>OX451741.1:131217774-131817774 GCA_948472305.1 Vicia faba
TTTTAACATAGTTTCTTTGTGATGAAGTAACCTAAAATTTGGTGTTGGGAGAATTAGAAAATACTGAAACTGTTTACATCTATTATACCATAATACAATATGAATATGGTGGATAAATATACTATCGAGACTCATTAGATAATTTGTATTTTTTTAAATGTATATGGAATATGTGTCATTAAGTAATAGTCTTTTAACTTAGTTTCTTAGTGATGAAGTAACCTAAGATTTGGTGATGGAGAATTAGAAAACACTGAAACTGTTTACACCTATTATACCGTAATACAATATGAATATGGTGAATAAATATACTATCGAGATTCATTAGATAATTTGAATTATTTCAAATGTATATGGAATATGTGTCATTAAGTAATAGTCTTTTAACTTAGTTTCTTAGTGATGAAGTAACCTAAGATTTGGTGATGGAGAATTAGAAAATACTGAAACTGTTTACATCTATTATACCATAATACAATATGAATATGGTGAATATATATATTATCGAGACTCATTATATAATTTGAATAATTTCAAATGTATATGGAATATATGTCAGTAAGTAATAGTCATTTAACTTAGTTTCTTACTGAAGAAGTAACCTAAAATTTGGTGATGGAGAACAAAGAAAATACTGAAATTGTTTACATCTATTATACCATAATACAATATGAATATGGTGGATAAATATACTATCGAGACTCATTAGATAATTTGAATTTATTTAAATGTATATGGAATATGTGTCATTAAGTAATAGTCTTTTAACTTAGTTTCTTAGTGATGAAGTAACCTAAGATTTGGTGATGGAGAATTAGAAAATGCTGAAACTGTTTACATATATTATAAAATAATACAATATGAATATGGTGAATAAATATACTATCGAGACTTATTAGATAATTTGAATTATTTCAAATGTTTATTGAATATGTGTCATTATGTAATAGTCTTTTAACTTACTTTCTTAGTATGAAGTAACCTAAGATTTGGTGATGGAGAAATAGAAAATACTGAAACTATTTACATCTATTATACCATAATACAATATGAATATGGTGAATAAATATTCTATCGAGACTCATTAGATAATTTGAATTATTACCAATGTATATGGAAATATGTCGTCATTAAGTAATAGTCTTTAACTTAGATTCTTAGTGATGAAGTAACCTAAGAATTTGGTGATGGAGAAGAAGAAAAATACTCTAAATGATTTACATCTATTATACCATAATACAATATGAATATGGTGAATAAATATACTATCGAGACTCATTAGATAATTTGAATTATTTCAATGAATATGGAATATGTGTTATTAAGTAATAGTCTTTTAACTTAGTTTTCTTAGTGTATGAAGTGACCTAAAATTTGGTGATGTAGAAAGAAGAAAAATATTGAAATTGTTTACATCTATTATACCATAATACAATATGAATATGGTGGATAAATATACTATCGAGACTCTTATATAATTTGAATTATTTCCAATGTATATGGAATATGTTTTATTAAGTAATAGGTCTTTTAACTTAGTTTCTTAGTGAAGAAGTAACATAAAATTTGGTGATGGAGAAGAAGAAAAATACTTGAAATTGTTTACATCTATTATACCATAATACAATATGAATATGGTGAATAAATATACTATCGAGCCTTATTAGATAATTTGAATTATTTCCAATGTATATGGAATATGTGTCATTAAGTAATTAGTCTTTTAACTTAGTTTCCTAGTAATGAAGTAACCTAAATTTGGTGATGGAGAAAAGAAAACATTGAAATTATTTACATCTATTATACCATAATAGCAATATGAATATGGTGAATAAATATACTATCGGGCCTCATTATATAATTTGAATAATGACCAATGTATATGAAATATGTGTGTCATTAATTAATATTTTTTTAACTTAGTTACTTAGTGATTAAGTAACCTAAAATTTGGTGACGGAGAATAAGAAAAATATTGATATTGTTTACATTTATTATACCATAATACAATATGAATATGGTGAATAAATATACTATCGGGCCTCATTATATAATTTGAATAATTACCAATGTATATGAAATATGTGTCATTAATTAATATTCTTTTAACTTTGTTTCTTAGTGATGAAGTAATTTAAAATTTGGTGATGGAGAAGAAGAAAAAATATTAAAATTGTATACATCTATTATACCATAATACAATATGATTATGGTGAATAAATATACTATCGAGACTCATTATATAATTTGAATTATTACCAATGTATATGAAATAAGTGTCATTAATTAATAGTCTTTTAACTTAGTTTCTTAGTGAAGAAGTAACCTAAAATTTGGTGATGGAGAAGAAGAAAAATACTGAAATTGTTTACATCTATTATACCATAATACAATATGAATATGGTGAATAAATATAATATCGAGCTTCATTATATAATTTGAATTATTTCCAATGTATAAGGAATATGTTTCATTAATTAATAGTCTTTTAACTTAGTTTCTTAGTGATTAACTAACCTAAAATTTGGTGATTGAGAAGAAGAAAAATATTGAAATTGTTTACATCTATTATACCATAATACAATATGAATATGGTGAATAAATATACTATCGGGCCTCATTATATAATTTGAATAATTACCAATGTATATGAAATATGTGTGTCATTAATTAATATTTTTTTAACTTAGTTTTTTATTGATTAAGTAACCTAAAATTTGGTGACGGAGAAGAGAAAAATATTGAAATTGTTTACATCTATTATACCATAATACAATATGAATATGGTGAATAAATATACTATCGGGCCTCATTATATAATTTGAATTTATTACCAATGTATATGGAATATATGTCATTAATTAATAGTCTTTTAACTTAGTTTTTTAGTAAAGAAGTAACCTAAAATTTTGTGATGGAGAAGAAGAAAATTATTGAAATTGTTTACATCTATTATACCTTAATACAATATGAATATGGCGAATAAATATACTATCGGGCCTCATTATATAATTTGAATAATTACCAATGTATTTTAAATATGTGTCATTAATTTATATTCTTTTAACTTAGTTTCTTAATGATGAAGTAACTTAAAATTTGGTGATGGAGAAGAAGAAAAATATTGAAATTGTATACATCTATTATACCATAATATAACATGAATATGGTGAATAAATATACTATCGAGACTCATTATATAATTTGAATTATTACCAATGTATATGAAATAAGTATCATTAATTAATAGTCTTTTAACTTAGTTTCTTGGTGAAGAAGTAACCTAAAATTTGGTGATGGAGAAGAAGAAAAATATTGAAATTGTTTACATCTATTATACCATAATACAATATGAATATGGTGAATAAATATACTATCGAGCTTCATTATATAATTTGAATTATTTCCAATGTATAAGGAATATGTTTCATTAATTAATAGTCTTTTAACTTAGTTTCTTAGTGATTAAGTAACCTAAAATTTGGTGATTGAGAAGAAGAAAAATATTGACATTGTTTACATCTATTATACCATAATACAATATGAATATGGTGAATAAATATACTATCGGGCCTCTTTATATAATTTGAATAATTACCAATGTATATGAAATATGTGTGTCATTAATTAATATTTTTTTAACTTAGTTTCTTAGTGATTAAGTAACCTAAAATTTGGTGACGGAGAAGAAGAAAAATATTGAAATTGTTTACATCTATTATACCATAATACAATATGAATATGGTGAATAAATATACTATACGGCCTCATTATATAATTTAAATTATTACCAATGTATATGTATAATGTGTCATTAATTAATAGTCTTTTAACTTAGTTTCTTAGTAAAGAAGTAACATAAAATTTGGTGATGGAGAAGAAGAAAAATACTGAAATTGTTTACATCTATTATACCATAATACAATATGAATATGGTGAATAAATATACTATCGGGCCTTATTATATAATTTGAATTATTTTCGATGTAAATGGAATATGTTTCATTAATTAATAGTCTTTTAACTTAGTTTCTTAGTGATTAAGTAACCTAAAATTTGGTGATTGAGAAGAAGAAAAATATTGAAATTGTTTACATCTATTATACCTTAATACAATATGAATATGGTGAATAAATATACTATCGAGACTCATTATATAATTTGAATAATTACCAATGTATATGAAATATGTGTGTCATTAATTAATATTCTTTTAACTTAGTTTCTTAGTGATTAAGTAACCTAAAATTTGGTGATGGAGAAGAAGAAAAATATTGAAATTGTTTACATCTATTATACCATAATACAATATAAATATGGTGAATAAATATACTATCGTGACTCATTATATAATTTAAATTATTACCAATGTATATGAAATAAGTGTCATTAATTAATAGTCTTTTAACTTAGTTTCTTAGTGATGAAGTAACCTAAAATTTGGTGATACAGAAGAACAAAAATACTCAAATTGTTTACATCTATTATACCATAATACAATATGAATTGTGTGAATAAATATACTATCGAGACTCGTTATATAATTTGAATTATTTCCAATGTATATGGAATATGTGTCATTAATTAATAGTATTTTAACTTAGTTTCTTAGTTATGAAGTAACCTAAAATTTGGTGATGAAAAAGAAGAAAAATATTGAAATTGTTTACATCTATTATACCATAATACAACATGAATATGGTGAATAAATATACTATCGAGACTCGTTATATAATTTGAATTATTTCCAATGTATATGGAATAGGTTTTATTAATTAATAGTCTTTTAACTTAGTTTCTTAGTGAAGAAGTAACATAAAATTTGGTGATGGAGAAGAAGAAAAATACTGAAATTGTTTACATCTATTATACCATAATACAATATGAATATGGTGAATAAATATACTATCGGGCCTTATTATATAATTTGAATTATTTCCGATGTATAAGGAATATGTTTCATTAATTAATAGTCTTTTAACTTAGTTTCTTAGTGATTAAGTACCTAAAATTTGGTGATTGAGAAGAAGAAAAATATTGAAATTGTTTACATTTATTATACCATAATACAATATGAATATGGTGAATAAATATACTATCGGGCCTCATTATATAATTTGAATAATGACCAATGTATATGAAATATTTGTCATTAATTAATATTCTTTTAACTTAGTTTCTTAGTGATGAAGTAATTTAAAACTTGGTGATGGAGAAGAAGAAAAATATTAAAATTGTATACATCTATTATACCATAATACAATATAAATATGGTGAATAAATATACTATCGAGACTCATTATATAATTTAAATTATTACCAATGTATATGAAATAAGTGTCATTAATTAATAGTCTTTTAACTTAGTTTCTTAGTGAAGAAGTAACCTAAAATTTGGTGATGGAGAAGAAGAAAAATACTGAAATTGTTTACATCTATTATACCATACTACAATATGAATATGGTGAATAAATATAATATCGAGCTACATTATATAATTTGAATTATTTCCAATGTATAAGGAATATGTTTCATTAATTAATAGTCTTTTAACTTAGTTTCTTAGTGATTAACTAACCTAAAATTTGGTGATTGAGAAGAAGAAAAATATTGAAATTGTTTACATCTATTATACCATAATACAATATGAATATGGTGAATAAATATACTATCGGGCCTCATTATATAATTTGAATAATTACCAATGTATATGAAATATGTGTGTCATTAATTAATATTTTTTTAACTTAGTTTTTTATTGATTAAGTAACCTAAAATTTGGTGACGGTGAAGAAGAAAAATATTGAAATTGTTTACATCTATTATACCATAATACAATATGAATATGGTGAATAAATATACTATCGGACATCATTATATAATTTGCATTATTACCAATGTATATGAAATATGTGTCATTAATTAATAGTCTTTTAACTTAGTTTCTTAGTGAAGAATTAACCTAAAATTTTGTGATGGAGAAGAAGAAAAATATTGAAATTGTTTACATCTATTATACCTTAATACAATATGAATATGGTGAATAAATATACTACCGGGCCTCATTATATAATTTGAATAATTACCAATGTATATGAAATATGTGTGTCATTAATTAATATTCTTTTAACTTAGTTTCTTAGTGATTAAGTAACCTAAAATTTGGTGATGGAGAAGAAGAAAAATATTGAAATTGTTTACATCTATTATACCTTAATACAATATGAATATGGTGAATAAATATACTCTCGAGTGTCATTATATAATTTGAATTATTACCAATGTATATGAAATATGTGTCATTAATTAATAGTCTTTTAACTTAGTTTCTTAGTGATGAAGTAACCTAAAATTTGGTGATGGAGAAGAAGAAAAATACTCAAATTGTTTACATCTATTATACCATAATACAATATGAATATGGTGAATAAATATACTATCGAGACTCGTTATATAATTTGAATTATTTTCAATGTATATGGAATATGTGTTATTAATTAATAGTCTTTTAACTAAGTTTCTTAGTTATGAAGTAACCTAAAATTTTGGTGATGAAAAAGAATAAAAATATTGAAATTGTTTACATCTATTATACCATAATACAATATGAATATGGTGAATAAATATACTATCGAGCTTCATTATATAATTTGAATTATTTCTAATGTATAAGGAATATGTTCATTAATTAATAGTCTTTTAACTTAGTTTCTTAGTGATTAAGTAACCTAAAATTTGGTGATTGAGAAGAAGAAAAATATTGAAATTGTTTACATCTATTATACCATAATAAAATATGAATATGGTGAATAAATATACTATCGGGCCTCATTATATAATTTAAATAATTACCAATGTATATGAAATATGTGTGTCATTAATTAATATTTTTTTAACTTAGTTTTTTATTGATTAAGTAACCTAAAATTTGGTGACGGAGAAGAAGAAAAATATTGAAATTGTTTACATCTATTATACCATAATACAATATGAATATGGTGAATAAATATACTATCGGGCCTCATTATATAATTTGAATTATTACCAATGTATATGAAATATGTGTCATTAATTAATAGTCTTTTAACTTAGTTTCTTAGTGAAGAATTAACCTAAAATTTTGTGATGGAGAAGAAGAAAAATATTGAAATTGTTTACATCTATTATACCTTAATACAATATGAATATGGTGAATAAATATACTATCGGGCCTCATTATATAATTTGAATAATTACCAATGTATATGAAATATGTGTGTCATTATTTAATATTCTTTTAACTTAGTTTCTTAGTGATTAAGTAACCTAAAATTTGGTGATGGAGAAGAAGAAAAATATTGAAATTGTTTACATCTATTATACCTTAATACAATATGAATATGGTGAATAAATATACTATCGAGACTCATTTTATAATTTGAATTATTACCAATGTATATGAAATATGTCTCATTAATTAATAGTGTTTTAACTTAGTTTCTTAGTTATGAAGTAAACTAAAATTTGGTGATGGAGAAGAAGAAAAATACTCAAATTGTTTACATCTATTATACCATAATACAATATGAATATGGTGAATAAATATACTATCGAGATTCGTTATATAATTTGAATTATTTTCAATGTATATGGAATATGTGTTATTAATTAATAGTCTTTTAACTAAGTTTCTTAGTTATTAAGTAACCTAAAATTTGGTGATGAAAAAGAATAAAAATATTGAAATTGTTTACATCTATTATACCATAATACAATATGAAAATGGTGAATAAATATACTATCGAGACTCGTTATATAATTTGAATTATTTCCAATGTATATGGAATATGTTTTATTAATTAATAGTCTTTTAACTTAGTTTCTTAGTGAAGAAGTAACATAAAATTTGGTGATGGAGAAGAAGAAAAATATTGAAATTGTTTACATCTATTATACCATAATACAATATGAATATGGTGAATAAATATACTATCGGGCCTTATTATATAATTTGAATTATTTCCAATGTATAAGGAATATGTTTCATTAATTAATAGTCTTTTAACTTAGTTTCTTAGTGATTAAGTAACCTAAATTTTGGTGATTGAGAAGAAGAAAAATATTGAAATTGTTTACATCTATTATACCATAATGCAATATGAATATGGTGAATAAATATACTATCGGGCCTCATTATATAATTTGAATAATGACCAATGTATATGAAATATGTGTGTCATTAATTAATATTTTTTTAACTTAGTTACTTAGTGATTAAGTAACCTAAAATTTGGTGACGGAGAATAAGAAAAATATTGAAATTGTTTACATTTATTATACCATAATACAATATGAATATGGTGAATAAATATACTATCGGGCCTCATTATATAATTTGAATAATTACCAATGTATATAAAATATGTGTCATTAATTAATATTCTTTTAACTTTGTTTCTTAGTGATGAAGTAATTTAAAACTTGGTGATGGAGAAGAAGAAAAATATTAAAATTGTATACATCTATTATACCATAATACAATATGAATATTGTGAATAAATATACTATCGAGACTCATTATATAATTTGAATTATTACCAATGTATATGAAATAAGTGTCATTAATTAATAGTCTTTTAACTTAGTTTCTTAGTGAAGAAGTAACCTAAAATTTGGTGATGGAGAAGAAGAAAAATATTGAGATTGTTTACATCTATTATACCATAATACAATATGAATATGGTGAATAAATATAATATCGAGCTTCATTATATAATTTGAATTATTTCCAATGTATAAGGAATATGTTTCATTAATTAATAGTCTTTTAACTTAGTTTCTTAGTGATTAACTAACCTAAAATTTGGTGATTGAGAAGAAGAAAAATATTGAAATTGTTTACATCTATTATACCATAATACAATATGAATATGGTGAATAAATATACTATCGGGCCTCATTATATAATTTGAATAATTACCAATGTATATGAAATATGTGTGTCATTAATTAATATTTTTTTAACTTAGTTTTTTATTGATTAAGTAACCTAAAATTTGGTGACGGAGAAGAAGAAAAATATTGAAATTGTTTACATCTATTATACCATAATACAATATGAATATGGTGAATAAATATACTATCGGGCCTCATTATATAATTTGAATTATTACCAATGTATATGGAATATATGTCATTAATTAATAGTCTTTTAACTTAGTTTTTTAGTGAAGAAGTAACCTAAAATTTTGTGATGGAGAAGAAGAAAAATATTGAAATTGTTTACATCTATTATACCTTAATACAATATGAATATGGCGAATAAATATACTATCGGGCCTCATTATATAATTTGAATAATTACCAATGTATTTTAAATATGTGTCATTAATTTATATTCTTTTAACTTAGTTTCTTAATGATGAAGTAACTTAAAATTTGGTGATGGAGAAGAAGAAAAATATTGAAATTTTATACATCTATTATACCATAATATAACATGAATATGGTGAATAAATATACTATCGAGACTCATTATATAATTTGAATTATTACCAATGTATATGAAATAAGTATCATTAATTAATAGTCTTTTAACTTAGTTTCTTGGTGAAGAAGTAACCTAAAATTTGGTGATGGAGAAGAAGAAAAATATTGAAATTGTTTACATCTATTATACCATAATACAATATGAATATGGTGAATAAATATACTATCAAGCTTCATTATATAATTTGAATTATTTCCAATGTATATGAAATATGTGTGTCATTAATTAATATTCTTTTAACTTAGTTTCTTAGTGATTAAGTAACCTAAAATTTGGTGATGGAGAAGAAGAAAAATATTGAAATTGTTTACATCTATTATACCATAATACAATATGAATATGGTGAATAAATATACTATCGTGACTCATTATATAATTTGAATCATTTCCAATGTATATGGAATATGTGTCATTAATTAATAGTCTTTTAACTTAGTTTCTTAGTGATGAAGTAACCTAAAATTTGGTGATACAGAAGAACAAAAATACTCAAATTGTTTACATCTATTATACCATAATACAATATGAATTGTGTGAATAAATATACTATCGAGACTCGTTATATAATTTGAATTATTTCCAATGTATATGGAATATGTGTCAATAATTAATAGTATTTTAACTTAGTTTCTTAGTTATTAAGTAACCTAAAATTTGGTGATGAAAAAGAAGAAAAATATTGAAATTGTTTACATCTATTATACCATAATACAACATGAATATGGTGAATAAATATACTATCGAGACTCGTTATATAATTTGAATTATTTCCAATGTATATGGAATATGTTTTATTAATTAATAGTCTTTTAACTTTGTTTCTTAGTGAAGAAGTAACATAAAATTTAGTGATGGAGAAGAAGAAAAATACTGAAATTGTTTACATCTATTATACCATAATACAATATGAATATGGTGAATAAATATACTATCGGGCCTTATTATTTAATTTGAATTATTTCCGATGTATAAGGAATATGTTTCATTAATTAATAGTCTTTTAACTTAGTTTCTTAGTGATTAAGTAACCTAAAATTTGGTGATTGAGAAGAAGAAAAATATTGAAATTGTTTACATTTATTATACCATAATACAATATGAATATGGTGAATAAATATACTATCGGGCCTTATTATATAATTTGAATAATGACCAATGTATATGAAATATGTGTCATTAATTAATATTTTTTTAACTTAGTTTCTTAGTGATGAAGTAATTTAAAACTTGGTGATGGAGAAGAAGAAAAATATTAAAATTGTATACATCTATTATACCATAATACAATATGAATATGGTGAATAAATATACTATCGAGACTCATTATATAATTTAAATTATTACCAATGTATATGAAATAAGTGTCATTAATTAATAGTCTTTTAACTTAGTTTCTTAGTGAAGAAGTAACCTAAAATTTGGTGATGGAGAAGAAGAAAAATACTGAAATTGTTTACATCTATTATACCATAATACAATATGAATATGGTGAATAAATATAATATCGAGCTACATTATATAATTTGAATTATTTCCAATGTATAAGGAATATGTTTCATTAATTAATAGTCTTTTAACTTAGTTTCTTAGTGATTAACTAACCTAAAATTTGGTGATTGAGAAGAAGAAAAATATTGAAATTGTTTACATCTATTATACCATAATACAATATGAATATGGTGAATAAATATACTATTGGGCCTCATTATATAATTTGAATAATTACCAATGTATATGAAATATGTGTGTCATTAATTAATATTTTTTTAACTTAGTTTTTTATTGATTAAGTAACCTAAAATTTGGTGACGGAGAAGAAGAAAAATATTGAAATTGTTTACATCTATTATACCATAATACAATATGAATATGGTGAATAAATATACTATCGGACATCATTATATAATTTGCATTATTACCAATGTATATGAAATATGTGTCATTAATTAATAGTCTTTTAACTTAGTTTCTTAGTGAAGAATTAACCTAAAATTTTGTGATGGAGAAGAAGAAAAATATTGAAATTGTTTACATCTATTATACCTTAATACAATATGAATATGGTGAATAAATATACTATCGGGCCTCATTATATAATTTGAATAATTACCAATGTATATGAAATATGTGTGTCATTAATTAATATTCTTTTAACTTAGTTTCTTAGTGATTAGGTAACCTAAAATTTGGTGATGGAGAAGAAGAAAAATATTGAAATTGTTTACATCTATTATACCTTAATACAATATGAATATGGTGAATAAATATACTCTCGAGAGTCATTATATAATTTGAATTATTACCAATGTATATGAAATATGTGTCATTAATTAATAGTCTTTTAACTTAGTTTCTTAGTGATGAAGTAACCTAAAATTTGGTGATGGAGAAGAAGAAAAATACTCAAATTGTTTACATCTATTATACCATAATACAATATGAATATGGTGAATAAATATACTATCGAGACTCGTTATATAATTTGAATTATTTTCAATGTATATGGAATATGTGTTATTAATTAATAGTCTTTTAACTAAGTTTCTTAGTTATGAAGTAACCTAAAATTTGGTGATGAAAAAGAATAAAAATATTGAAATTGTTTACATCTATTATACCATAATACAATATGAATATGGTGAATAAATATACTATCGAGCTTCATTATATAATTTGAATTATTTCCAATGTATATGGAATATGTTTCATTAATTAATAGTCTTTTAACTTAGTTTCTTAGTGATTAAGTAACCTAAAATTTGGTGATTGAGAAGAAGAAAAATATTGAAATTGTTTACATCTATTATACCATAATAAAATATGAATATGGTGAATAAATATACTATCGGGCCTCATTATATAATTTAAATAATTACCAATGTATATGAAATATGTGTGTCATTAATTAATATTTTTTTAACTTAGTTTTTTATTGATTAAGTAACCTAAAATTTGGTGACGGAGAAGAAGAAAAATATTGAAATTGTTTACATCTATTATACCATAATACAATATGAATATGGTGAATAAATATACTATCGGGCCTCATTATATAATTTGAATTATTACCAATGTATATGAAATATGTGTCATTAATTAATAGTCTTTTAACTTAGTTTCTTAGTGAAGAATTAACCTAAAATTTTGTGATGGAGAAGAAGAAAAATATTGAAATTGTTTACATCTATTATACCTTAATACAATATGAATATGGTGAATAAATATACTATCGGGCCTCATTATATAATTTGAATAATTACCAATGTATATGAAATATGTGTGTCATTATTTAATATTCTTTTAACTTAGTTTCTTAGTGATTAAGTAACCTAAAATTTGGTGATGGAGAAGAAGAAAAATATTGAAATTGTTTACATCTATTATACCTTAATACAATATGAATATGGTGAATAAATATACTATCGAGACTCATTATATAATTTGAATTATTACCAATGTATATGAAATATGTCTCATTAATTAATAGTGTTTTAACTTAGTTTCTTAGTTATGAAGTAACCTAAAATTTGGTGATGGAGAAGAAAAAAAAATACTCAAATTGTTTACATCTATTATACCATAATACAATATGAATATGGTGAATAAATATACTATCGAGATTCGTTATATAATTTGAATTATTTTCAATGTATATGGAATATGTGTTATTAATTAATAGTCTTTTAACTAAGTTTCTTAGTTATTAAGTAACCTAAAATTTAGTGATGAAAAAGAATAAAAATATTGAAATTGTTTACATCTATTATACCATAATACAATATGAAAATGGTGAATAAATATACTATCGAGACTCGTTATATAATTTGAATTATTTCCAATGTATATGGAATATGTTTTATTAATTAATAGTCTTTTAACTTAGTTTCTTAGTGAAGAAGTAACATAAAATTTGGTGATGGAGAAGAAGAAAAATACTGAAATTATTTACATCTATTATACCATAATACAATATGAATATGGTGAATAAATATACTATCGATCCTTATTATATAATTTGAATTATTTCCAATGTATAAGGAATATGTTTCATTAATTAATAGTCTTTTAACTTAGTTTCTTAGTGATTAAGTAACCTAAATTTTGGTGATTGAGAAGAAGAAAAATATTGAAATTGTTTACATCTATTATACCATAATGCAATATGAATATGGTGAATAAATATACTATCGGGCCTCATTATATAATTTGAATAATGACCAATGTATATGAAATATGTGTGTCATTAATTAATATTTTTTTAACTTAGTTACTTAGTGATTAAGTAACCTAAAATTTGGTGACGGAGAATAAGAAAAATATTGAAATTGTTTACATTTATTATACCATAATACAATATGAATATGGTGAATAAATATACTATCGGGCCTCATTATATAATTTGAATAATTACCAATGTATATGAAATAGGTGTCATTAATTAATATTCTTTTAACTTTGTTTCTTAGTGATGAAGTAATTTAAAATTTGGTGATGGAGAAGAAGAAAAATATTAAAATTGTATACATCTATTATACCATAATACAATATGAATATGGTGAATAAATATACTATCGACACTCATTATATAATTTGAATTATTACCAATGTATATGAAATAAGTGTCATTAATTAATAGTTTTTTAACTTAGTTTCTTACTGAAGAAGTAACCTAAAATTTGGTGATGGAGAAGAAGAAAAATACTGAAATTGTTTACATCTATTATACCATAATACAATATGAATATGGTAAATAAATATAATATCGAGCTTCATTATATAATTTGAATTATTTCCAATGTATAAGGAATATGTTTCATTAATTAATAGTCTTTTAACTTAGTTTCTTAGTGATTAACTAACCTAAAATTTGGTGATTGAGAAGAAGAAAAATATTGAAATTGTTTACATCTATTATACCATAATACAATATGAATATGGTGAATAAATATACTATCGGGCCTCATTATATAATTTGAATAATTACCAATGTATATGAAATATGTGTGTCATTAATTAATATTTTTTTAACTTAGTTTTTTATTGATTAAGTAACCTAAAATTTGGTGACGGAGAAGAAGAAAAATATTAAAATTGTATACATATATTATACCATAATACAATATGAATATGGTGAATAAATATAGTATCGGGCCTCATTATATAATTTGAATTATTACCAATGTATATGGAATATATGTCATTAATTAATAGTCTTTTAACTTAGTTTTTTAGTGAAGAAGTAACCTAAAATTTTGTGATGGAGAAGAAGAAAAATATTGAAATTATTTACATCTATTATACCTTAATACAATATGAATATGGCGAATAAATATACTATCGGGCCTCATTATATAATTTGAATAATTACCAATGTATTTTAAATATGTGTCATTAATTTATATTCTTTTAACTTAGTTTCTTAATGATGAAGTAACTTAAAATTTGGTGATGGAGAAGAAGAAAAATATTGAAATTGTATACATCTATTATACCATAATATAACATGAATATGGTGAATAAATATACTATCGAGACTCATTATATAATTTGAATTATTACCAATGTATATGAAATAAGTATCATTAATTAATAGTCTTTTAACTTAGTTTCTTGGTGAAGAAGTAACCTAAAATTTGGTGATGGAGAAGAAGAAAAATATTGAAATTGTTTACATCTATTATACCATAATACAATATGAATATGGTGAATAAATATACTATCGAGCTTCATTATATAATTTGAATTATTTCCAATGTATAAGGAATATGTTTCATTAATTAATAGTCTTTTAACTTAGTTTCTTAGTGATTAAGTAACCTAAAATTTGGTGATTGAGAAGAAGAAAAATATTGACATTGTTTACATCTATTATACCATAATACAATATGAATATGGTGAATAAATATACTATCGGGCCTCATTATATAATTTGAATAATTACCAATGTATATGAAATATGTGTGTCATTAATTAATATTTTTTTAACTTAGTTTCTTAGTGATTAAGTAACTTAAAATTTGGTGACGGAGAAGAAGAAAAATATTGAAATTGTTTACATCTATTATACCATAATATAATATGAATATGGTGAATAAATATACTATAGGGCCTCATTATATAATTTGAATTATTACCAATGTATATGAATAATGTGTCATTAATTAATAGTCTTTTAACTTAGTTTCTTAGTGATGAAGTAACCTAAAATTTTGTGATGGAGAAGAAGAAAAATATTGAAATTGTTTACATCTATTATACCATAATACAATATGAGTATGGTGAATAAATATACTATCGGGCCTCATTATATAATTTAAATTATTACCAATGTAAATGGAATATGTGTCATTAATTAATAGTCTTTTAACTTAGTTTCTTAATGAAGAAGTAACCTAAAATTTTGTGATGGAGAAGAAGAAAAATATTGAAATTGTTTACATCTATTATACCTTAATACAATATGAATATGGTGAATAAATATACTATCGAGACTCATTATATAATTTGAATAATTACCAATGTATATGAAATATGTGTGTCATTAATTAATATTCTTTTAACTTAGTTTCTTAGTGATTAAGTAACCTAAAATTTGGTGATGGAGAAGAAGAAAAATATTGAAATTGTTTACATCTATTATACCATAATACAATATGAATATGGTGAATAAATATACTATCGTGACTCATTATATAATTTGAATCATTTCCAATGTATATGGAATATGTGTCATTAATTAATAGTCTTTTAACTTAGTTTCTTAGTGATGAAGTAACCTAAAATTTGGTGATACAGAAGAACAAAAATACTCAAATTGTTTACATCTATTATACCATAATACAATATGAATTGTGTGAATAAATATACTATCGAGACTCATTATATAATTTGAATTATTTCCAATGTATATGGAATATGTGTCATTAATTAATAGTATTTTAACTTAGTTTCTTAGTTATGAAGTAACCTAAAATTTGGTGATGAAAAAGAAGAAAAATATTGAAATTGTTTACATCTATTATACCATAATACAACATGAATATGGTGAATAAATATACTATCGAGACTCGTTATATAATTTGAATTATTTCTAATGTATATGGAATATGTTTTATTAATTAATAGTCTTTTAACTTAGTTTCTTAGTGAAGAAGTAACATAAAATTTGGTGATGGAGAAGAAGAAAAATACTGAAATTGTTTACATCTATTATACCATAATACAATATGAATATGGTGAATAAATATACTATCGGGCCTTATTATATAATTTGAATTATTTCCGATGTATAAGGAATATGTTTCATTAATTAATAGTCTTTTAACTTAGTTTCTTAGTGATTAAGTAACCTAAAATTTGGTGATTGAGAAGAAAAATATTGAAATTGTTTACATTTATTATACTATAATACAATATGAATATGGTGAATAAATATACTATCGGGCATCATTATATAATTTGAATAATGACCAATGTATATGAAATATGTGTCATTAATTAATATTCTTTTAACTTAGTTTCTTAGTGATGAAGTAATTTAAAATTTGGTGATGGAGAAGAAGAAAAATATTAAAATTGTATACATCTATTATACCATAATACAATATAAATATGGTGAATAAATATACTATCGAGACTCATTATATAATTTGAATTATTACCAATGTATATGAAATAAGTGTCATTAATTAATAGTCTTTTAACTTAGTTTCTTAGTGAAGAAGTAACCTAAAATTTGGTGATGGAGAAGAAGAAAAATACTGAAATTGTTTAGATCTATTATACCATAATACAATATGAATATGGTGAATAAATATAATATCGAGCTACATTATATAATTTGAATTATTTCCAATTTATAAGGAATATGTTTCATTAATTAATAGTCTTTTAACTTAGTTTCTTAGTGATTAACTAACCTAAAATTTGGTGATTGAGAAGAAGAAAAATATTGAAATTGTTTACATCTATTATACCATAATACGATATGATTATGGTGAATAAATATACTATCGGACATCATTATATAATTTGCATTATTACCAATGTATATGAAATATGTGTCATTAATTAATAGTCTTTTAACTTAGTTTCTTAGTGAAGAATTAACCTAAAATTTTGTGATGGAGAAGAAGAAAAATATTGAAATTGTTTACATCTATTATACCTTAATACAATATGAATATGGTGAATAAATATACTATCGGGCCTCATTATATAATTTGAATAATTACCAATGTATATGAAATATGTGTGTCATTATTTAATATTCTTTTAACTTAGTTTCTTAGTGATTAAGTAACCTAAAATTTGGTGATGGAGAAGAAGAAAAATATTGAAATTGTTTACATCTATTATACCTTAATACAATATGAATATGGTGAATAAATATACTATCGAGACTCATTATATAATTTGAAATATTACCAATGTATATGAAATATGTGTCATTAATTAATAGTGTTTTAACTTAGTTTCTTAGTGATGAAGTAACCTAAAATTTGGTGATGGAGAAGAAGAAAAATACTGAAATTGTTTACATCTATTATACCATAATACAATATGAATATGGTGAATAAATATACTATCGAGACTCGTTATATAATTTGAATTATTTTCAATGTATATGGAATATGTGTTATTAATTAATAGTCTTTTAACTAAGTTTCTTAGTTATTAAGTAACCTAAAATTTGGTGATGAAAAAGAATAAAAATATTGGAATTGTTTACATCTATTATACCATAATACAATATGAATATGGTGAATAAATATACTATCGAGCTTCATTATATAATTTGAATTGTTTCCAATGTATAAGGAATATGTTTCATTAATTAATAGTCTTTTAACTTAGTTTCTTAGTGATTAAGTAACCTAAAATTTGGTGATTGAGAAGAAGAAAAATATTGAAATTTTTTACATCTATTATACCATAATACAATATGAATATGGTGAATAAATATACTATCGGGCCTCATTATATAATTTGAATAATTACCAATGTATATGAAATATGTGTGTCATTAATTAATATTTTTTTAACTTAGTTTCTTAGTGATTAAGTAACCTAAAATTTGGTGACGGAGAAGAAGAAAAATATTGAAATTGTTTACATATATTATACCATAATATAATATGAATATGGTGAATAAACATACTATAGGGCCTCATTATATAATTTGAATTATTACCAATGTATATGAATAATGTGTCATTAATTAATAGTCTTTTAACTTAGTTTCTTAGTGATGAAGTAACCTAAAATTTTGTGATGGAGAAGAAGAAAAATTTTGAAATTGTTTACATCTGTTATACCATAATACAATATGAATATGGTGAATAAATATACTATCAGGCCTCATTATATAATTTGAATTATTACCAATGTATATGGAATATGTGTCATTAATTAATAGTCTTTTAACTTAGTTTCTTAGTGATGAAGTAACCTAAAATTTTGTGATGGAGAAGAAGAAAAATATTGAAATTGTTTACATCTATTATACCATAATACAATATGAATATGATGAATAAATATACTATCGAGACTCATTATATAATTTGAATAATTACCAATGTATATCAAATATGTGTGTCATTAATTAATATTCTTTTAACTTAGTTTCTTAGTGATTAAGTAACCTAAAATTTGGTGATGGAGAAGAAGAAAAATATTGAAATTTTTTACATCTATTATACCATAATACCATATGAATATGGTGAATAAATATACTATCGTGACTCATTATATAATTTGAATCATTTCCAATGTATATGGAATATGTGTAATTAATTAATAGTCTTTTAACTTAGTTTCTTAGTGATGAAGTAACCTAAAATTTGGTAATACAAAAGAACAAAAATACTCAAATTGTTTACATCTATTATACCATAATACAATATGAATATGGTGAATAAATATACTATCAAAATTCGTTATATAATTTGAATTATTTCCAATGTATATGGAATATGTGTCATTAATTAATAGTATTTTAACTTAGTTTCTTAGTTATGAAGTAACCTAAAATTTGGTGATGAAAAAGAAAAAAAATATTGAAATTGTTTACATCTATTATACCATAATACAATATGAATATGGTGAATAAATATACTATCGAGACTCGTTATATAATTTGAATTATTTCCAATGTATATGGAATATGTTTTATTAATTAATAGTCTTTTAACTTAGTTTCTTAGTGAAGAAGTAACCTAAAATTTGGTGATGGAGAAGAAGAAAAATACTGAAATTGTTTACATCTATTATACCATAATACAATATGAATATGGTGAATAAATATACTATCGGGCCTCATTATATAATTTGAATTATTTCCAATGTATAAGGAATATGTTTCATTAATTAATAGTCTTTTAACCTAGTTTCTTAGTGATTAAGTAACCTAAAATTTGGTGATTGAGAAGAAGAAAAATATTGAAATTGTTTACATCTATTATACCATAATGCAATATGAATATGGTGAATAAATATACTATCGGGCCTCATTATATAATTTGAATAATTACCAATGTATATGAAATATGTGTGTCATTAATTAATATTTTTTTAACTTAGTTTCTTAGTGATTAAGTAACCTAAAATTTGGTGACGGAGAAGAAAAATATTGAAATTGTTTACATCTATTATACCATAATATAATATGAATATGGTGAATAAACATACTATAGGGCCTCATTATATAATTTGAATTATTACCAATGTATATGAATAATGTGTCATTAATTAATAGTCTTTTAACTTAGTTTCTTAGTGATGAAGTAACCTAAAATTTTGTGATGGAGAAGAAGAAAAATATTGAAATTGTTTACATCTGTTATACCATAATACAATATGAATATGGTGATTAAATATACTATCGGGCCTCATTATATAATTTGAATTATTACCAATGTATATGGAATATGTGTCATTAATTAATATTCTTTTAACTTAGTTTCTTAGTGAAGAAGTAACTTAAAATTTTGTGATGGAGAAGAAGAAAAATATTGAAATTGTTTACATCTATTATACCATAATACAATATGAATATGATGAATAAATATACTATCGAGACTCATTATATAATTTGAATAATTACCAATGTATATGAAATATGTGTGTCATTAATTAATATTCTTTTAACTTAGTTTCTTAGTGATTAAGTAACCTAAAATTTGGTGATGGAGAAGAAGAAAAATATTGAAATTTTTTACATCTATTATACCATAATACCATATGAATATGGTGAATAAATATACTATCGTGACTCATTATATAATTTGAATCATTTCCAATGTATATGGAATATGTGTAATTAATTAATAGTCTTTTAACTTAGTTTCTTAGTGATGAAGTAACCTAAAATTTGGTGATACAAAAGAATAAAAATACTCAAATTGTTTACATCTATTATACCATAATACAATATGAATATGGTGAATAAATATACTATCAAGATTCGTTATATAATTTGAATTATTTCCAATGTATATGGAATATGTGTCATTAATTAATAGTATTTTAACTTAGTTTCTTAGTTATGAAGTAACCTAAAATTTGGTGATGAAAAAGAAAAAAAATATTGAAATTGTTTACATCTATTATACCATAATACAATATGAATATGGTGAATAAATATACTATCGAGACTCGTTATATAATTTGAATTATTTCCAATGTATATGGAATATGTTTTATTAATTAATAGTCTTTTAACTTAGTTTCTTAGTGAAGAAGTAACCTAAAATTTGGTGATGGAGAAGAAGAAAAATACTGAAATTGTTTACATCTATTATACCATAATACAATATGAATATGGTGAATAAATATACTATCGGGCCTCATTATATAATTTGAATTATTTCCAATGTATAAGGAATATGTTTCATTAATTAATAGTCTTTTAACCTAGTTTCTTAGTGATTAAGTAACCTAAAATTTGGTGATTGAGAAGAAGAAAAATATTGAAATTGTTTACATCTATTATACCATAATGCAATATGAATATGGTGAATAAATATACTATCGGGCCTCATTATATAATTTGAATAATTACCAATGTATATGAAATATGTGTGTCATTAATTAATATTTTTTAACTTAGTTACTTAGTAATTAAGTAACCTAAAATTTGGTGACGGAGAATAAGAAAAATATTGAAATTGTTTACATCTATTATACTATAATACAATATAAATATGGTGAATAAATATACTATCGGGCCTCATTATATAATTTGAATAATTACCAATGTATATGAAATATGTGTCATTAATTAATATTCTTTTAACTTAGTTTCTTAGTGATGAAGTAACTTAAAATTTGGTGATGGAGGAAACTGGATGGTCTTCCACCGGGGTTCAAGGGTTGAAGGGAAGAAAGTTTTATCTTCACTGAGGGTTTGCAATTCAAAGTTTTCTGGCTCTGCTGGAGACTGGGAGTTTGGAAACTTAGTTATGATGGGGATTTTGAAACTTAACTCCGTTGGGGATATATATTTCAAGGTTTTAACCCTGTTGAGGATCTGGATGATGTTTTGCAGGGGATTTCTTCTAGAATGGCCTAAAGACGTTTTTCCTATACTTCCAACCTATCAGTAATTATCCTTTCTCATTTCGTTTTATTTGTAAGTAGTGATTATATTCAAATGCATATGCTTATTTAATAAATCATTGGGCGTTTTCAAATAAAACATAAGTGTAAAAGAAAGAGAAAGCGAACAAATTTCTGCACTTCGAAGTATCTTTGTATTAACTTCGTGTAAGTATTTTGTACAAAGGAGACAAACATCCTAGTAAGAGAATGTTGTCATAAAATTGAGAAAAATTATTATACAAAGAAAGATGGATATGTGTAATAATTCCATGGGGTTCCCATTCTGCTATAGCCTTCGTAACTCTGAGTATCTTGTCCATTCGTTTCTTCGTTCGTAGATGATTGGATTGATCAGAAGCTTGGAGCTTGTCCGTGAAGAGATTGTCCTTAAAGTGATCTGACGAGACATAGTCATACGCTTTAATTCCATAACTTTTGCCTGGATCGCCCTTTCGGGTTTTCGATTCACCAGGAAACCCTTTTTTGCCCAAGTCGCCCTTTCAGGTTTTCAAATTGCCGGGTGTACCAATTTTTTTTATTTATCCCTAACTTTTTCCTGAACCGCCCTTTCGGGTTTTCGATTCACCGGGATGCCCATTTTTGCCCATGTCGCCCTTTCAGGTTTTCAACTTATCGGGTCGTTTATGCGTAGTATCTTTTGACTATGTCTACGTTCGCAGGGTGCGGTAGGTCATCACCGTCCATGGTGGTCAGGATCATTGCCCCACCAGAAAAGATGTTTTTGATCACAAATGGTCCTTCGTAAGTAGGATTGCATTTGCCCCTGGGATCACTTTGCGGCAAGATGAATCGCTTGATTACAAGGTCCCCGACTTGATATATTTGTCTCTTGACTTTCTTGTTGAAGGCCTTGATCATACGTTTTTGATACGCCTGACCATGGCAAACAGCAGTAAGTCGCTTTTCGTTAATCAAGTTAAGTTGATCAAGTCGGGTTTGAATCTAATCGTCTTCACTCAAACCAGCATCTTTCATGATTCTCAAGGAGGGAATCTGAACCTCGATAGGTAAAACAGCTTCCATGTCGTATACCAAAGAAAAGGGTGTTGCCCTAGTTGAAGTGCGTGCCGTGGTACGGTACCCGTGTAGAGCAAACGGTAACATCTCATGCTAGTACTGTAGGTGACTGTCATCTTTTAAATGATCTTTTTGATATTTTTGTTCGCAGCTTCGACAACACCATTCATCTTAGGCCGATAGGGAGATGAATTGTGATGTTGAATCTTGAACTGCTCGCATAAAGCGGTGATCATAGTATTGTTCAAATTTGTACCGTTGTTAGTGATGATCCTGTCGGGGATACCATACCGGCATATGAGGTTCTGCTTGATGAAGCGGGAAACCACATTCTTCATAACGGAGGTGAAGGAAGCTGCTTTGACCCACTTGGTAAAGTAATCAATGGCCACCAGGATGAAGTGGTGTCCATTGGATGTTGTAGGCTTGATCTCTCCAATCATGTCGATACCCCACATCAAGAATGGCCAAGGAGCCATTAAGACATTGAGAGGAACTGGAGGAATATGTACCTTGTCAGCATAGATTTGGAATTTGTGACAAGTACGGGAATGTTGATGATAATCAGCTTCCATGGTAGACCAGTAGTAGCCTACCCGTAGAATCTTCTTAGCCATCGTATGTCCGCTCGAGTGGGTGCCAAAGGTGCCATTATGTAGTTCAGCCATGATCTGCTCAGCTTCAACCTTGTCCATACAACGGAGTAGGACACAATCAAGATTGCGCTTGTATAAGATACCATTGCTCAGAAAGAACTTGGCCGTGAACCACCTTAAGAACTTTTTGTCGTTGACTGAAGCTCCTTCAGGGTATTCTTGTGCTTCGAGATACCTTTTGACGTCATGAAACCAGGGTCGGTCCACTACTTCCTCGGTATTAAACTCGTGACAATGTGCAGGTTTATCCATCCGCTCGATGGTGATTTGAGGTGCCTCATTACCCAGTTAAGTTTAAACATGGAGGACATTGTAGCTAGCGCATCTGCTAACTGATTCTCTTCTCGCGGGAAGTGCTCGAAGGTAATCTGCTCGAAGTGTGGTAACAATGTCAGGACATGTTCTTTGTAAGGGGTGATGTTAGGGTGTTTAGTATCCCACTCTCCTTTGATTTGTCTGCTACCAAAGCGGAGTCCCCAAATACAATCAAAGATTTGATTCCCAAGTCAATAGCGGCCTTGAGACTAAAGATACAAGCTTCATACTCGGCCATGTTATTGGTGCAACTGAAGCATAGTCTAGTGGTGAAAGGTGTATGGCAACCTTCTGGAGAGATAAGTATTTCGCCGATACCATTTCCAAGTGCGTTGCAGGCACCATCAAAGTACAGAGTCCATCGGGATCCTTGTTCAGGTCCATCATACAGTCTGTTTTCTTCAATGTTGCTCAAAGTCATGATATCCTCATCGGGAAAGTCGAACCTCATGGATTGGTAATCTTCGACAGCTTGATGGGCCAGATGATCGGCTAACACACTCCCCTTTATGGCTTTTTGGGTTGTGTACTGTATATCATATTTGGTGAGGATCATCTGCCATCTAGCAATTCTTCCGGATAGAGTCGTCTTCTCGAAGATGTACTTGATCGGATCCATCTTAGAGATCAGTAAGGTGGTATGTGTCAACATATACTGCCTTAGCCGGCGAGCAGCCCATACCAAAGCGCAGCAAGTTTTCTCGAGCAGTGAGTATCGAGTCTCACAGTTGGTAAACTTTTTGCTAAGGTAATAAATGGCATGCTCTTTTCGGCCAGACTCGTCATGTTGGCCCAATACGCACCCCATTGAATTATCTAAGACAGTCAGATACATGATTAAAGGCCTTCCTTCGACATGTGGCATCAAGATAGGAGGTTCCAGCAAATACTCCTTGATCTTATCGAAAGCAACTTGACAGTCATCATTCCATTTAACCACCTGATCTTTCTTCAACAGCTTGAAGATTGGTTCACAGGTAGATGTTAGGTGAGAGATGAACCTTGCAATGTAGTTTAGGCGTCCCAAGAAACCTCTGACCTCTTTCTCAGTGTGACGAGCAGGCATTTCTTGTATGGCTTTGACTTTGGCAGGATCAACCTCGATGCCTTTGTTACTGACGATGAATCCCAAAAGTTTACTGGACCTGACTCCGAAAGTGTACTTGCTAGGGTTCAGTTTGAGCTTGTATTCTTTCAATCTGACAAACAGCTTTTGCATATGGTCGAGGTGTTCTTCTTCTGTCTGTGAACGGGCTATCATGTCGTCCACGTAGACTTCAATCTCATGATGTATCATGTCATGAAACAAAGCTACCATGGCTCGCTGATAGGTTGCCCCGGTATTCTTCAGTCTGAATGGCATCACTTTATAGCAGAAGGTACCCCACTGCGTAACAAAAGTAGTCTTCTCCATGTCTTCGGGGGCCATTTTGATCTCGTTGTACCCTGAAAAACCATCCATGAAAGAGAATACCTTATGTTGAGCTGTATTGTCAACCAAGATATCAATGTGCGGTAGTGGAAAGTCATCTTTAGGGCTAGCCCTGTTTAAGTCTTTGTAGTCCACGCACATTCTGACTTTGTCGTCCTTCTTGGGAACAGGCACAATGTTAGAAACCCATTGTGGATAGGAAGTAAGAGCAAGAAAGCCAACATTGATCTGCTTCATCACTTCAGCTTTGATCTTTTCAGACATGTCGGGCCTCATTCGGCGAACTTTCTGTTTGATTGGTGGACAGTCTTCTCTTGTAGGGAGACGGTGAACCACAATATTTGTATCCAGTCCCGACATGTCTTCATAGGACCAGGAGAAGATCTCAATATATTCATTCAACAGCTGAACTAGACGCTTTTTGACACTTGGCTCTAGGTTGGCACCCACTTTAACCTCTTTTCTGTCTTCCTCTGTTCCCAAGTTGATAGTCTCTAACAACTCCTCGTGAGGTAGAATAGCCCTTTCTTCCTGTTGCAAAAGTCTGGCCAACTCTCCAGGCACTTCATAGTCTTCTCACCTTCATATTCGGCATGATTGACCATATCTTCAGAGTCACTGAAGGCCATAGCAGAATTGTTACCCATGAAATCCGGAGTGGATGGGTACGTGCATTTTGTGAGCATGGGTGTGCGTAAGGGATAGACACCTTTAAACAAATAAGAATGTAAAAAGAAAGAAAATGAACACAAAAGTTTATATATGAAAACGTCCATGATTCATTAAAAATGGCATATGAAGATGAATAATCAAAACCCTTACAAATGGACCTATATGCCCCAGGTAAGGCATAAAGCGAAAAGATTGTACGAATTGTTTAATAATTATTACAAACCAAATAGGAAATACTCAAAAGATAAATTATTGATTGATGAAAGTAATGGGAACGAAGTATTTCGCCTCTCAGTTGTTCAGTCCTCATTCAATAGTTAGAAAGATCTAGTCTTCAAAATTGCTTCCTTCTTCATCCTCCTCTAAAGCATAAACTCCATGATGAGTGATTTTCAATGGAGGTCCTCCATCCCGGGAGCGACGTACAACCTTCTGAATAGATACAGTGAAACCCAAGCCGAACTTATCTGTCTTGTAAGGAAAATCTGGCAGTTGACCCCATATTGTGCTTCCTCCTTCCTTGATCACAGCCTCCGCATCTTTAAGGGATGACATCCAGGATACATGTTTGGTAATGATGGGCACAGAAGTTATTGTCTTGGCTACCGCAACTTCAAGAGAAACCTCTTCAAAGTGCTGAAAGGGGGTCTCAATGAATTCACCATCTAATTCGACATAGCAGAATGAATTCAGATGGCTTATCATATACTCCTCCTCGCCACGAACTGTCACAATTTTCCCCTGGAATGGGTACTTAAGCTTTTGGTGCAGAGTGGACGTAACGGCCCCAGCATGATGGATCAATGTTCTTCCTAACAAGCAAGAGTAGGAGGGACGGATATCCATGACATAAAATGTGGAGTGGAAAGTTCCAGTACCCACTTTAATTGGGATGTCCACCTCCCCATGGACCATCCGCTTAGAACCATCAAAGGCTCTTACAATGATATTGTTGGGCTTTAAGGTCAAACCTTCACAGTCCAATTTGTCCAATTCTTTCTTTGGTAGGACATTTAAAGACGACCCGGTATCAACCAGAACGTGAGCAAGTGTGGTCCCTCTGCATTCCACCGAGACATGCAGAGCATCATTATACTTTCTTCCCTTAGATGTTAGATCGGCATCAGAGAAGCCAAGACCATTGTCGCCGGTAAGGCTAGCTACGCACTCTTGAAACTGATCCGCAGAAGTTTCTTGAGGCACGTGGGTCGTCTTCAAAAATTTGATCAAGTCTTTGGCATGAGCTTCGGAGCAAAGTAATAGGGCCAGCATAGAGATTTTTGAAGGGGTTTGCCCCAGTTGTTCTACGACATCGTAATCGCTTTTCTTAATTATTTTTAAAATCTCCTCCATTTCCTTTTGGGTGGTCTCGGGGATAACCAAAGGCTGAGCCCTCATCCTGACGGGCGCTTCTTGGATCCCCTTACCTTTATCAGCAGTAACAGCAAAGGGTACAACTTCGGGAGTAATAATTTCTTCAAACAATGGATTTTGTACAAATGCGTTGACGGGCACTGGAATAATCTTAGGAGCACTTGAGGGTCCGAAGACTGCCCTTGGGGGAGCAATCTCCAGAGAGAAGATTCTTTCGTTACGGGTGATATTACTTGTCCCCGCAATATTTCCTACATCAGGATTCTCTTCATCAAAACTTTCTTCAACTGATTCGATCTGCTTAAAACCGTGGTAGAAGATCTCTCCTCCATAATTCCACGGTATTGTCTTGTTGGAATTGTATGGGATAGGCCTCAGCATTGTTATCTTCAGAGGTACAAACTTTAGATCGGGTGTAATCTTAACAGGTATTTTGGAGACCTTGGAAAGATTATCGGAAATGGTGATTATAGCAACATCATTGATTGGAATAACAGGAGTTTTCTTGAAGAGAATTTCTTAAGTATCCATCAGGAATTGGATGCCTGAATTCAATAGTGGACAGTCGGATTGCAAGGTCGAACAAAGGTAACAATCTTTTTCACAGCCCGGGAAAATCCCGGCTTTCAACAGATTCATCTTGATCATTGGCAACAGAGTCATTAAGTCATCAACAACAGTAACTTGAAGATCTTCTACAATAGCATGGACATTATGACCATGTTTTAGCATTGGAGTGGATATCACATTAGGCTTTTCGGGGGCATCAAACTCCACCTCCTTGGCATCTATTAAATCCTGGATCTTGTTTTTAAGGGCCCAACAGTTGTTGGTGTCGTGCCCCACATTGTCCGAATGATAGGCACACTTTGCATTTGAATGGTAATAGGGAGAAGAGGTATTTGGGTTCTTCGGATCCTCTTTCAAGTTGGTAAGGTTTAACTTTAACAGACGAGGGAGAACCTGAGCAGGTGTCATATTGATCCGGGTGAATTGTCGTGCAGGCCTTTCCACCCTAGCTTGGTTAGCTCTGGGTTGACTGCTTCGAGGTTGATCGGTTATGGAATTATGAATCATCACAGCCCCCACCGCTGGCCGGTGCTCCATTCTTCCTTGGTTTCTCTGGGTGTAAACATCAGAAACTTCTTTCTTGGCTGGAAATGTCTTCTTGATAGCAGCGGAAGCAGATGTATCCTTCTGAATTTTACCGCTCTTAATGCCAACTTCGACTCTTTCACCGGTCAGAATTAATTCGTTGAACCCTGCAGATGAGCTCCCGATCAAGTGATTAAAGAATGGACCTGATAGGGTCCCCAAAAACATATCCACAAGCTCTCTCTCAGACAATGGTGGCTGCACCCTTCCAGCCAAGTCCTGCCACTTTTGGTCATACTCCTTAAAGCCTTCATTAGAAACCATACCCATACTTTTTAATTGAGTACGAGTAGGCGCTAAGTCTGCATTATATTGATATTGTCTGTAGAAGGCAGCAGCCAAATCCTCCCAGTTATGTACATCAGATCTTTCAAGCTGATAGAACCAATCAAATTGCGTACCCGACAAACTATCTTGAAAAAAGTGGACCCATAGATCCTTATCAGAAGAGTGAGGTTGGATCTTTCTGACGTAAGACCGCATATGCATCTTCGGACAAGACAAACCATCGTATTTAGCAAATGTAGGCACCTTGAATTTATGGGGAATCACAATCCCAACAACCAACCCTAGTTCTTCGAAATCCATCCCAGGTATTCTTTGTACATCCATGGCTGCCAGCCGATCTTCTAGATTCTTATACTTATCATCCTCAAGAGGGTACTGATGCTCAGAGTAATCTTCATCCTCTTCTTTTTCTTCTTCAGCCTTAGACTCGGAGGACACAACAGCTCCTTTTCCTTTACCAACCCCTTCATCAGATGTCGAGGGGAAATTCAGGACTCTTCTAGCTTGGTTCTCAAATCTTCTTCCCATAGTGGCCACACCAACTCTTTTCTTTTTCTTTTTATCCTTTTATTTTTCTAGTAGACCTTTGAGCTCCTCCTGACCCTTTGCCAAGGTCATGAGTAGTTGTTGGAATTGTGAATTCTGCGCCTGTAGATCTTTGACCGTCTGCTCTATATCCATCTTGCTGAAATAAACAGCAGAGAGATAAGGAAACCTGGTGTGAAGACCTGTTTATGCATATGATGAATAATATGTATTCATGTAATGCATTTAAGGATTCAGAAATTCAAATTTGTTGTAAACAAAAAAGAACGCACGTCATATTAATAAGAAGAATTTTGTTAGTACATAAATGCCCCATGGGAGAAAATAATACAAAATTCTAATGTAAAAAGACATTGTGCATCCTTTTCGGTGCTATGTAGGTGTTGAGAGTCTTCTCTTCATGGATTCGACGGGTAAGCTCCAAAACCTTCTTCTCACTGGCGTAGAAGCTGGCTTCAAAAGTATTTCGTTCTTCCTTCAGCTGTATCCAACTCTTTTTCAAATCTTCCAATGATGTTGTCATGTCAGGATGTAGGAGGGTGTATGGAACCTCTCCTTCCATAACATGCTCTTTGATCACAGGCAGAATGTAGGGGTAGGGCATCATAAGACTCTGGGCACGGATGCGTACCCACTTGAGGTAAGGCTCAAGGGGGATGGAATTCTTATGTCCCAATGTCTTATTGTCCACTTTGTTAGGCATCCTCCAAGCTCGGATAAACCTTTGTCGAAGTCCTTGAGCGTCATTGTCGAAGTCAAAAACCAAGTCTGGAATCAGCATGTCATGAGGGCCATCCCTTCGGGCATACCCAAATTGTCTCAGAGCCAAGCAGGGGTTGTAGGTAATGCCTCCCCTAATGACAAGTAGTGGGACATTAGGGAATTCCCCACAATGATCAATGATGATGACATTTTCTCTAGACCGAGAACACCAATGAACATCAGAATGTGTGAGAGTCATCAACCGTTGTGACCACCTCAAGCCTTGTTCATTCTTCAAGACTGACTGGGGAAGGTGAGAAATAAACCACCTTGCTAGAAGAGGATTACAACACATGAGAACACCCCTTTTCCTCATTGTTCGTGTGTGAAATGAGTGCCCAAGCAATGTGGGCACAAGATTCCGAGATATGAAAATCTTGACAGTGTTCACATCTATAAGTTGATCATGGTTTGGGAGCAAGACCAACCCATAGATGAGAAGTGATACAATCTCCTAAAAAGCTTGCAGATCTAGAGAATTCCAGCAGTCTTGTGCCTTCTCAAACAGAAACTTTGCTAAGAAACCCTTGACACCACTTCTGGTTTCCCAATAACCTTTGATATCAGATGGTTGCAAGTGTAAGGCTTGAGCAACATCTTCGGGCTTTGGTTCTCTTTCCGTACCGTTGTAGGGTAGTTGATGGAGAATAGGAATCCTCAAGAGTTGAGAAAATTCCTCCAAAGTAGGCACTAGTTGGTAATCATGAAATGTAAAGCAATGGTGTAGGGGGTCAAAGAACTGGAAGAGAACTTTCACCATGTCTTCTTCAATATTGGAGTTGACCAAGTTGAGAAGTCTGCCATGTCTTTCACTGAAGAGAGAATTCTCTGGAATCTTGGAAGTAAGTTCCTTGAGTTGATGAGGTATTCTCACAAGGTTGACCTGGATTGTTTTTCTGCGGAGTGATTCCATGACCTACAAAACAAGAAAAAAGATGAAGATCCAAACCCTTAAAATGGTTAGTGGATGCATATGATGCTTTATGATGTTCATGATGTATGCACAAGTATATGTACAATCAATTCACACAAGTTTCTAGTTTCAGGCTTGCATGGGGTTTCATAGGTAAGTACCCTCTTGAAGTTAGTTGGCTCAACTTGTCCTATAAATAGTAACCGGGTTCTAAGGAGCTCAATATCACTGGATTATTTTCTGTGTTCATTGTTTCAGTTTAGCCACTTAACTGGCGACCGAAATATTCCAAGAAAATAACCCTCAATGAGTGTAGTATCGAGTATCTACCAACTTCGGATTGCACCAAAGTCGGTCATCTCACTACCCCTAATAAGGCCAAGATAGTCAAGTAAAGGTTCTAAGAGTCCATTAGTGCTTTATGACATCACTCAGCGGCCCCGTATTCTCTTTGATTGACTCAAAGGCTACCGGTACCCATAAATATGTTGCACTAATATAGCTATTGCTTCAACCATGTCGGTATACCCTGCATAATTTCCACAATGTATTGCTATTTACCTATGAATGTTTCCCAAATCCGGGTAGAGGATTTCAAACCCAAACAATAGAGCCAGGTGTAAAGCAAACAAAGAAAACAAGGTAAGCATGTAAAGGTGATCTAAACCCTAAGGTAACCCCACTTTTAGATTTTTCCCCAGCAGAGTCGCCAGTTCTGTGATGCGGTGGGAGAACTGACTTGAGGTTTTGCATTTGTGTTCGCAAATGTTTCTGTTTAGCAAGAGTCGCCACCGACTTTTTATTTTATCCAAAGGAAAGGTCAAAAAGCACAGGAAAGACCTTTGAGATGTTTTCTTGGGTTCGGGGGGTAGATTATGAAAAGGGAAGGTGCAAGTACCCTTTTCATCCATGGTTGTCCATGGGCTCTTAGTTACTTGTTTAGATCACTTGCTTTTGCTTTTCAATTGTTTGAAATGGTGCTTTGTGTGTGGTTTTGAAAAGAGGCCATCGTTGTGGCAACCTTTGTAATGATTCTTGTTTGAATGTATACAAAAGTGTATTGTCTTTTGAAAAGATGTTTCAATGTTTGAAAGTTTGATATTTGAAAAATGTTTTGAAATTGTGTTATGAGGTGTGTTTGAAAATAGCAAGGATGTTTTTGCAAGTTTTCATCAAGTAACTAAGAGTTGTCTACCCTATCTACTCAAAGATCTTTCCTACACATTTTTAACCCTTTTGAAAGTGTTGTTTTACCATTGCATTTGGTAAACAACCTTGTATTTGGATGTTAAACGGGACAGAAGCGGGTCATCGTATTGACCATGATAGCAATATTTCCAAGTATCTTTAGCAATTTTTTTAGGGACTATATCATTTTGTCTAGGCAACCAAGATAGCGTCATCGAGGGACTATGATCTTTTATTTTATTTTTTTTCCAAGATACTCAACATGTATAACATGGCCATTTTAAAAGGCAACAAGTGGATGAAACCCTAGGGGTGCATGTGTGTATTGTGTTGTCAATTTACATGCTTTTTGTCTGTGTATTAGTCAAGCTATTTGTTTTTTATTTTGGACATTGCATTTAAACCCTAATCTCTATCATGGCATATTTGAAAGCATAAAGTGCAAAATAAACCTAAGCTATTACAACATTGATATGGGGAGGGGGATACAATTTTTGAATGGGAAATATTTGCAAGAAAATAAAACCCTAATATTTACTATTACATCCAAATTGAATAAATTGTGCAAATAAATAAATAGGCAAGTATTTAAATATTCAATTAAATAAATATGCAAAATATTATGAATATGCAAAAAAATAGTTTTTTGTTTATTTTTATGTATGTAAGAATAAAATATTCAATGTATTAAAAAGAAAGAAAATAAAAAGTTATTTTTGGAAAGGGTAGAAAACCCTAATTTTGTTTTAGGAAAATATATTAATTATATTATTTATTTATGTACAAGTAAATAAAAATAGAAAATATATACAAGTATCAAAAATATAAAAAAAGTATTAGAACAATATATTTTTTTTTAATAAGGGTGGAAAACCCTAGCTTTTGTTTAAAGATAATATATACTATATTATTTATTTTATGTACAAGAAAATAAACATAAATATATACAAAGATATTTAAGAAATAAAAACATGTGAAAAAATATTATTTTGTATGCATAAATAATAAAATAAAAATATATAATATCTCTAAAATATTTATTTGTTTTTATTACAGAAAATAAAAAGTATATACTAATTAATAATTATTTTCATGTTAGAAAAATAAAATAAAATATAAAAATAAATGTGAAAATTTATAAAAATATTTTTGGTATTTTTTTATGTTTAGAAAATATAAAATAAAATTAGAAATGAAAAATAAATAGAAAAATATGAAAATATAAAGAAATGGGCCAGGGGGGTGCAACCAGTAAAGCTGGGGGTGCAAAAAGCATGGAATGGCCAGGCCCAACCCATACTTCATCTTAAACCTTTGTCAAACATAAAAAACGCGCGCCCTGTAACTCCAATCCTGTTCTCTTTATTCTTTGCATGAAATCAAAAACTCAAAACATGAAACTTGTAGAGCATTAAACCACGATTTCAACCATATAAAAAACATAATCTAACTCTCAAAGACCAGAGGGAATTTCTATGGTCCTAATTTCTAACCTAAATTTTTTAGGAAGTTCATGGATAAAATTCTCTTAACACGTTTAACTTAAATGAAAACTCAGCATATGTACAACTTCAGGACTATGAGTACGACATTTTTTATTCACAAACCTAAGCCTAATGATTCCTAAATAGAGAGATAGGAAGTTGCAAAATACTTGTTTCAGTTGAACATGAATATGGCAATGTGGAGCTTTTCAGTGAGGCCTGAGGTGCTTGGGAGCTTGCTTGAACTTCCTCTGACCTTCCCCATGCCTAGTTTGCCTCGGATGTGCTTGAACAAGCTTGTAGAAGTAACCTAAAATTTGGTGACAGGGAAGAAGTAAAATACTGAAATTGTTTACATCTATTATACCATAATACAATATGAATATGGTGAATAAATATACTATCAGGACTCATTATATAATTTGAATTATTTCCAATGTATAAGGAATATGTTTCATTAATTAATAGTCTTTTAACTTAGTTTCTTAGTGATTAAGTAACCTAAAATTTGGTGATTGAGAAGAAGAAAAATATTAAAATTGTTTACATCTATTATACCATAATACAATATGAATATGGTGAATAAATATACTATCGGGCCTCATTATATAATTTGAATAATTACCAATGTATATGAAATATGTGTGTCATTAATTAATATTTTTTTAACTTAGTTTCTTAGTGATTAATTAACCTAAAATTTGGAGATGGAGAAGAAGAAAAATATTGAAATTGTTTACATCTATTATACCATAATACAATATGAATATGGTGAATAAATATACTATCGAGACTCATTATATAATTTGAATTATTTTCAATGTATATGGAATATGTGTCATTAATTAATAGTCTTTTTTAACTTAGTTTATTAGTGATGAAGTAACCTAAAATTTGGTGATTGAGAAGTAGAAAAATATTAAAATTGTTTACATCTATTATATCATATTACAATATGAATATGGTGAATAAATATACTATCGAGACTCATTATATAATTTGAATTATTTCCAATGTATATGGAATATGTGTCATTAATTAATAGTCTTTTAACTTAGTTTCTTAGTGATGAAGCAACCTAAAATTTGTGATGGAGAATAAGAAAAATATTGAAATTGTTTACATCTATTATACCATAATACAATATGAATATGGTGAATAAATATACTACCGGGCCTCATTATATTATTTGAATTATTACCAATGTATATGAAATATGTGTCATTAATTAATAGTCTTTTAACTTAGTTTCTTAGTGATGAAGTAACCTAAAATTTTGTGATGGAGAAGAAGAAAAATATTAAAATTGTTTACATCTATTATAACATAATACAATATGAATATGGTGAATAAATATACTATCGGGCCTCATTATATAATTTGAATTATTACCAATGTATATGAAATATGTGTCATTAATTAATATTCTTTTAACTTAGTTTCTTAGTGATGAAGTAACTTAAAATTTGGTGATGGAGAAGAAGAAAAATATTTAAATTGTATAGATCTAATATACCATAATACAATATGAATATGGTGAACAAATATACTATCGAGACTCATTATATAATTTGAATTATTACCAATGTATATGAAATAAGTGTCATAATTAATAGTCTTTTAACTTAGTTTCATAGTGAAGAAGTAACCTAAAATTCGGTGATGGAGAAGAAGAAAAATACTGAAATTGTTTACATTTATTATACCATAATACAATATTAATATGGTGAATAAATATATTATCGGGCCTCATTATATAATTTGAATTATTGCCAATGTATAAGGAATATGTTTCATTAATTAATAGTCTTTTAACTTAGTTTCTTAGTGATTAAGTAACCGAAAATTTGGTGATTGAGAAGAAGAAAAATATTGAAATTGTTTACATCTATTATACCATAATACAATATGAATATGGTGAATAAATATACTATCGGGCCTCATTATATAATTTGAACTATTACCAATGTATATGAAATATGTGTGTCATTAATTAATATTTTTTTAATTTAGTTTCTTAGTGATTAAGTAACCTAAAATTTGGTGATGGAGAAGAAGGAAAATATTGAAATTGTTTACATCTATTATACCATAATACAATATGAATATGGTGAATAAATATACTATCGAGACTCATTATATAATTTGAATTATTTCCAATGTATATGGAATATGTGTCATTAATTAATAGTCTTTTAACTTAGTTTCTTAGTGATGAAGTAACCTAAAATTTTGTGATGGAGAAGAAGAAAAATATTAAAATTGTTTACATCTATTATAACATAATACAATATGAATATGGTGAATAAATATACTATTGAGACTCATTATATAATTTGAATTATTTCCAATGTATATGGAGTATGTGTCATTAATTAATAGTCTTTTAACTTAATTTCTTAGTGAAGAAGTAACCTAAAATTTTGTGATGGAGAAGAAGAAAAATATTGAAATTGTTTACATCTATTATACCATAATACAATATGAATATGGTGAATAAATATACTATCGGGCCTCATTATATAATTTGAATTATTACCAATGTATATGAAATATGTGTCATTAATTAATATTCTTTTAACTTAGTTTCTTAGTGATGAAGTAACTTAAAATTTGGTGATGGAGAAGAAGAAAAATATTTAAATTGTATAGATCTAATATACCATAATACAATATGAATATGGTGAACAAATATACTATCGAGACTCATTATATAATTTGAATTATTACCAATGTATATGAAATAAGTGTCATAATTAATAGTCTTTTAACTTAGTTTCTTAGTGAAGAAGTAACCTAAAATTCGGTGATGGAGAAGAAGAAAAATACTGAAATTGTTTACATTTATTATACCATAATACAATATTAATATGGTGAATAAATATATTATCGGGCCTCATTATATAATTTGAATTATTGCCAATGTATAAGGAATATGTTTCATTAATTAATAGTCTTTTAACTTAGTTTCATAGTGATTAAGTAACCGAAAATTTGGTGATTGAGAAGAAGAAAAATATTGAAATTGTTTACATCTATTATACCATAATACAATATGAATATGGTGAATAAATATACTATCGGGCATCATTATATAATTTTAATAATTACCAAAGTATATGAAATATGTGTGTCATTAATTAATATTTTTTTAATTTAGTTTCTTAGTGATTAAGTAACCTAAAATTTGGTGATGGAGAAGAAGGAAAATATTGAAATTGTTTACATCTATTATACCATAATACAATATGAATATGGTGAATAAATATACTATCGAGACTCATTATATAATTTGAATTATTTCCAATGTATATGGAATATGTGTCATTAATTAATAGTCTTTTAACTTAGTTTCTTAGTGATGAAGCAACCTAAAATTTGTGATGGAGAATAAGAAAAATATTGAAATTGTTTACATCTATTATACCATAATACAATATGAATATGGTGAATAAATATACTACCGGGCCTCATTATATTATTTGAATTATTACCAATGTATATGAAATATGTGTCATTAATTAATAGTCTTTTAACTTAGTTTCTTAGTGATGAAGTAACCTAAAATTTTGTGATGGAGAAGAAGAAAAATATTAAAATTGTTTACATCTATTATAACATAATACAATATGAATATGGTGAATAAATATACTATTGAGACTCATTATATAATTTGAATTATTTCCAATATATATGGAATATGTGTCATTAATTAATAGTCTTTTAACTTAATTTCTTAGTGAAGAAGTAACCTAAAATTTTGTGATGGAGAAGAAGAAAAATATTGAAATTGTTTACATCTATTATACCATAATACAATATGAATATGGTGAATAAATATACTATCGGGCCTCATTATATAATTTGAATTATTACCAATGTATATGAAATATGTGTCATTAATTAATATTCTTTTAACTTAGTTTCTTAGTGATGAAGTAACTTAAAATTTGGTGATGGAGAAGAAGAAAAATATTTAAATTGTATAGATCTAATATACCATAATACAATATGAATATGGTGAACAAATATACTATCGAGACTCATTATATAATTTGAATTATTACCAATGTATATGAAATAAGTGTCATAATTAATAGTCTTTTAACTTAGTTTCTTAGTGAAGAAGTAACCTAAAATTCGGTGATGGAGAAGAAGAAAAATACTGAAATTGTTTACATTTATTATACCATAATACAATATTAATATGGTGAATAAATATATTATCGGGCTTCATTATATAATTTGAATTATTGCCAATGTATAAGGAATATGTTTCATTAATTAATAGTCTTTTAACTTAGTTTCTTAGTGATTAAGTAACCGAAAATTTGGTGATTGAGAAGAAGAAAAATATTGAAATTGTTTACATCTATTATACCATAATACAATATGAATATGGTGAATAAATATACTATCAGGCATCATTATATAATTTTAATAATTACCAATGTATATGAAATATGTGTGTCATTAATTAATATTTTTTTAATTTAGTTTCTTAGTGATTAAGTAACCTAAAATTTGGTGATGGAGAAGAAGGAAAATATTGAAATTGTTTACATCTATTATACCATAATACAATATGAATATGGTGAATAAATATACTATCGAGACTCATTATATAATTTGAAATATTTCCAATGTATATGGAATATGTGTCATTAATTAATAGTCTTTTAACTTAGTTTCTTAGTGATGAAGTAACCTAAAATTTTGTGATGGAGAAGAAGAAAAATATTAAAATTGTTTACATCTATTATAACATAATACAATATGAATATGGTGAATAAATATACTATTGAGACTCATTATATAATTTGAATTATTTCCAATGTATATGGAATATGTGTCATTAATTAATAGTCTTTTAACTTAATTTCTTAGTGAAGAAGTAACCTAAAATTTTGTGATGGAGAAGAAGAAAAATATTGAAATTGTTTACATCTATTATACCATAATACAATATGAATATGGTGAATAAATATACTATCGGGCCTCATTATATAATTTGAACTATTACCAATGTATATGAAATATGTGTCATTAATTAATATTCTTTTAACTTAGTTTCTTAGTGATGAAGTAACTTAAAATTTGGTGATGGAGAAGAAGAAAAATATTTAAATTGATTAGATCTAATATACCATAATACAATATGAATATGGTGAACAAATATACTATCGAGACTCATTATATAATTTGAATTATTACCAATGTATATGAAATAAGTGTCATAATTAATAGTCTTTTAACTTAGTTTCTTAGTGAAGAAGTAACCTAAAATTCGATGATGGAGAAGAAGAAAAATACTGAAATTGTTTACATTTATTATACCATAATACAATATTAATATGGTGAATAAATATATTATCGGGCCTCATTATATAATTTGAATTATTGCCAATGTATAAGGAATATGTTTCATTAATTAATAGTCTTTTAACTTAGTTTCTTAGTGATTAAGTAACCGAAAATTTGGTGATTGAGAAGAAGAAAAATATTGAAATTGTTTACATCTATTATACCATAATACAATATGAATATGGTGAATAAATATACTATCGGGCATCATTATATAATTTTAATAATTACCAATGTATATGAAATATGTGTGTCATTAATTAATATTTTTTTAATTTAGTTTCTTAGTGATTAAGTAACCTTAAATTTGGTGATGGAGAAGAAGGAAAATATTGAAATTGTTTACATCTATTATACCATAATACAATATGAATATGGTGAATAAATATACTATCGAGACTCATTATATAATTTGAATTATTTCCAATGTATATGGAATATGTGTCATTAATTAATAGTCTTTTAACTTAGTTTCTTAGTGATGAAGTAACCTAAAATTTTGTGATGGAGAAGAAGAAAAATATTAAAATTGTTTACATCTATTATAACATAATACAATATGAATATGGTGAATAAATATACTATTGAGACTCATTATATAATTTGAATTATTTCCAATGTATATGAAATATGTGTCATTAATTAATAGTCTTTTAACTTAATTTCTTAGTGAAGAAGTAACGTAAAATTTTGTGATGGAGAAGAAGAAAAATATTGAAATTGTTTACATCTATTATACCATAATACAATATGAATATGGTGAATAAATATACTATCGGGCCTCATTATATAATTTGAACTATTACCAACGTATATGAAATATGTGTCATTAATTAATATTCTTTTAACTTAGTTTCTTAGTGATGAAGTAACTTAAAATTTGGTGATGGAGAAGAAGAAAAATATTTAAATTGATTAGATCTAATATACCATAATACAATATGAATATGGTGAACAAATATACTATCGAGACTCATTATATAATTTGAAATTTTTTACATCTATTGTATCATAGTACAATATGAATATGGTGAATAAATATACTATCGAAACTCATTATATAATTTAAATTATTTCCAATGTATATGGAATATGTGTCATTAATTAATAGTCTTTTAACTTAGTTTCTTAGTGATGAAGTAACCTAAAATTTGGTGATAGAGAAGAAGGAAAATACTGAAATTGTTTACATCTATTATACCATAATACAATATGAATATGGTGAATAAATATACTATCGAGACTCGTTATATAATTTGAATTATTTCCAATGTATATGGAATATGTGTCATTAATTAATAGTCTTTTAACTTAGTTTCTTAGTGATGAAGTAACCTAAAATTTGATGATGAAGAAGAAGAAAAATATTGAAATTGTTTACATATATTATACCATAATACAATGTGAATATGGTGAATAAATATACTATCGAAACTCGTTATATAATTTGAATTATATCCAATGTATATAGAATATGTGTCATTAATTAATAGTCTTTTAACTTAGTTTCTTAGTGATGAAGCAACCTAAAATTTGGTGATGGAGAAGAAGATAAATATTGTAATGGTTTACATCTATTATACTATAATACAATATGAATATGGTGAATAAATATACTATCGGGCCTCATTATATAATTTGAATAATTACCAATGTATATGAAATATGTGTGTCATTAATTAATATTTTTTTAACTTAGTTTCTTAGTGATTAATTAACCTAAAATTTGGTGATGGAGAAGAAGAAAAATATTGAAATTGTTTACATCTATTATACCATAATACAATATGAATATGGTGAATAAATATACTATCAAGACTCATTATATAATTTGAATTATTTTCAATGTATAGGGAATATGTGTCATTAATTAATAGTCTTTTTTAACTTAGTTTATTAGTGATGAAGTAACCTAAAATTTGGTGATTGAGAAGTAGAAAAATATTAAAATTGTTTACATCTATTATATCATATTACAATATGAATATGGTGAATAAATATACTATCGAGACTCATTATATAATTTAAATTATTTCCAATTTATATGGAATATGTGTCATTAATTAATAGTCTTTTAACTTAGTTTCTTAGTGATGAAGCAACCTAAAATTTCTGATGGAGAATAAGAAAAATATTGAAATTGTTTACATCTATTATACCATAATACAATATGAGTATGATGAATAAATATACTACCGGGCCTCATTATATTATTTGAATTATTACCAATGTATATGAAATATGTGTCATTAATTAATAGTCTTTTAACTTAGTTTCTTAGTGATGAAGTAACCTAAAATTTTGTGATGGAGAAGAAGAAAAATATTGAAATTGTTTACATCTATTATACCATAATACAATATGAATATGGTGAATAAATATACTATTGAGACTCATTATATAATTTGAATTATTTCCAATGTATATGGAATATGTGTCATTAATTAATAGTCTTTTAACTTAATTTCTTAGTGAAGAAGTAACCTAAAATTTTGTGATGGAGAAGAAGAAAAATATTGAAATTGTTTACATCTATTATACCATAATACAATATGAATATGGAGAATAAATATACTATCGAGCCTCATTATATAATTTGAATTATTACCAATGTATATGAAATATGTGTCATTAATTAATATTCTTTTAACTTAGTTTCTTAGTGATGAAGTAACTTAAAATTTGGTGATGGAGAAGAAGAAAAATATTTAAATTGTATAGATCTAATATACCATAATACAATATGAATATGGTGAACAAATATACTATCGAGACTCATTATATAATTTGAATTATTACCAATGTATATGAAATAAGTGTCATTAATTAATAGTCTTTTAACTTAGTTTCTTGGTGAAGAAGTAACCTAAAATTCGGTGATGGAGAAGAAGAAAAATACTGAAATTGTTTACATTTATTATACCATAATACAATATTAATATGGTGAATAAATATATTATCGGGCCTCATTATATAATTTGAATTATTGCCAATGTATAAGGAATATGTTTCATTAATTAATAGTCTTTTAACTTAGTTTCTTAGTGATTAAGTTACCGAAAATTTGGTGATTGAGAAGAAAAAAAATATTGAAATTGTTTACATCTATTATACCATAATACAATATGAATATGGTGAATAAATATACTACCGGGCCTCATTATATAAATTGAATAATTACCAATGTATATGAAATATGTGTGTCATTAATTAATATTTTTTTAAATTAGTTTCTTAGTGATTAAGTAACCTAAAATTTGGTGATGGAGAAGAAGGAAAATATTGAAATTGTTTACATCTATTATACCATAATACAATATGAATATGGTGAATAAATATACTATCGAGACTCATTATATAATTTAAATTATTTCCAATGTATATAAAATATGTGTCATTAATTAATAGTCTTTTAACTTAGTTTCTTAGTGATGAAGCAACCTAAAATTTGTGATGGAGAATAAGAAAAATATTGAAATTGTTTACATCTATTATACCATAATACAATATGAATATGGTGAATAAATATACTACTGGGCCTCATTATATTATTTGAATTATTGCCAATGTATATGAAATATGTGTCATTAATTAATAGTCTTTTAACTTAATTTCTTAGTGAAGAAGTAACCTAAAATTTTGTGATGGAGAAGAAGAAAAATATTGAAATTGTTTACATCTATTATACCATAATACAATATGAATATGGTGAATAAATATACTATCGGGCCTCATTATATAATTTGAATTATTACCAATGTATATGAAATATGTGTGTCATTAATTAATATTTTTTTAAATTAGTTTCTTAGTGATTAAGTAACCTAAAATTTGGTGATGGACAAGAAGGAAAATATTGAAATTGTTTACATCTATTATACCATAATTCAATATGAATATGGTGAATAAATATACTATCGAGACTCATTATATAATTTGAATTATTTCCAATGTATATGGAATATGTGTCATTACTTAATAGTCTTTTAACTTAGTTTCTTAGTGATGAAGTAACCTAAAATTTGGTGATGGAAAAGAAGAAAAATGTTGAAATTGTTTACATCTATTATATCATAGTACAATATAAATATGGTGAATAAATATATTATCGAGACTCATTATATAATTTAAATTATTTCTAATGTATATGGAATATGTGTCATTAATTAATAGTCTTTTAACTTAGTTTCTTAGTGATGAAGTAACCTAAAATTTGGTGATAGAGAAGAAGGAAAATACTGAAATTGTTTACATCTATTATACCAGTATACAATATAAATATGGTGAATAAATATACTATCGAGACTCGTTATATAATTTGAATTATTTCCAATGTATATGGAATATGTGTCATTAATTAATAGTCTTTTAACTTAGTTTCTTAGTGATGAAGTAACCTAAAATTTGGTGATGAAGAAGAAAAAAAATATTGAAATTGTTTACATATATTATACCATAATACAATGTGAATATGGTGAATAAATATACTATCGAAACTCGTTATATAATTTGAATTATATCCAATGTATATGGAATATGTGTCATTAATTAATAGTCTTTTAACTTAGTTTCTTAGTGATGAAGCAACGTAAAATTTGGTGATGGAGAAGAAGAAAAATATTGAAATTGTTTACATCTATTATACCATAATACAATATGAATATAGTGAATAAATATACTATCAGAACACATTATATAATTTGAATTATTACCAATGTATATGAAATGTGTGTCATTAATTAATAGTCTTTTAACTTAGTTTCTTAGTGATGAAGTAACCTAAAGTTTTATGATGGAGAAGAAGAAAAATATTGAAATTGTATACATCTGTTATATCATAATATAATATGAATATGGTGAATAAATATACTATCGAGCTTCATTATATAATTTGAATTATTTCCAATGTATAAGGAATATGTTTCATTAATTAATAGTCTTTTAACTTAGTTTCATAGTGATTAAGTAACATAAAATTTGGTGACGGAGAAGAAGAAAAATATTGAAATTGTTTACATCTATTATACCACCATACAATATGAATATGGTAAATAAATATACTATCGGACCTCATTTTATAATTTGAATAATTACCAATGTATATGAAATATGTGTGTCATTAATTAATATTTTTTTAACTTAGTTTCTTAGTGATTAAGTAACCTAAAATTTGGTGACGGAGAAGAAGAAAAATATTGAAATTGTTTACATCTATTATACCATAATACAATATGAATATGGTGAATAAATATACTATCGTGCCTCATTATATAATTTGAATAATTACCAATGTATATGAAATAAGTGTTATTAATTAATATTCTTTTAACTTAGTTTCTTAGAGATGAAGTAACTTAAAATTTGGTGATGGAGAAGAAGAAAAATATTGAAATTGTATATATCTATTATACCATAATACAATATGAATATGGTGAATAAATATACTATCGAGACTTATTATATAATTTGAATTATTACCAATGTATATGAAATAAGTGTCATTAATTAATAGTCTTTTAACTTAGTTTCTTGGTGAAGAAGTAACGTAAAATTTGGTGATGGAGAAGAAGAAATATACTGAAATTGTTTACATCTATTATACCATAATACAATATGAATATGGTGAATAAATATACTATCGAGCTTCATTATATAATTTGAATTATTTCCAATGTATAAGGAATATGTTTCATTAAATAATAGTCTTTTAACTTAGTTTCTTAGTGAAGAAGAAACCTAAAATTTTGTGATGGAGAAGAAGAAAAATATTGAAATTGTTTACATCTATTATACCATAATACAATATGAATATGGTGAATAAATATACTATCCGGCCTCATTATATAATTTGAATTATTACCAATGTATATGAAATATGTGTCATTAATTAATATTCTTTTAACTTTGTTTCTTAGTGATGGAGTAACTTATAATTTGGTGATGGAGAAGAAGAAAAATATTGAAATTGTATACATCTATTATACCATAATACAATATGAATATGGTGAATAAATAAACTATCGAGACTCATTATATAATTTGAATTATTACCAATGTATATGAAATAAGTGTCATTAATTAATAGTCTTTTAACTTAGTTTCTTGGTGAAGAAGTAACCTAAAATTTGGTGATGGAGAAGAAGAAAAATATTGAAATTGTTTACATCTATTATACCATAATACAATATGAATATGGTGAATAAATATACTATCCGGCCTCATTATATAATTTGAATTATTACCAATGTATATGAAATATGTGTCATTAATTAATATTCTTTTAACTTTGTTTCTTAGTGATGGAGTAACTTATAATTTGGTGATGGAGAAGAAGAAAAATATTGAAATTGTATATATCTATTATACCATAATACAATATGAATATGGTGAATAAATATACTATCGAGACTCATTATATAATTTGAATTATTACCAATGTATATGAAATAAGTGTCATTAATTAATAGTCTTTTAACTTAGTTTCTTGGTGAAGAAGTAACGTAAAATTTGGTGATGGAGAAGAAGAAATATACTGAAATTGTTTACATCTATTATACCATAATACAATATGAATATGGTGAATAAATATACTATCGAGCTTCATTATATAATTTGAATTATTTCCAATGTATAAGGAATATGTTTCATTAAATAATAGTCTTTTAACTTAGTTTCTTAGTGAAGAAGAAACCTAAAATTTTGTGATGGAGAAGAAGAAAAATATTGAAATTGTTTACATCTATTATACCATAAAACAATATGAATATTGTGAATAAATATACTATCGGACCTCATTATATAATTTGAATTATTTCCAATGTATAAGGAATATGTTTCATTAATTAATAGTCTTTTAGCTTAGTTTCTTAGTGATTAAGTAACCTAAAATTTGGTGATTGAGAAGAAGAAAAAGATTGAAATTGTATACATCTATTATACCATAAAACAATATGAATATGGTGAATAAATATACTATCGAGCCTCACTATATAATTTGAATTATTTCCAATGTATAAGGAATATGTTTCATTAATTAATAGTCTTTTAACTTAGTTTCTTAGTGATTAAGTAACCTAAATTTGGTGATTGAGAAGGAGAAAAATATTGAAATTGTTTACATCTATTATACCATAATACAATATGAATATGGTGAATAAATATACTATCGGACCTCATTATATAATTTGAATAATTACCAATGTATATGAAATATGTGTGTCATTAATAAATATTTTTTTAACTTAGTTTCTTAGTGATTAAGTAACCTAAAATTTGGTGATTGAGGAGAAGGAAAATATTGAAATTGTTTACATCTATTATACCATAATACAATATGAATATGGTGAATAAATATACTATCGGGCCTCATTATATAATTTGAATAATTACTAATGTATATGAAATATGTGTGTCATTAATTAATATTTTTTTAACTTAGTTTTTTAGTGGTGAAGTAACTTAAAATTTGGTGATGGAGAAGAAGAAAAATATTGAAATTGTATACATTTATTATACCATAATACAATATGAATATGGTGAATAAATATACTATCGGGACTCATTATATAATTTGAATTATTACCAATGTATATGAAATAAGTGTCATTAATTAATAGCCTTTTAACTTAGTTTCTTGGTGAAGAAGTAACCTAAAATTTTGCGATGGATAAGAAGAAAAATATTGAAATTGTTTACATCTATTATACCAAAATACAATATGAATATGGTGAATAAATATACTATCGGGCCTCATTATATAATTTGAATTATTAACAATGTATATGAAATATGTGTCATTAATTAATATTCTTTTAACTTAGCTTTTTAGTGATGAAGTAACTTAAAATTTGGTGATGGAAAAGAAGAAAAATATTGAAATTGTTTACATCTATTATACCATAATACAAGATGAATATGGTGAATAAATATACTATCGGGTCTCATTATATAATTTGAATAATTACCAATGTATATGAAATATGTGTGTCATTAATTAATATTTTTTTAACTTAGTTTCATAGTGATTAAGTAACATAAAATTTGGTGACGGAGAAGAAGAAAAATATTGAAATTGTTTACATCTATTATACCACAATACAATATGAATATGGTAAATAAATATACTATCGGACCTCATTATATAATTTGAATAATTACCAATGTATATGAAATATGTGTGTCATTAATTAATATTTTTTTAACTTAGTTTCTTAGTGATTAAGTAACCTAAAATTTGGTGACGGAGAAGAAGAAAAATATTGAAATTGTTTACATCTATTATACCATAATACAATATGAATATGGTGAATAAATATACTATCGGGCCTCATTATATAATTTGAATAATTACCAATGTATATGAAATAAGTGTTATTAATTAATATTCTTTTAACTTAGTTTCTTAGAGATGAAGTAACTTAAAATTTGGTGATGGAGAAGAAGAAAAATATTGAAATTGTATATATCTATTATACCATAATACAATATGAATATGGTGAATAAATATACTATCGAGACTCATTATATAATTTGAATTATTACCAATGTATATGAAATAAGTGTCATTAATTAATAGTCTTTTAACTTAGTTTCTTGGTGAAGAAGTAACGTAAAATTTGGTGATGGAGAAGAAGAAATATACTGAAATTGTTTACATCTATTATACCATAATACAATATGAATATGGTGAATAAATATACTATCGAGCTTCATTATATAATTTGAATTATTTCCAATGTATAAGGAATATGTTTCATTAAATAATAGTCTTTTAACTTAGTTTCTTAGTGAAGAAGAAACCTAAAATTTTGTGACGGAGAAGAAGAAAAATATTGAAATTGTTTACATCTATTATACCATAATACAATATGAATATGGTGAATAAATATACTATCCGGCCTCATTATATAATTTGAATTATTACTAATGTATATGAAATATGTGTCATTAATTAATATTCTTTTAACTTTGTTTCTTAGTGATGGAGTAACTTATAATTTGGTGATGGAGAAGAAGAAAAATATTGAAATTGTATACATCTATTATACCATAATACAATATGAATATGGTGAATAAATAAACTATCGAGACTCATTATATAATTTGAATTATTACCAATGTATATGAAATAAGTGTCATTAATTAATAGTCTTTTAACTTAGTTTCTTGGTGAAGAAGTAACCTAAAATTTGGTGATGGAGAAGAAGAAAAATACTGAAATTGTTTACATCTATTATACCATAAAACAATATGAATATTGTGAATAAATATACTATCGGACCTCATTATATAATTTGAATTATTTCCAATGTATAAGGAATATGTTTCATTAATTAATAGTCTTTTAGCTTAGTTTCTTAGTGATTAAGTAACCTAAAATTTGGTGATTGAGAAGAAGAAAAAGATTGAAATTGTATACATCTATTATACCATAAAACAATATGAATATGGTGAATAAATATACTATCGAGCCTCACTATATAATTTGAATTATTTCCAATGTATAAGGAATATGTTTCATTAATTAATAGTCTTTTAACTTAGTTTCTTAGTGATTAAGTAACCTAAATTTGGTGATTGAGAAGGAGAAAAATATTGAAATTGTTTACATCTATTATACCATAATACAATATGAATATGGTGAATAAATATACTATCGGACCTCATTATATAATTTGAATAATTACCAATGTATATGAAATATGTGTGTCATTAATAAATATTTTTTTAACTTAGTTTCTTAGTGATTAAGTAACCTAAAATTTGGTGATTGAGGAGAAGAAAAATATTGAAATTGTTTACATCTATTATACCATAATACAATATGAATATGGTGAATAAATATACTATCGGGCCTCATTATATAATTTGAATAATTACTAATGTATATGAAATATGTGTGTCATTAATTAATATTTTTTTAACTTAGTTTTTTAGTGGTGAAGTAACTTAAAATTTGGTGATGGAGAAGAAGAAAAATATTGAAATTGTATACATTTATTATACCATAATACAATATGAATATGGTGAATAAATATACTATCGGGACTCATTATATAATTTGAATTATTACCAATGTATATGAAATAAGTGTCATTAATTAATAGCCTTTTAACTTAGTTTCTTGGTGAAGAAGTAACCTAAAATTTTGCGATGGATAAGAAGAAAAATATTGAAATTGTTTACATCTATTATACCAAAATACAATATGAATATGGTGAATAAATATACTATCGGGCCTCATTATATAATTTGAATTATTAACAATGTATATGAAATATGTGTCATTAATTAATATTCTTTTAACTTAGCTTTTTAGTGATGAAGTAACTTAAAATTTGGTGATGGAGAAGAAGAAAAATATTGAAATTGTTTACATCTATTATACCATAATACAAGATGAATATGGTGAATAAATATACTATCGGGTCTCATTATATAATTTGAATAATTACCAATGTATATGAAATATGTGTGTCATTAATTAATATTTTTTTAACTTAGTTTCATAGTGATTAAGTAACATAAAATTTGGTGACGGAGAAGAAGAAAAATATTGAAATTGTTTACATCTATTATACCACAATACAATATGAATATGGTAAATAAATATACTATCGGACCTCATTATATAATTTGAATAATTACCAATGTATATGAAATATGTGTGTCATTAATTAATATTTTTTTAACTTAGTTTCTTAGTGATTAAGTAACCTAAAATTTGGTGACGGAGAAGAAGAAAAATATTGAAATTGTTTACATCTATTATACCATAATACAATATGAATATGGTGAATAAATATACTATCGGGCCTCATTATATAATTTGAATAATTACCAATGTATATGAAATAAGTGTTATTAATTAATATTCTTTTAACTTAGTTTCTTAGAGATGAAGTAACTTAAAATTTGGTGATGGAGAAGAAGAAAAATATTGAAATTGTATATATCTATTATACCATAATACAATATGAATATGGTGAATAAATATACTATCGAGACTCATTATATAATTTGAATTATTACCAATGTATATGAAATAAGTGTCATTAATTAATAGTCTTTTAACTTAGTTTCTTGGTGAAGAAGTAACGTAAAATTTGGTGATGGAGAAGAAGAAATATACTGAAATTGTTTACATCTATTATACCATAATACAATATGAATATGGTGAATAAATATACTATCGAGCTTCATTATATAATTTGAATTATTTCCAATGTATAAGGAATATGTTTCATTAAATAATAGTCTTTTAACTTAGTTTCTTAGTGAAGAAGAAACCTAAAATTTTGTGACGGAGAAGAAGAAAAATATTGAAATTGTTTACATCTATTATACCATAATACAATATGAATATGGTGAATAAATATACTATCCGGCCTCATTATATAATTTGAATTATTACCAATGTATATGAAATATGTGTCATTAATTAATATTCTTTTAACTTTGTTTCTTAGTGATGGAGTAACTTATAATTTGGTGATGGAGAAGAAGAAAAATATTGAAATTGTATACATCTATTATACCATAATACAATATGAATATGGTGAATAAATAAACTATCGAGACTCATTATATAATTTGAATTATTACCAATGTATATGAAATAAGTGTCATTAATTAATAGTCTTTTAACTTAGTTTCTTGGTGAAGAAGTAACCTAAAATTTGGTGATGGAGAAGAAGAAAAATACTGAAATTGTTTACATCTATTATACCATAAAACAATATGAATATTGTGAATAAATATACTATCGGACCTCATTATATAATTTGAATTATTTCCAATGTATAAGGAATATGTTTCATTAATTAATAGTCTTTTAGCTTAGTTTCTTAGTGATTAAGTAACCTAAAATTTGGTGATTGAGAAGAAGAAAAAGATTGAAATTGTATACATCTATTATACCATAAAACAATATGAATATGGTGAATAAATATACTATCGAGCCTCACTATATAATTTGAATTATTTCCAATGTATAAGGAATATGTTTCATTAATTAATAGTCTTTTAACTTAGTTTCTTAGTGATTAAGTAACCTAAATTTGGTGATTGAGAAGGAGAAAAATATTGAAATTGTTTACATCTATTATACCATAATACAATATGAATATGGTGAATAAATATACTATCGGACCTCATTATATAATTTGAATAATTACCAATGTATATGAAATATGTGTGTCATTAATAAATATTTTTTTAACTTAGTTTCTTAGTGATTAAGTAACCTAAAATTTGGTGGTTGAGGAGAAGAAAAATATTGAAATTGTTTACATCTATTATACCATAATACAATATGAATATGGTGAATAAATATACTATCGGGCCTCATTATATAATTTGAATAATTACCAATGTATATGAAATATGTGTGTCATTAATTAATATTTTTTTAACTTAATTTTTTAGTGGTGAAGTAACTTAAAATTTGGTGATGAAGAAGAAGAAAAATATTGAAATTGTATACATTTATTATACCATAATACAATATGAATATGGTGAATAAATATACTACCGGGACTCATTATATAATTTAAATTATTACCAATGTATATGAAATAAGTGTCATTAATTAATAGCCTTTTAACTTAGTTTCTTGGTGAAGAAGTAACCTAAAATTTTGCGATGGATAAGAAGAAAAATATTGAAATTGTTTACATCTATTATACCAAAATACAATATGAATATGGTGAATAAATATACTATCGGGCCTCATTATATAATTTGAATTATTAACAATGTATATGAAATATGTGTCATTAATTAATATTCTTTTAACTTAGCTTTTTAGTGATGAAGTAACTTAAAATTTGGTGATGGAGAAGAAGAAAAATATTGAAATTGTATACATCAATTATACCATAATACAATATGAATATGGTGAATAAATATACTATCGCAACTCATTATATAATTTGAATTATTACCAATGTATATGAAATAAGTGTCATTAATTAATAGTCTTTTAACTTAGTTTCTTGGTGAAGAAGTAACCTAAAATTTGGTGATGGAGAAAAAGAAAAATACTGAAAGTGTTTACATCTATTATACCATAATACAATATGAATATGGTGAATAAATATACTATCGAGCTTCATTATATAATATGAATTATTTCCAATGTATAAGGAATATGTTTCATTAATTAATAGTCTTTTAACTTAGTTTCTTAGTGATTAAGTAACCTAAAATTTGGTGATTGAGAAGAAGAAAAATATTGAAATTGTTTACATCTATTATACCATAATACAATATGAATATGGTGAATAAATATACTATCGGGTCTCATTATATAATTTGAATAATTACCAATGTATATGAAATATGTGTGTCATTAATTAATATTTTTTTAACTTAGTTTCTTAGTGATTAAGTAACCTAAAATTTGGTGACGGAGAAGAAGAAAAATATTGAAATTGTTTACATCTATTATACCACAATACAATATGAATATGGTAAATAAATATACTATCGACCTCATTATATAATTTGAATAATTACCAATGTATATGAAATATGTGTGTCATTAATTAATATTTTTTTAACTTAGTTTCTTAGTGATTAAGTAACCTAAAATTTGGTGACGGAGAAGAAGAAAAATATTGAAATTGTTTACATCTATTATACCATAATACAATATGAATATGGCGAATAAATATACTATCGGGCCTCATTATATAATTTGAATAATTACCAATGTATATGAAATAAGTGTTATTAATTAATATTCTTTTAACTTAGTTTCTTAGAGATGAAGTAACTTAAAATTTGGTGATGGAGAAGAAGAAAAATATTGAAATTGTATATATCTATTATACCATAATACAATATGAATATGGTGAATAAATATACTATTGAGACTCATTATATAATTTGAATTATTACCAATGTATATGAAATAAGTGTCATTAATTAATAGTCTTTTAACTTAGTTTCTTGGTGAAGAAGTAACGTAAAATTTGGTGATGGAGAAGAAGAAATATACTGAAATTGTTTACATCTATTATACCATAATACAATATGAATATGGTGAATAAATATACTATCGAGCTTCATTATATAATTTGAATTATTTCCAATGTATATGGAATATGTTTCATTAAATAATAGTCTTTTAACTTAGTTTCTTAGTGAAGAAGAAACCTAAAATTTTGTGACGGAGAAGAAGAAAAATATTGAAATTGTTTACATCTATTATACCATAATACAATATGAATATGGTGAATAAATATACTATCGGGCCTCATTATATAATTTGAATTATTAACAATGTATATGAAATATGTGTCATTAATTAATATTCTTTTAACTTTGTTTCTTAGTGATGGAGTAACTTATAATTTGGTGATGGAGAAGAAGAAAAATATTGAAATTGTATACATCTATTATACCATAATACAATATGAATATGGTGAATAAATAAACTATCGAGACTCATTATATAATTTGAATTATTACCAATGTATATGAAATAAGTGTCATTAATTAATAGTCTTTTAACTTAGTTTCTAGGTGAAGAAGTAACCTAAAATTTGGTGATGGAGAAGAAGAAAAATACTGAAATTGTTTACATCTATTATACCATAAAACAATATGAATATTGTGAATAAATATACTATCGGACCTCATTATATAATTTGAATTATTTCCAATGTATAAGGAATATGTTTCATTAATTAATAGTCTTTTAGCTTAGTTTCTTAGTGATTAAGTAACCTAAAATTTGGTGATTGAGAAGAAGAAAAAGATTGAAATTGTATACATCTATTATACCATAAAACAATATGAATATGGTGAATAAATATACTATCGAGCCTCACTATACAATTTGAATTATTTCCAATGTATAAGGAATATGTTTCATTAATTAATAGTCTTTTAACTTAGTTTCTTAGTGATTAAGTAACCTAAATTTGGTGATTGAGAAGGAGAAAAATATTGAAATTGTTTACATCTATTATACCATAATACAATATGAATATGGTGAATAAATATACTATCGGACCTCATTATATAATTTGAATAATTACCAATGTATATGAAATATGTGTGTCATTAATTAATATTTTTTTAACTTAGTTTCTTAGTGATTAAGTAACCTAAAATATGGTGATTGAGGAGAAGAAAAATATTGAAATTGTTTACATCTATTATACCATAATACAATATGAATATGGTGAATAAATATACTATTGGGCCTCATTATATAATTTGAATAATTACCAATGTATATGAAATATGTGTGTCATTAATTAATATTTTTTTAACTTAGTTTCTTAGTGATGAAGTAACTTAAAATTTGGTGATGGAGAAGAAGAAAAATATTGAAATTGTATACATCTATTATACCATAATACAATATGAATATGGTGAATAAATATACTATCGGGACTCATTATATAATTTGAATTATTACCAATGTATATGAAATAAGTGTCATTAATTAATAGCCTTTTAACTTAGTTTCTTGGTGAAGAAGTAACCTAAAATTTTGCGATGGATAAGAAGAAAAATATTGAAATTGTTTACATCTATTATACCAAAATACAATATGAATATGGTGAATAAATATACTATCGGGCCTCATTATATAATTTGAATTATTACCAATGTATATGAAATATGTGTCATTAATTAATATTCTTTTAACTTAGCTTCTTAGTGATGAAGTAACTTAAAATTTGGTGATGGAGAAGAAGAAAAATATTGAAATTGTATACATCTATTATACCATAATACAATATGAATATGGTGAATAAATATACTATCGCAACTCATTATATAATTTGAATTATTACCATTGTATATGAAATAAGTGTCATTAATTAATAGTCTTTTAACTTAGTTTCTTGGTGAAGAAGTAACCTAAAATTTGGTGATGGAGAAGAAGAAAAATACTGAAATTGTTTACATCTATTATACCATAATACAATATGAATATGGTGAATAAATATACTATCGAGCTTCATTATATAATTTGAATTATTTCCAATGTATAAGGAATATGTTTCATTAAATAATAGTCTTTTAACTTAGTTTCTTAGTGAAGAAGAAACCTAAAATTTTGCGATGGAGAAGAAGAAAAATATTGAAATTGTTTACATCTATTATACCATAATACAATATGAATATGGTGAATAAATATACTATCGGGCCTCATTATATAATTTGAATTATTACCAATGTATATGAAATATGTGTGTAATTAATTAATATTTTTTTAACTTAGTTTCTTAGTGATTAAGTAACCTAAAATTTGGTGACGGAGAAGAAGAAAAATATTGAAATTGTTTACATCTATTATACCACAATACAATATGAATATGGTGAATAAATATACTATCGGACCTCATTATATAATTTGAATAATTACCAATGTATATGAAATATGTGTGTCATTAATTAATATTCTTTTAACTTAGCTTCTTAGTGATGAAGTAACTTAAAATTTGGTGATGGAGAAGAAGAAAAATATTGAAATTGTACACATTTATTATACCATAACACAATATGAATATGGTGAATAAATATACTATCGAGACTCATTATATAATTTGAATTATTACCAATGTATATGAAATAAGTGTCATTAATTAATAGCCTTTTAACTTAGTTTCTTGGTGAAGAAATAATCTAAAATTTTGTGATGGATAAGAAGAAAAATATTGAAATTGTTTACATCTATTATACCAAAATACAATATGAATATGGTGAATAAATATACTATCGGGCCTCATTATATAATTTGAATTATTACCAATGTATATGAAATATGTGTCATTAATTAATATTCTTTTAACTTAGCTTCTTAGTGATGAAGTAACTTAAAATTTGGTGATGGAGAAGAAGAAAAATATTGAAATTGTATACATCAATTATACCATAATACAATATGAACATGGTGAATAAATATACTATCGCAACTCATTATATAATTTGAATTATTACTAATGTATATGAAATAATTGTCATTAATTAATAGTCTTTTAACTTAGTTTCTTGGTGAAGAAGTAACCTAAAATTTGGTGATGGAGAAGAAGAAAAATACTGAAATTGTTTACATCTATTATACCATAATACAATATGAATATGGTGAATAAATATACTATCGAGCTTCATTATATAATTTGAATTATTTCCAATGTATAAGGAATATGTTTCATTAATTAATAGTCTTTTAACTTAGTTTCTTAGTGATTAAGTAACCTAAAATTTGGTGATTGAGAAGAAGAAAAATATTGAAATTGTTTACATCTATTATACCATAATATAATATGAATATGGTGAATAAATATACTATCGGGCCTCATTATATAATTTGAATAATTACCAATGTATATGAAATATGTGTGTCATTAATTAATATTTTTTTAACTTAGTTTCTTAGTGATTAAGTAACCTAAAATTTGGTGACGGAGAAGAAGAAAAATATTGAAATTGTTTACATCTATTATACCACAATACAATATGAATATGGTGAATAAATATACTATCGGGCCACATTATATAATTTGAATAATTACCAATGTATATGAAATAAGTGTTATTAATCAATATTCTTTTAACTTAGTTTCTTAGAGATGAAGTAACTTCAAATTTGGTGATGGAGAAGAAGAAAAATATTGAAATTGTATATATCTATTATACCATAATACTATATGAATATGGTGAATAAATATACTATCGAGACTCATTATATAATTTGAATTATTACCAATGTATATGAAATAAGTGTCATTAATTAATAGTCTTTTAACTTAGTTTCTTGGTGAAGAAGTAACCTAAAATTTGGTGATGGAGAAGAAGAAAAATACTGAAATTGTTTACATCTATTATACCATAATACAATATGAATATGGTGAATAAATATACTATCGAGCTTCATTATATAATTTGAATTATTTCCAATGTATAAGGAATATGTTTCATTAAATAATAGTCTTTTAACTTAGTTTCTTAGTGAAGAAGAAACCTAAAATTGTGTGACAGAGAAGAAGAAAAATATTGAAATTGTTTACATCTATTATACCATAATACAATATGAATATGGTGAATAAATATACTATCGGGCTTCATTATATAATTTGAATTATTACCAATGTATATGAAATATGTGTCATTAATTAATATTCTTTTAACTTTGTTTCTTAGTGATGGAGTAACTTATAATTTGGTGATGGAGAAGAAGAAAATTTTTGAAATTGTATACATCTATTATACCATAATACAATATGAATATGGTGAATAAATAAACTATCGAGACTCATTATATAATTTGAATTATTACCAATGTATATGAAATAAATGTCATTAATTAATAGTCTTTTAACTTAGTTTCTTGTTGAAGAAGTAACCTAAAATTTGGTGATGGAGAAGAAGAAAAATACTGAAATTGTTTACATCTATTATACCATAAAACAATATGAATATTGTGAATAAATATACTATCGGACCTCATTATATAATTTGAATTATTTCCAATGTATAAGGAATATGTTTCATTAATTAATAGTCTTTTAGCTTAGTTTCTTAGTGATTAAGTAACCTAAAATTTGGTGATTGAGAAGAAGAAAAAGATTGAAATTGTATACATCTATTATACCATAAAACAATATGAATATGGTGAATAAATATACTATCGAGCCTCACTATATAATTTGAATTATTTCCAATGTATAAGGAATATGTTTCATTAATTAATAGTCTTTTAACTTAGTTTCTTAGTGATTAAGTAACCTAAATTTGGTGATTGAGAAGGAGAAAAATATTGAAATTGGTTACATCTATTATACCATAATACAATATGAATATGGTGAATAAATATACTATCGGACCTCATTATATAATTTGAATAATTACCAATGTATATGAAATATGTGTGTCATTAATTAATATTTTTTTAACTTAGTTTCTTAGCGATTAAGTAACCTAAAATTTGGTGATTGAGGAGAAGAAAAATATTGAAATTGTTTACATCTATTATACCATAATACAATATGAATATGGTGAATAAATATACTATCGGGCCTCATTATATAATTTGAATAATTACCAATGTATATGAAATATGTGTGTCATTAATTAATATTTTTTTAACTTAGTTTCTTAGTGATGAAGTAACTTAAAATTTGGTGATGGAGAAGAAGAAAAATATTGAAATTGTATACATCTATTATACCATAATACAATATGAATATGGTGAATAAATATACTATCGGGACTCATTATATAATTTGAATTATTACCAATGTATATGAAATAAGTGTCATTAATTAATAGCCTTTTAACTTAGTTTCTTGGTGAAGAAGTAACCTAAAATTTTGCGATGGATAAGAAGAAAAATATTGAAATTGTTTACATCTATTATACCAAAATACAATATGAATATGGTGAATAAATATACTATCGGGCCTCATTATATAATTTGAATTATTAACAATGTATATGAAATATGTGTCATTAATTAATATTCTTTTAACTTAGCTTCTTAGTGATGAAGTAACTTAAAATTTGGTGATGGAGAAGAAGAAAAATATTGAAATTGTATACATCAATTATACCATAATACAATATGAATATGGTGAATAAATATACTATCGCAACTCATTATATAATTTGAATTATTACCAATGTATATGAAATAAGTGTCATTAATTAATAGTCTTTTAACTTAGTTTCTTGGTGAAGAAGTAACCTAAAATTTGGTGATGGAGAAGAAGAAAAATACTGAAATTGTTTACATCTATTATACCATAATACAATATGAATATGGTGAATAAATATACTATCGAGCTTCATTATATAATTTGAATTATTTCCAATGTATAAGGAATATGTTTCATTAAATAATAGTCTTTTAACTTAGTTTCTTAGTGAAGAAGAAACCTAAAATTTTGTGATGGAGAAGAAGAAAAATATTGAAATTGTTTACATCTATTATACCATAATACAATATGAATATGGTGAATAAATATACTATCGGGCCTCATTATATAATTTGAATTATTACCAATGTATATGAAATATGTGTGTCATTAATTAATATTTTTTTAACTTAGTTTCTTAGTGATTAAGTAACCTAAAATTTGGTGACGGAGAAGAAGAAAAATATTGAAATTATTTACATCTATTATACCACAATACAATATGAATATGGTGAATAAATATACTATCGGACCTCATTATATAATTAGAATAATTACCAATGTATAAGAAATATGTGTGTCATTAATTAATATTCTTTTAACCTAGCTTCTTAGTGATGAAGTAACTTAAAATTTGGTGATGGAGAAGAAGAAAAATATTGAAATTGTATACATTTATTATACCATAATACAATATGAATATGGTGAATAAATATACTATCGAGACTCATTATATAATTTGAATTATTACCAATGTATATGAAATAAGTGTCATTAATTAATAGCCTTTTAACTTAGTTTCTTGGTGAAGAAGTAATCTAAAATTTTGTGATGAATAAGAAGAAAAATATTGAAATTGTTTACATCTATTATACCAAAATACAATATGAATATGGTGAATAAATATACTATCGGGCCTCATTATATAATTTGAATTATTACCAATGTATATGAAATATGTGTCATTAATTAATATTCTTTAAACTTAGCTTCTTAGTGATGAAGTAACTTAAAATTTGGTGATGGAGAAGAAGAAAAATATTGAAATTGTATACATCAATTATACCATAATACAATATGAACATGGTGAATAAATATACTATCGCAACTCATTATATAATTTGAATTATTACTAATGTATATGAAATAAGTGTCATTAATTAATAGTCTTTTAACTTAGTTTCTTGGTGAAGAAGTAACCTAAAATTTGGTGATGGAGAAGAAGAAAAATACTGAAATTGTTTACATCTATTTTACCATAATACAATATGAATATGGTAAATAAATATACTATCGAGCTTCATTATATAATTTGAATTATTTCCAATGTATAAGGAATATGTTTCATTAATTAATAGTCTTTTAACTTAGTTTCTTAGTGATTAAGTAACCTAAAATTTGGTGATTGAGAAGAAGAAAAATATTGAAATTGTTTACATCTATTATACCATAATATAATATGAATATGGTGAATAAATATACTATCGGGCCTCATTATATAATTTGAATAATTACCAATGTATATGAAATATGTGTGTCATTAATTAATATTTTTTTAACTTAGTTTCTTAGTGATTAAGTAACCTAAAATTTGGTGACGGAGAAGAAGAAAAATATTGAAATTGTTTACATCTATTATACCACAATACAATATGAATATGGTGAATAAATATACTATCGGGCCACATTATATAATTTGAATAATTACCAATGTATATGAAATAAGTGTTATTAATTAATATTCTTTTAACTTAGTTTCTTAGAGATGAAGTAACTTCAAATTTGGTGATGGAGAAGAAGAAAAATATTGAAATTGTATATATCTATTATACCATAATACTATATGAATATGGTGAATAAATATACTATCGAGACTCATTATATAATTTGAATTATTACCAATGTATATGAAATAAGTGTCATTAATTAATAGTCTTTTAACTTAGTTTCTTGGTGAAGATGTAACCTAAAATTTGGTGATGGAGAAGAAGAAAAATACTGAAATTGTTTACATCTATTATACCATAATACAATATGAATATGGTGAATAAATATACTATCGAGCTTCATTATATAATTTGAATTATTTCCAATGTATAAGGAATATGTTTCATTAAATAATAGTCTTTTAACTTAATTTCTTAGTGAAGAAGAAACCTAAAATTTTGTGATGGAGAAGAAGAAAAATATTGAAATTGTTTACATCTATTATACCATAATACAATATGAATATGGTGAATAAATATACTATCGGGCCTCATTATATAATTTGAATTATTACCAATGTATATGAAATATGTGTCATTAATTAATATTCTTTTAACTTTGTTTCTTAGTGATGGAGTAACTTATAATTTGGTGATGGAGAAGAAGAAAAATATTGAAATTGTATACATCTATTATACCATAATACAATATGAATATGGTGAATAAATAAACTATCGAGACTCATTATATAATTTGAATTATTACCAATGTATATGAAATAAGTGTCATTAATTAATAGTCTTTTAACTTAGTTTCTTGGTGAAGAAGTAACCTAAAATTTGTGATGGAGAAGAAGAAAAATACTGAAATTGTTTACATCTATTATACCATAAAACAATATGAATATGGTGAATAAATATACTATCGGGCCTCATTATATAATTTGAATTATTTCCAATGTATAAGGAATATGTTTCATTAATTAATTGTCTTTTAACTTAGTTTCTTAGTGATTAAGTAACCTAAAATTTGGTGATTGAGAAGAAGAAAAATATTGAAATTGTATACATCTATTATACCATAATACAATATGAATATGGCGAATAAATATACTATCGAGACTCATTATATAATTTGAATTATTACCAATGTATATGAAATAAGTGTCATTAATTAATAGTCTTTTAACTTAGTTTCTTGGTGAAGAAGTAACCTAAAATTTGGTGATGGAAAACAACAAAAATACTGAAATTGTTTACATCTATTATACCATAATACAATATGAATATGTTGAATAAATATACTATCGGGCCTCATTATATAATTTGAATTATTTCCAATGTATAAGGAATATGTTTCATTAATTTATAGTCTTTTAACTTAGTTTCTTAGTGATTAAGTAACCTAAAATTTGGTGATTGAGAAGTAGAAAAATATTGAAATTGTTTACATCTATTATACCATAATACAATATGAATATGGTGAATAAATATTGTAGTTGTTTAGGTATTGGCTTGCATTTTTGGTAAAACCCAAGTGTATGTGTGAATGTCATGACTGATGTCATAACATTCTAGTTTAGTTTGTACTGACTCATTAGGTACCTTTGCAGAAAAATATTGTAATTCAAGTACTGATGTTTATAAGTGTGTATCTGAGCATTTTGCAAAATGATCACATTTTTCTAAATCAGTAGACAGGTTTTCTCAGATGTCATAACAGATGTTATGACATCCTGTTCTGAACTAACAGGTTTGCAGGTTGGATAAGTCTAAGTTTTTTCAGGAAAATAACTCAGTCTTTCCTGAACAGAATCCTGCGTTTTCTGAGGGGTAACCTAGCTCAACCCTAACCTGGTTAATAAAGTCCTGTGACCTGGTCTTTAGGTCAAACGGAATTAACCCTAGGTTTTTGTGGAAACCCTAACTGAAGTTGCAGCTGCTATATATTCAACAGAGCTGCTGTTTTGCAAGGCATCCCTTTTATTGATCAGAAGAACATTTGTAATCTGTATAGGTTAGATTATTGTACTCCAAGCAATTATCATTGTGATAAGTGACTTGGAATAGGTTTCTAATTGTAAGGGTTGTGTAGCACTCAAAGCTTTGAAGCAAGAGTGTTTGAATGTTCCTTGACTAAAGCTGTGAAGCAGAGTCAAGTTAGCTGTGTGCATCACTCAAAGTTGTGAAGCAAGAGTGATTGTGTTGCTTGATTAAAAAGCTGTGAAGCTTAATCAAGTGTTTGTTTTTGAAGAGTGTCTTCATCAATTCTTAAGTCAAATTGGTTTATGTATCACTGCTGTGATTGAGGGGGAGTGAGTAGGAACTCAGGTTTAAGTTGTACTTAGATTGGAATTGCATTGGGTAGGTCTTAAGTGAAGGAGATAAACTGGTTGGTTTATTCCTGAATTAACATCTCTTATAGTGGATTTCCTCCCTGGCTTGGTAGCCCCCAGAGTAGGTGTTGTTGCACACTGAACTGGGTAAACAATTGACTGTGTTCTTTATTGCTTTTGTATTTACTGTCATATAGTAAGTCAGATATGGTGTCATAACATTGAACGTGACATTGAGTATCTGCAGCCAGAATTTCAATTGGAATCAGAGCAGGCACCCTGCCTGTATTACTGGGTGAGATCTAGGGATATCACTTTCTTGCACTATGGACAAAGAAGGAGTTTTTGGAAATAGACCACCCATTCTGGATGGAACTAATTATGACTACTGGAAACCTCGTATGATTGCCTTCCTAAAATCTCTGGACAAAAAGGCTTGGAGAGCTGCTGACAAAGGATGGATTCATCCCACCATAATTGAGAAAGATGGGACAATCAGTCTGAAGCCTGAGGAAGATTGGAGTAAAGAAGAAGATGAGTTAGCTCTGGGAAATTCAAAAGCTTTAAATGCCTTGTTCAATGGAATTGATAGAAACATTTTCAGACTAGTACATCAATATGAAATGGCCAAGGAAGTTTGGGACACTCTCAAAACTACTCATGAGGGCACTTCCAAAGTAAAAATGTCAAGGCTTCAGATGTTGACCACCAAGTTTGAGAATCTAAAAATGATGGAAGATGAAACCATTCATGAGTTTCACATGAACATCTTGGAGATTGCCAACACCTCAGGAGCACTGGGAGAAAAGATGTCAGAAGAAAAACTGGTAAGGAAGATTCTCAGATCCTTGCCTAAAAGATTTGCAATGAAGGTAACTGCCATAGAGGAAGCCCAGGACATCAGCAAGTTGAAAGTGGATGAACTTATTGGGTCTCTTCAGACTTTTGAGATGGGGATCACTGATAATGGTGACAAGAAGAACAAAAGCATAGCACTTGTATCCAACACTGATGTTGAAAACAAGGAGGATGAAGAAGAAAATATATCAGAAGCTATTGCCATGCTTGGAAGACAGTTCAACAAGCTCATCAAAAGAATGGATCCAAAGTCAAGGTCTAATGTTCATAACATTCCCTCTGACATTGACAGTTCCAGCAGAAGACCAAGGTCAGAAGATAAGGGAAACCAAGGCAGAGGTATTCAATGCCATGGATGTGAAGGATATGGACATATTCGAGCTGAATGTCCTACCTTTCTTAAGAAACAAAAGAAAGGAATGACTGTTACTTGGTCTGACTATGATTCAGAAAGTAATTCTGAAGAAGAATCTTCCAAACTAGTTACTGCTCTAACTAGTGTTTGTACTTCTGAAAGTGACACTATTGATGAAGAAGTGACATTTGAAGAACTGGCTGATACCTACAAGAAATCGTGTATCAGAAGTGCTGAAGTCTGTGTGCAGAATGAGAAACAATCAAAACTCATTATAAAGCTGGAGGCGGAAAAAAGGGCAGATCATGAAACTATAAGTCACCTAGAAGGGGAAGTTCAATTACTGAACTCACAACTGAACCAAATGACAAAATCTGTCAAGATGTTGACCAATGGATCAGATAAATTGGAAGAGATCCTACAAGTGGGACAAAATGTGGGAAACAAATCTGGTCTAGGATTTGTGGAAGCTAAGAAACCTGGTGCAGACAAGAAGATCAGGCATGTTAAACAATTGTCAAAGCAGATGTCTCAACACAACTCTCAACATCAGAAATACATGAAGAAAAAATACCAAAGATGGAGATGTCATCATTGTGGGAGGTATGGACACATAAAGCCCTTCTGCTTCAAATTGCATGGATACCCTAATCAAAACTCTGGTGCTAAACCTAAGCCAAAAAGGGTACCACATACTCCTCATTGGAAGAAAAAGGCTACTGCCCTGATAGCCCATACTTCCCTGAGAGTGTCTGCAAAGGAAGGCTGGTACTTTGACAGTGGATGTTCCAGACACATGACTGGATTCAAAAATCTCCTCAATAATGTTATGCCTCACACCACCAGTTTTGTGACCTTTGGAGATGGTGCTAAAGGTGAAGTCAAAGGAGTTGGTAATTTGGACTGCCCTGGAGTTCCAAGTCTGAATAAAGTACTGCTGGTAAAAGGGCTGACTGCTAATCTCATTAGTATCAGTCAATTATGTGATCTAGGATTCAAGGTCAACTTCTCAAGATCTGAATGTCTAGTAATTAATGAAAAACTAGAAGTTGTAATGAGAGGAATCAGATCCAAAGATAACTGCTACTTGTGGCAGCCTGAGAACACTGATATCTCCACTATGTGTCCAATTATCAAAGAAGAAAAAGAGATGAAACTGTGGCAGCATAAGCTTGGTCCCCTTCATCTAAGAAGAATGAAAAGAGCTATTTCTATGGAAGCAGTCAGAAGAACTCCAAAACTACAGGTTGATAATATCTGTGATGTGGCAAATAAACTTGAAGAAGGACGTGTTGTCAGAACCATAAGTCATCTTGACAAGGATGTTGGAAATAACAAGTCTAATAAATTATGTTTCCCTGAAGAAATGAGGCTTGAAGTCTCCTCTCCTATAACTCTCCATCAAAATGGACTGGACAAACAGAAAATTATTCAAGAATCAACCAAAACTATGATTCATATCAAAAGAATGCCTTCCCAATTCTGTGCGGAAATAGTTGCTGCTAGGAAAAACTGTTCTCAAAACATCTGGTCAAAACAGATGCTCCCTGAGTACAATGTCACACAAGATGTTGTGACATTGTGTTGTGACAATCTGAATACAATCAACATTTCCTTGAACCCTATTGACTTTGAAGAGAAGAAGTCATTTAAACTGGAACATAGTTTCTCTAAGCTTCAGCTGACTGGTTCTTCTACCAAGGCTCTTGTTGGAAATAAACTTGAAAATTTGAGGGGCAGGTTGGGTATTCACCAACATAAGAAATTATAGCAATTAATTTTGCTTAAAACAAAGGTTGAAGGAATTAATTTTATTAAGTCTATCTTTAGTGGGTTAATCATATACTTTCACAATTCTTTCAAAATCTTTAAGAAGTTGAAAAGACTCCCTTTTACCCCCTACCTCTCTCGTCCTTGCAACCTGTTTCCTCCTCTCAATCAAAGATTTTTCTCAAACTGCTACCATTACTCAAAGTCAATCAAAATGTCTCAGACATCGTCTTCAACCATGGCGACTTCGTCAGCCTCATCATCGTCATCATCTGACCAAGACTCTAGGGCAATCACCACATGCATAGAATCTGAAGTTCTTGAGGTCACTCCTCTCAGAGAGATGGCAACTGACCCAGCCAAAGTCAAAAAGCTCAGAACCAGACATGCAGGAAGAGCTCAAGCTACAGCCTCTGGTAATTCTTCTCATCCTTCGTCTTCTGTACCTAATAGAGAAGGATCAGTTCAAGTTCATCAAGCTATTGCTAGGCTGGTTACTAGTATACTGAGTGGAAACCAATATGTACCGGGGATTTCTGTCCCTTTAAATCAATCAGAAAGTCCAAATGTGGAAGTTTCTGAGAATGTAGATGTCATTGAGAATGTTGTGACACAAAAAGACAACATTCAGAACCCTTCAGAAAAGGCTGCTGATCCACCTATCATTGATGTGGATGAGGATTACTCAGATAATGATCTGATTGCTAATGTGAACCCTAGCATAGCTAGGAGATTGATGAAAAGAAAGAGTAGTCAGAATGATAAACCTAATGCTAAGAAATCCAAGGCTGAAGGCATGGCTGAGAAAAGTATTCAGACAAAAGGGAAGAAGGCCCAGGTGCATACTGCTAGACAACCAATCTCTAAGAAGAGAAAAGAACCTAAATCTTCTGATTCTGATGAGGAATCAGAATTTGAGATTGATATTGAAGAAACTCCTATCAGAAGGAAGCTCCCCTCCAGCAAAATTGCTAGAGTGCCTGAAGTCCCAACAGACAATATCTCTTTTCATCATCCTAACAATGCAAACAGATGGAAGTATGTTTGCTTAAAGAGAATAGCCTTAGAGAGAGAACTCAACAATGATGCCTTGGAGTGCAAAGACATCATGGACCTGATCAAGAATGCTGGACTAATGAAGACAGTGACAAAATTTAACAAATGTTATGAAAATCTGGTCAAGGAGTTTGTAGTGAACTTGTCTAATGATTGTGCTGATGGAAGGTCAGCTGACTTTGAAAGTGTCTTTGTTAGAGGAAGAAGGGTCAAGTTCTCTCCATCAGAAATCAACAAGTTTCTTGGAAGAACAAATGAGGATTGTCCTGATCTGGAGGCAACTGACAATGAAGTTTGTCAAACCATCACAGCCAGGCAAGTAAAGTGCTGGCCCTTGAAAGGCAAGTTGAATGCCAGTAAACTCAGCATGAAATTTGCCATCTTGCATAAAATAGGTGCAGCCAACTGGGTGCCTACAAATCATAAATCAACTATCTCCACAGGATTGGGGAGATTTATTTATGCTGTGGGAACCAAGACTGCTTTTGACTATGGCAGGTACATCTTTGAACAAACTTTAAAGCATGCTGGCAGTTATGCTGTCAAAGGACCAATTGCCTTTCCCTCCCTCCTTTGTGGAATCATCCTTGCACAATACCCTGATATCCTTGTGGCAAGAGATACAGTCTGCAAAAGAGCTCCTGCCCTTGGCTTGCACTACAAACTGTTTCAGGGATCTCATGCTCCAGACATTGTCATAACATCAGCTGAGACATCGTCTGTGAAGATCCAGTCCAAGACATCAGATGTCATAGCTGTTTTAAAAGAAACTTGCAAAGAGCTGGATGCTAGAAAAAGGACCCTAGAAATTCTAATTGCCAGGCTAGAAAAGGAGGAAGCTGAAGAAAATAGAAGGGAAGAAGGTGTAGAAGCTGAAGGTCATCTCAACATTGAAGAAACTAGCTCCTCTGAGTCTGATGACAGTGCTTGAAGGTTGGTTGCTCTTTGGTGGTGTTGCTGGTTAGTGCTGATATCTGGTGGAGTTTGGAAGTGTGTTCAGTTCTTTTTTTCTGCTGCTGCTCTTATTAATTGTTTTTGGATAACTGTATAATGATTATGAACATGTATCTTTGGCCCATTTGTGGCTAAAGAGGGGGAGAATATTTTGGTACTTAATATGTACTTGCTCAATTAGACATAGACATTCTATTTTTCTGCAGTCATTTATTTCTGCTGCTATCTATCTCTGATTGCTTAGGGTCTTTAGCCAAAAATCTGCCAAAGGGGGAGTTTGTAGTTGTTTAGGTATTGGCTTGCATTTTTGGTAAAACCCAAGTGTATGTGTGAATGTCATGACTGATGTCATAACATTCTAGTTTAGTTTGTACTGACTCATTAGGTACCTTTGCAGAAAAATATTGTAATTCAAGTACTGATGTTTATAAGTGTGTATCTGAGCATTTTGCAAAATGATCACATTTTGCTAAATCAGTAGACAGGTTTTCTCAGATGTCATAACAGATGTTATGACATCCTGTTCTGAACTAACAGGTTTGCAGGTTGGATAAGTCTGAGTTTTTTCAGGAAAATAACTCAGTCTTTCCTGAACAGAATCCTGCGTTTTCTGAGGGGTAACCTAGCTCAACCCTAACCTGGTTAATAAAGTCCTGTGACCTGGTCTTTAGGTCAAACGGAATTAACCCTAGGTTTTTGTGGAAACCCTAACTGAAGTTGCAGCTGCTATATATTCAACAGAGCTGCTGTTTTGCAAGGCATCCCTTTTATTGATCAGAAGATCATTTGTAATCTGTATAGGTTTGATTATTGTACTCCAAGCAATTATCATTGTGATAAGTGACTTGGAATAGGTTTCTAATTGTAAGGGTTGTGTAGCACTCAAAGCTTTGAAGCAAGAGTGTTTGAATGTTCCTTGACTAAAGTTGTGAAGCAGAGTCAAGTTAGTTGTGTGCATCACTCAAAGCTGTGAAGCAAGAGTGATTGTGTTGCTTGATTAAAAAGTTGTGAAGCTTAATCAAGTGTTTGTTTTTGAAGAGTGTCTTCATCAATTCTTAAGTCAAATTGGTTTATGTATCACTGCTGTGATTGAGGGGGAGTGAGTAGGAACTCAGGTTTAAGTTGTACTTAGATTGGAATTGCATTGGGTAGGTCTTAAGTGAAGGAGATAAACTGGTTGGTTTATTCTTGAATTAACATCTCTTATAGTGGATTTCCTCTCTGGCTTGGTAGCCCCCAGAGTAGGTGTTGTTGTACACTGAACTGGGTAAACAATTGACTGTGTTCTTTATTGCTTTTGTATTTACTGTCATATAGTAAGTCAGATACGGTGTCATAACATTGAACGTGACATTGAGTATCTGCAGCCAGAATTTCAAATATACTATCGGGCCTCATTATATAATTTGAATAATTACCAATGTATATGAAATATGTGTGTCATTAATTAATATTTTTTAACTTAGTTTCTTAGTGATTAAGTAACCTAAAATTTGGTGACGGAGAAGAAGAAAAATATTGAAATTGTTTATATCTATTATAACACAATACAATATGAATATGGTGAATAAATATACTATCGGGCCTCATTATATAATTTGAATAATTACCAATGTATATGAAATATGTGTTATTAATTAATATTCTTTTAACTTAGTTTCTTAGAGATGAAGTAACTTAAAATTTGGTGATGGAGAAGAAGAAAAATATTGAAATTGTATATATCTATTATACCATAATACAATATGAATGTGGTGAATAAATATACTATCGAGACTCATTATATATTTTGAATTATTACCAATGTATATGAAATAAGTTTCATTAATTAATAGTCTTTTAACTTAGTTTCTTGGTGAAGAAGTAACCTAAAATTTGGTGATGGGGAAGAAGAAAAATACTGAAATTGTTTACATCTATTATACCATAATACAATATGAATATGGTGAATAAATATACTATCGAGCTTCATTATATAATTTGAATTATTTCCAATGTATAAGGAATATGTTTCATTAATTAATAGTCTTTTAACTTAGTTTCTTAGTGATTAAGTAACCTAAAATTTGGTGATTGAGAAGAAGAAAAATATTGAAATTGTTTACATCTATTATACCATAATACAATATGAATATGGTGAATAAATATACTATCGGGCCTCATTATATAATTTGAATAATTACCAATGTATATGAAATATGTGTGTCATTAATTAATATTTTTTTAACTTAATTTCTTAGTGATTAAGTAACCTAAAATTTGGTGACGGAGAATAAGAAAAATATTCAAATTGTTTACATCTATTATACAACAATACAATATGAATATGGTGAATAAATATACTATCGGGCCTCATTATATAATTTTAATAATTACCAATGTATATGAAATAAGTGTTATTAATTAATATTATTTTAACTTAGTTTCTTAGAGATGAAGTAACTTCAAATTTGGTGATGGAGAAGAAGAAAAATATTGAAATTGTATATATCTATTATACCATAATACAATATGAATATGGCGAATAAATATACTATCGAGACTCATTATATAATTTGAATTATTACCAATGTATATGAAATAAGTGTCATTAATTAATAGTCTTTTAACTTAGTTTCTTGGTGAAGAAGTAACCTAAAATTTGGTGATGGAGAAGAAGAAAAATACTGAAATTGTTTACATCTATTATACCATAATACAATATGAATATGGTGAATAAATATACTATCGAGCTTCATTATATAATTTGAATTATTTCCAATGTATAAGGAATATGTTTCATTAAATAATAGTCTTTTAACTTAGTTTCTTAGTGAAGAAGAAACCTAAAATTTTGTGATGGAGAAGAAGAAAAATATTGAAATTGTTTACATCTATTATACCATAATACTATATGAATATGGTGAATAAATATACTATCGGGCCTCATTATATAATTTGAATTATTACCAATGTATATGAAATATGTGTCATTAATTAATATTCTTTTAACTTTGTTTCTTAGTGATGGAGTAACTAATAATTTGGTGATGGAGAAGAAGAAAAATATTGAAATTGTATACATCTATTATACCATAATATAATATGAATATGGTGAATAAATAAACTATCGAGACTCATTATATAATTTGAATTATTACCAATGTATATGAAATAAGTGTCATTAATTAATAGTCTTTTAACTTAGTTTCTTGGTGAAGAAGTAACCTAAAATTTAGTGATGGAGAAGAAGAAAAATATTGAAATTGTTTACATCTATTATACCATAAAACAATATGAATATGGTGAATAAATATACTATCGGGCCTCATTATATAATTTGAATTATTTCCAATGTATAAGGAATATGTTTCATTAATTAATAGTCTTTTAACTTAGTTTCTTAGTGATTAAGTAACCTAAAATTTGGTGATTGAGAAGAAGAAAAATATTGAAATTGTAAACATCTATTATACCATAATATAATATGAATATGGTGAATAAATAAACTATCGAGACTCATTATATAATTTGAATTATTACCAATGTATATGAAATAAGTGTCATTAATTAATAGTCTTTTAACTTAGTTTCTTGGTGAAGAAGTAACCTAAAATTTGGTGATGGAGAACAACAAAAATACTGAAATTCTTTACATCTATTATACCATAATACAATATGAATATGTTGAATAAATATACTATCAGGCCTCATTATATAATTTGAATTATTTCCAATGTATAAGGAATATGTTTCATTAATTTATAGTCTTTTAACTTAGTTTCTTAGTGATTAAGTAACCTAAAATTTGGTGATTGAGAAGGAGAAAAATATTGAAATTGTTTACATTTATTATACCATAATACAATATGAATATGGTGAATAAATATACTATCGGGCCTCATTATATAATTTGAATAATTACCAATGTATATGAAATATGTGTGTCATTAATTAATATTTTTTTAACTTAGTTTCGTAGTGATTAAGTAACCTAAAATTTGGTGACGGAGAAGAAGAAAAATATTGAAATTGTTTATATCTATTATACCACAATACAATATGAATATGGTGAATAAATATACTATCGGTCCTCATTATATAATTTGAATAATTACCAATGTATATGAAATATGTGTTATTAATTAATATTCTTTTAACTTAGTTTCTTAGAGATGAAGTAACTTAAAATTTGGTGATGGAGAAGAAGAAAAATATTGAAATTGTATATATCTATTATACCATAATACAATATGAATGTGGTGAATAAATATACTATCGAGACTCATTATGTAATTTGAATTATTACCAATGTATATGAAATAAGTTTCATTAATTAATAGTCTTTTAACTTAGTTTCTTGGTGAAGAAGTAACCTAAAATTTGGTTATGGAGAAGAAGAGAAATACTGAAATTGTTTACATCTATTATACCATAATACAATATGAATATGGTGAATAAATATACTATCGAGCTTCATTATATAATTTGAATTTTTCCAATGTATAAGGAATATATTTCATTAATTAATAATCTTTTAACTTAGTTTCTTAGTGATTAAGTAACCTAAAATTTGGTGATTGAGAAGAAGAAAAATATTGAAATTGTTTACATCTATTATACCATAATACAATATGAATATAGTGAATAAATATACTATCGGGCCTCATTATATAATTTGAATAATTACCAATGTATTTTAAATATGTGTCATTAATTAATATTCTTTTAACTTAGTTTCTTAATGATGAAGTAACTTAAAATTTGGTGATGGAGAAGAAGAAAAATATTGAAATTGTATACATCAATTATACCATAATACAATATGAATATGGTGAATAAATATACTATCGCAACTCATTATATAATTTGAATTATTACTAATGTATATGAAATAAGTGTCATTAATTAATAGTATTTTAACTTAGTTTCTTGGTGAAGAAGTAACCTAAAATTTGGTAATGGAGAAGAAGAAAAATACTGAAAATGTTTACATCTATTATACCATAATACAATATGAATATGGTGAATAAATATACTATCGAGCTTCATTATATAATTTGAATTATTTCCAATGTATAAGGAATATGTTTCATTAATTAATAGTCTTTTAACTTAGTTTCTTAGTGATTAAGTAACCTAAAATTTGGTGATTGAGAAGAAGAAAAATATTGAAATTGTTTACATCTATTATACCATAATACAATATGAATATGGTGAATAAATATACTATCGGGCCTCATTATATAATTTGAATAATTACCAATGTATTTTAAATATGTGTCATTAATTAATATTCTTTTAACTTTGTTTCTTAATGATGAAGTAATTTAAAATTTGGTGATGGAGAAGAAGAAAAATATTGAAATTGTATACATCTATTATACCATAATATAATATGAATATGGTGAATAAATATACTATCGAGACTCATTATATAATTTGAATTATTACCAATGTATATGAAATAAGTATAATTAATTAATAGTCTTTTAACTTAGTTTCTTGGTGAAGAAGTAACCTAAAATTTGGTGATGGAGAAGAAGAAAAATATTGAAATTGTTTACATCTATTATACCATAATACAATATGAATATGGTGAATAAATATACTATCGAACTTCATTATATAATTTGAATTATTTCAAATGTATAACGAATATGTTTAATTAATTAATAGTCTTTTAACTTAGTTTCTTAGTGATTAAGTAACCTAAAATTTGGTGATTGAGAAGAAGAAAAATATTGACATTGTTTACATCTATTATACCATAATACAATATGAATATGGTGAATAAATATACTATCGGACCTCATTATATAATTTGAATAATTACCAATGTATATGAAATATGTGTGTCATTAATTAATATTTTTTTAACTTAGTTTCTTAGTGATTAAGTAACCTAAAATTTGGTAACGGAGAAGAAGAAAAATATTGAAATTGTTTATATCTATTATACCACAATACAATATGAATATGATGAATAAATATACTATCGGGCCTCGTCATATAATTTGAATAATTACCAATGTATATGAAATATGTGTTATTAATTAATATTCTTTTAACTTAGTTTATTAGAGATGAAGTAACTTAAAATTTGGTGATGGAGAAGAAGAAAAATATTGAAATTGTATATATCTATTATACCATAATACAATATGAATGTGGTGAATAAATATACTATCGAGACTCATTATATAATTTGAATTATTACCAATGTATATGAAATAAGTTTCATTAATTAATAGTCTTTTAACTTAGTTTCTTGGTGAAGAAGTAACCTAAAATTTGGTGATGGAGAAGAAGAAAAATACTGAAATTGTTTACATCTATTATACCATAATACAATATGAATATGGTGAATAAATAGACTATCGAGCTTCATTATATAATTTGAATTATTTCCAATGTATAAGGAATATGTTTCATTAATTAATAGTCTTTTAACTTAGTTTCTTAGTGATTAAGTAACCTAAAATTTGGTGATGGAGAAGAAGAAACATATTGAAATTTTATACATCTATTATACCATAATACAATATGAATATGGTGAATAAATATACTATCGAGACTCATTATATAATTTGAATTATTACCAATGTATATGAAATAAGTGTCATTAATTAACAGCCTTTTAACTTAGTTTCTTGGTGAAGAAGTAACCTAAAATTTGGTGATGGAGAAGAAGAAAAATACTGAAATTGTTTACATCTATTATACCATAATACAATATGAATATGGTGAATAAATATACTATCGGACCTCATTTTATAAATTGAATAATTAACAATGTATATGAAATATGTGTGTCATTAATTTATATTTTTTTAACTTAGTTACTTAGTGATTAAGTAACCTAAACTTTTGTGATGGATAAGAAGAAAAATATTGAAATTGTTTACATCTATTATACCAAAATATAATATGAATATGGTGAATAAATATACTATCGGGCCTCATTATATAATTTGAATTATTACCAATGTATATGAAATATGTGTCATTAATTAATAGTATTTTAACTTAGTTTCTTAGTGAAGAAGTAACCTAAAATTTGGTGATGGAGAAGAAGAAAAATACTGAAATTATTTACATCTATTATACCATAATACAATATGAATATGGTGAATAAATATAATATCGAGCTTCATTATATAATTTGAATTATTTCCAATGTATAAGGAATATGTTTCAATAATTAATAGTCTTTTAACTTAGTTTCTTAGTGATTAAGAAACCTAAAATTTGGTGATTGAGAAGAAGAAAAATATTGACATTGTTTACATCTATTATAACATAATACAATATGAATATGGTGAATAAATATACTATCGGGCCTCATTATATAATTTGAATAATTACCAATGTATATGAAATATGTGTGTCATTAATTTATATTTTTTTAACTTAGTTACTTAGTGATTAAGTAACCTAAAATTTTGTGATGGATAAGAAGAAAAATATTGAAATTGTTTACATCTATTATACCAAAATACAATATGAATATGGTGAATAAATATACTATCGGGCCTCATTATATAATTTGAATTATTACCAATGTATATGAAATATGTGTCATTAATTAATATTCTTTTAACTTAGCTTCTTAGTGATGAAGTAACTTAAAATTTGGTGATGGAGAAGATGAAAAATATTGAAATTGTATACATCTATTATACCATAATATAACATGAATATGGTGAATAAATATACTATCGAGACTCATTATATAATTTGAATTATTACCAATGTATATGAAATAAGTATCATTAATTAATAGTCTTTTAACTTAGTTTCTTGGTGAAGAAGTAACCTAAAATTTGGTGATGGAGAAGAAGAAAAATATTGAAATTGTTTACATCTATTATACCATAATACAATATGAATATGGTGAATAAATATACTATCGAGCTTCATTATATAATTTGAATTATTTCCAATGTATAAGGAATATGTTTCATTAATTAATAGTCTTTTAACTTAGTTTCTTAGTGATTAAGTAACCTAAAATTTGGTGATTGAGAAGAAGAAAAATATTGAAATTGTTTACATCTATTATACCATAATACAATATGAATATGGTGAATAAATATACTATCGGGCCTCATTATATAATTTGAATAATTACCAATGTATATGAAATATGTTTGTCATTAATTAATATTTTTTTAACTTAGTTTCTTAGCGATTAAGTAACCTAAAATTTGGTGACGGAGAAGAAGAAAAATATTGAAATTGTTTACATCTATTATACCATAATACAATATGAATATGGTGAATAAACATACTATAGGGCCTCATTATATAATTTGAATTATTACCAATCTATATGAATAATGTGTCATTAATTAATAGTCTTTTAACTTAGTTTCTTAGTGATGAAGTAACCTAAAATTTTGTGATGGAGAAGAAGAAAAATATTGAAATTGTTTACATCTATTATACCATAATACAATATGAATATGGTGAATAAATATACTATCGGGCCTCATTATATAATTTAAATTATTACCAATGTAAATGGAATATGTGTCATTAATTAATAGTCTTTTAACTTAGTTTCTTAATGAAGAAGTAACCTAAAATTTTGTGATGGAGAAGAAGAAAAATATTAAAATTGTTTACATCTATTATACCTTAATACAATATGAATATGGTGAATAAATATACTATCGAGACTCATTATATAATTTGAATAATTACCAATGTATATGAAATATGTGTGTCATTAATTAATAGTCTTTTAACTTAGTTTCTTAGTGATTAAGTAACCTAAAATTTGGTGATGGAGAAGAAGAAAAATATTGAAATTGTTTACATCTATTATACCATAATACAATATGAATATGGTGAATAAATATACTATCGTGACTCATTATATAATTTGAATCATTTCCAATGTATATGGAATATGTGTCTTTAATTAATAGTCTTTTAACTTAGTTTCTTAGTGATGAAGTAACCTAAAATTTGGTGATACAGAAGAACAAAAATACTCAAATTGTTTACATCTATTATACCATAATACAATATGAATTGTGTGAATAAATATACTATCGAGACTCGTTATATAATTTGAATTATTTCCAATGTAAATGGAATATGTGTCATTAATTAATAGTATTTTAACTTAGTTTCTTAGTTATGAAGTAACCTAAAATTTTGTGATGAAAAAGAAGAAAAATATTGAAATTGTTTACATCTATTATACCATAATACAACATGATTATGGTGAATAAATATACTATCGAGACTCGTTATATAATTTGAATTATTTCCAATGTATATGGAATATGTTTTATTAATTAATAGTATTTTAACTTAGTTTCTTAGTGAAGAAGTAACATAAAATTTGGTGATGGAGTAGAAGAAAAATACTAAAATTGTTTACATCTATTATACCATAATACAATATGAATATGGTGAATAAATATACTATTGAGCCTTATTATATAATTTGAATTATTTCCAATGTATAAGGAATATGTTTCATTAATTAATAGTCTTTTAACTTAGTTTCTTAGTGACTAAGTAACCTAAAATTTGGTGACTGTGAAGAAGAAAAATATTGAAATTGTTTATATCTATTATACCATAATGCAATATGAATATGGTGAATAAATATACTATCGGGCCTCATTATATAATTTGAATAATGACCAATGTATATGAAATATGTGTGTCATTAATTAATATTTTTTTAACTTAGTTACTTAGTGATTAAGTAACCTAAAATTTGGTGACGGAGAATAAGAAAAATATTGAAATTATTTACATTTATTATACCTTAATACAATATGAATATGGTGAATAAATATACTATCGGGCCTCATTATATAATTTAAATAATTACCAATGTATATGAAATATGTGTCATTAATTAATATTCTTTTAACTTAGTTTCTTAGTGATGAAGTAATTTAAAATTAGGTGATGGAGAAGAAGAAAAATATTAAAATTGTATACATCTATTATACCATAATACAATATGAATATGGTGAATAAATATACTATCGAGACTCATTATACAATTTGAATTATTACCAATGTATATGAAATAAGTGTCATTAATTAATAGTCTTTTAACTAAGTTTCTTAGTTATTAAGTAACCTAAAATTTGGTGATGAAAAAGAATAAAAATATTGAAATTGTTTACATCTATTATACCATAATACAATATGAATATGGTGAATAAATATACTATCGAGCTTCATTATATAATTTGAATTATTTCCAATGTATAAGGAATATGTTTCATTAATTAATAGTCTTTTAACTTAGTTTCTTAGTGATTAAGTAACCTAAAATTTGGTGATTGAGAAGAAGAAAAATATTGAAATTGTTTACATCTATTATACCATAATACAATATGAATATGGTGAATAAATATACTATCGGGCCTCATTATATAATTTGAATAATTACCAATGTATATGAAATATGTTTGTCATTAATTAATATTTTTTTAACTTAGTTTCTTAGCGATTAAGTAACCTAAAATTTGGTGACGGAGAAGAAGAAAAATATTGAAATTGTTTACATCTATTATACCATAATACAATATGAATATGGTGAATAAACATACTATAGGGCCTCATTATATAATTTGAATTATTACCAATCTATATGAATAATGTGTCATTAATTAATAGTCTTTTAACTTAGTTTCTTAGTGATGAAGTAACCTAAAATTTTATGATGGAGAAGAAGAAAAATATTGAAATTGTTTACATCTGTTATACCATAATACAATATGAATATGGTGAATAAATATACTACCGGGCCTCATTATATAATTTGAATTATTACCAATGTATATGGAATATGTGTCATTAATTAATATTCTTTTAACTTAGTTTCTTAGTGAAGAAGTAACCTAAAATTTTGTGATGGAGAAGAAGAAAAATATTGAAATTGTTTACATGTATTATACCATAATAAAATATGAATATGGTGAATAAATATACTATCGAGACTCATTATATAATTTTAATAATTACCAATTTATATGAAATATGTGTGTCATTAATTAATATTCTTTTAACTTAGTTTCTTAGTGATTAAGTAACCTAAATTTTGGTGATTGGGAAGAAGAAAAATATTGAAATTGTTTACATCTATTATACCATAATACAATATGAATATGGTGAATAAATATACTATCGTGACTCATTATATAATTTGAATCATTTCCAATGTATATGGAATATGTGTAATTAATTAATAGTCTTTTAACTTAGTTTCTTAGTGATGAAGTAACCTAAAATTTGGTGATACAGAAGAACAAAAATACTCAAATTGTTTACATCTATTATACCATAATACAATATGAATATGGTGAATAAATATACTATCGAGATTCGTTATATAATTTGAATTATTTCCAATGTATATGGAATATGTGTCATTAATTAATAGTATTTTAACTTAGTTTCTTAGTTATGAAGTAACCTAAAATTTGGTGATGAAAAAGAAGAAAAATATTGAAATTGTTTACATCTATTATACCATAATACAATATGAATATGGTGAATAAATATACTATCGAGACTCGTTATATAATTTGAATTATTTCCAATGTATATGGAATATGTTTTATTAATTAATAGTCTTTTAACTTAGTTTCTTAGTGAAGAAGTAACCTAAAATTTGGTGATGGAGAAGAAGAAAAATACTGAAATTGTTTACATCTATTATACCATAATACAATATGAATATGGTGAATAAATATACTATCGGGCCTCATTATATAATTTGAATAATTACCAATGTATATGAAATATGTGTGTCATTAATTAATATTTTTTTAACTTAGTTTCTTAGTGATGAAGTAACTTAAAATTTGGTGATGGAGAAGAAGTAAAATATTGAAATTTTATACATCTATTATACCATAATACAATATGAATATGGTGAATAAATATACTATCGAGACTCATTATATAATTTGAATTATTACCAATGTATATGAAATAAGTGTCATTAATTAATGGCCTTTTAACTTAGTTTCTTGGTGAAGAAGTAACCTAAAATTTGGTGACGGAGAAGAAGAAAAATATTGAAATTGTTTACATCTATTATACCATAATACAATATGAATATGGTGAATAAATATACTATCAGGCCTCATTATATAATTTGAATTATTACCAATGTATATGAAATATGTGTCATTAATTAATAGTCTTTTAACTTAGTTTCTTAGTGAAGAATTAACCTAAAATTTGTGATGGAGAAGAAGAAAAATATTGAAATTATTTACATCTATTATACCTTAATACAATATGAATATGGTGAATAAATATACTATCGGGCCTCATTATATAATTTGAATAATTACCAATGTATATGAAATATGTGTGTCATTATTTAATATTCTTTTAACCTAGTTTCTTAGTGATTAAGTAACCTAAAATTTGGTGATGGAGAAGAAGAAAAATATTGAAATTGTTTACATCTATTATACCTTAATACAATATGAATATGGTGAATAAATATACTATCGAGACTCATTATATAATTTGAATTATTACCAATGTATATGAAATATGTGTCATTAATTAATAATCTTTTAACATAGTTTCTTAGTGATGAAGTAACCTAAAATTTGGTGATGGAGAAGAAGAAAAATACTCAAATTGTTTACATCTATTATACCATAATACAATATGAATATGGTGAATAAATATACTATCGAGACTCGTTATATAATTTGAATTATTTTCAATGTATATGGAATATGTGTTATTAATTAATAGTCTTTTAACTAAGTTTCTTAGTTATTAAGTAACCTAAAATTTGGTGATGAAAAACAATAAAAATATTGAAATTGTTTACATCTATTATACCATAATACAATATGAATATGGTGAATAAATATACTATCGAGCTTCATTATATAATTTGAATTATTTCCAATGTATAAGGAATATGTTTCATTAATTAATAGTCTTTTAACTTAGTTTCTTAGTGATTAAGTAACCTAAAATTTGGTGATTGAGAAGAAAAAAAATATTGAAATTGTTTACATCTATTATACCATAATACAATATGAATATGGTGAATAAATATACTATCAGACCTCATTATATAATTTGAATAATTACTAATGTATATGAAATATGTGTGTCATTAATTAATATTTTTTTAACTTAGTTTCTTAGCGATTAAGTAACCTAAAATTTGGTGACGGAGAAGAAGAAAATCATTGAAATTGTTTACATCTATTATACCATAATACAATATGAATATGGTGAATAAACATACTATAGGGCCTCATTATATAATTTGAATTATTACCAATCTATATGAATAATGTGTCATTAATTAATAGTCTTTTAACTTAGTTTCTTAGTGATGAAGTAACCTAAAATTTTGTGATGGAGAAGAAGAAAAATATTGAAATTGTTTACATCTGTTATACCATAATACAATATGAATATGGTGAATAAATATACTATCGGGCCTCATTATATAATTTGAATTATTACCAATGTATATGGAATATGTGTCATTAATTAATATTATTTTAACTTAGTTTCTTAGTGAAGAAGTAACCTAAAATTGTGTGATGGAGAAGAAGAAAAATATTGAAATTGTTTACATGTATTATACCATAATACAATATGAATATGGTGAATAAATATACTATCGAGACTCATTATATAATTTGAATAATTACCAATGTATATGAAATATGTGTGTCATTAATTAATATTCTTTTAACTTAGTTTCTTAGTGATTAAGTAACCTAAAATTTGGTGATGGAGAAGAAGAAAAATATTGAAATTGTTTACATCTATTATACCATAATACAATATGAATATGGTGAATAAATATACTATCGTGACTCATTATATAATTTGAATCATTTCCAATGTATATGGAATATGTGTAATTAATTAATAGTCTTTTAACTTAGTTTCTTAGTGATGAAGTAACCTAAAATTTGGTGATACAGAAGAACAAAAATACTCAAATTGTTTACATCTATTATACCATAATACAATATGACTATGGTGAATAAATATACTATCGAGATTCGTTATATAATTTGAATTATTTCCAATGTATATGGAATACGTGTCATTAATTAATAGTATTTTAACTTAGTTTCTTAGTTGTGGAGGAACCCTCTAATTTGGTGATGAAAAAGAAGAAAAATATTGAAATTGTTTACATCTATTATACCATAATACAATATGAATATGGTGAATAAATATACTATCGAGACTCGTTATATAATTTGAATTATTTCCAATGTATATGGAATATGTTTTATTAATTAATAGTCTTTTAACTTAGTTTCTTAGTGAAGAAGTAACCTAAAATTTGGTGATGGAGAAGAAGAAAAATACTGAAATTGTTTACATCTATTATACCATAATACAATATGAATATGGTGAATAAATATACTATCGGGCCTCATTATATAATTTGAATTATTTCCAATGTATAAGGAATATGTTTCATTAATTAATAGTCTTTTAACCTAGTTTCTTAGTGATTAAGTAACCTAAAATTTGGTGATTGAGAAGAAGAAAAATATTGAAATTGTTTACATCTATTATACCATAATGCAATATGAATATGATGAATAAATATACTATCGGGCCTCATTATATAATTTGAATAATTACCAATGTATATGAAATATGTGTGTCATTAATTAATATTTTTTAACTTAGTTACTTAGTAATTAAGTAACCTAAAATTTGGTGACGGAGAATAAGAAAAATATTGAAATTGTTTACATCTATTATACTATAATACAATATGAATATGGTGAATAAATATACTATCGGGCCTCATTATATAATTTGAATAATTACCAATGTATATGCAATATGTGTCATTAATTAATATTCTTTTATCTTAGTTTCTTAGTGATGAAGTAACTTAAAATTTGGTGATGGAGAAGAACAAAAATATTAAAATTGTATACATCTATTATACCATGATACAATATGAATATGGTGAATAACTATACTATCGAGACTCATTATATAATTTGAATTATTACCAATATATATGAAATAAGTGTCATTAATTAATAGTCTTTTAACTTAGTTTCTTGGTGAAGAAGTAACCTAAAATTTGGTGATGGAGAAGAAGAAAAATACTGAAATTGTTTACATCTATTATACCATAATACAATATGAATATGGTGAATAAATATACTATCGAGCTTCATTATATAATTTGAATTATTTCCAATGTATAAGGAATATGTTTCATAAATTAATAGTCTTTTAACTTAGTTTCTTAGTGATTAAGTAACCTAAAATTTGGTGATTGAGAAGAAGAAAAATATTGAAATTGTTTACATCTATTATACCATAATACAATATGAATATGGTGAATAAATATACTATAGGGCCTCATTATATAATTTGAATTATTACCAATGTATATGAATAATGTATCATTAATTAATAGTCTTTTAACTTAGTTTCTTAGTGATGAAGTAACCTAAAATTTTGTGATGGAGAAGAAGAAAAATATTGAAATTATTTACATCTATTATACCATAATACAATATGAATATGGTGAATAAATATACTATCGGGCCTCATTATATAATTTGAAATATTACCAATGTATATGGAATATATGTCATTAATTAATAGTCTTTTAACTTAGTTTCTTAGTGAAGAAGTAACCTAAAATTTTGTGATGGAGAAGAAGAAAAATATTGAAATTGTTTACATCTATTATACCTTAATACAATATGAATATGGCGAATAAATATACTATCGAGACTCATTATATAATTTGAATAATTACCAATGTATATGAAATATGTGTGTATTTAATTAATATTCTTTTAACTTAGTTTCTTAGTGATTAAGTAACCTAAAATTTGGTGATGGAGAAGAAGAAAAATATTGAAATTGTTTACATCTATTATACCATAATACAATATGAATATGGTGAATAAATATACTATCGTGACTCATTATATAATTTGAATCATTTCCAATGTATATGGAATATGTGTCATTAATTAATAGTCTTTTAACTTAGTTTCTTAGTGATGAAGTAACCTAAAATTTGGTGATACAGAAGAACAAAAATACTCAAATTGTTTACATCTATTATACCATAATACAATATGAATATGGTGAATAAATATACTATCTAGACTCGTTATATAATTTGAATTATTTCCAATGTATATGGAATATGTGTCATTAATCAATATTATTTTAACTTAGTTTCTTAGTTATGAAGTAACCTAAAATTTGGTGATGAAAAAGAAGAAAAATATTGAAATTGTTTACATCTATTATACCATAATACAATATGAATATGGTGAATAAATATACTATCAAGACTCGTTATATAATTTGAATTATTTCCAATGTATATGAAATATGTTTTATTAATTAATAGTCTTTTAACTTAGTTTCTTAGTGAAGAAGTAACCTAAAATTTGGTGATGGAGAAGAAGAAAAATACTGAAATTATTTACATCTATTATACCATAATACAATATGAATATGGTGAATAAATATACTATCGGGCCTCATTATATAATTTGAATTATTTCCAATGTATAAGGAATATGTTTCATTAATTAATAGTCTTTTAACTTAGTTTCTTAGTGATTAAGTAACCTAAAATTTGGTGATTGAGAAGAAGAAAAATATTGAAATTGTTTACATCTATTATACCATAATACAATATGAATATGGTGAATAAATATACTATCGAGCTTCATTATATAATTTGAATTATTTCCAATGTATAAGGAATATGTGTGTCATTAATTAATAGTATTTTAACTTAGTTTCTTAGTGATGAAGTAACTTAAAATTTAGTGATTGAGAAGAAGAAAAATATTGAAATTGTATACATCTATTATACTATAATACAATATAAATACGGTGAATAACTATACTATCGGGCCTCGTTATATAATTTGAATAATTACCAATGTATTTTAAATATGTGTCATTAATTAATATCCTTTTAACTTAGTTTCTTAGTGATGAAGTAACTTAAAATTTGGTGATGGAGAAGAAGAAAAATATTAAAATTGTATACATCTATTATACCATAATACAATATGAATATGGTGAATAACTATACTATCGAGACTCATTATATAATTTGAATTATTACCAATGTATATGAAATAAGTGTCATTAACTAATAGTCTTTTAACTTAGTTTCTTGGTGAAGAAGTAACCTAAAATTTGGTGATGGAGAAGAAGAAAAATACTGAAATTGTTTACATCTATTATACCATAACACAATATGAATATGGTGAATAAATATACTATCGAGCTTCATTATATAATTTGAATTATTTCCAATGTATAAGGAATATGTTTCATTAATTAATAGTCTTTTAACTTAGTTTCTTAGTGATTAAGTAACCTAAAATTTGGTGATTGAGAAGAAGAAAAATATTGAAATTGTTTACATCTATTATACCATAATACAATATGAATATGGTGAATAAATATACTATCGGGCCTCATTATATAATTTGAATAATTACCAATGTACATGAAATATGTGTGTCATTAATTAATATTTTTTTAACTTAGTTTTTTAGTGATTAAGTATCCTAAAATTTGGTGACGGAGAAGAAGAAAAATATTGAAATTGTTTACATCTATTATACCATAATACAATATGAATATGGTGAATAAATATACTATCGAGACTCATTATATAATTTGAATTATTTCCAATGTATATGGAATATGTGTCATTAATTAATAGTCTTTTAACTTAGTTTCTTAGCGATGAAGTAACCTAAAATTTGGTGATGGAGAAGAAGAAAAATACTCAAATTGTTTACATCTATTATACCATAATACAATATGAATATGGTGAATAAATATATTATCGAGACTTGTTATATAATTTGAATTATTTTCAATGTATATGGAATATGTGTCATTAATTAATAGTCTTTTAACTAAGTTTCTGAGTTATGAAGTAAGCTGAAATTTGGTGATGAAAAAGAAGAAAAATATTGAAATTGTTTACATCTATTATACCATAATACAATATGAATATGGTGAATAAATATACTATCGAGCTTCATTATATAATTTGAATTATTTCCAATGTATAAGGAATATGTTTTAATAATTAATAGTCTTTTAACTTAGTTTCTTAGTGATTAAGTAACCTAAAATTTGGTGATTGAGAAGAAGAAAAATATTGAAATTGTTTACATCTATTATACCATAATACAATATGAATATGGTGAATAAATATACTATCGGGCCTCATTATATAATTTGAATAATTACCAATGTATATGAAATATGTGTGTCATTAATTAATATTCTTTTAACTTAGTTTCTTAGTGATGAAGTAACTTAAAATTTGGTGATGGAGAAGAAGAAAAATGTTGAAATTTTATACATCTATTATACCATAATACAATATGAATATGGTGAATAAATATACTATCGAGACTCATTATATAATTTGAATTATTACCAATGTATATGAAATAAGTGTCATTAATTAATAGTCTTTTAACTTAGTTTCTTGGTGAAGAAGTAACCTAAAATTTGGTGATGGAGAAGAAGAAAAATATTGAAATTGTTTACATCTATTTTACCATAATACAATATGAATATGGTGAATAAATATACTATCGAGCTTCATTATATAATTTTAATTATTCCCAATGTATAAGGAATATGTTTCATTAATTAATAGTCTTTTAACTTAGTTTCTTATTGATTAAGTAACCTAAAATTTGGTGATTGAGAAGAAGAAAAATATTGACATTGTTTACATCTATTATACCATAATACAATATGAATATGGTGAATAAATATACTATAGGGCCTCATTATATAATTTGAACTATTACCAATGTATATGAATAATGTGTCATTAATTAGTAGTCTTTTAACTTAGTTTTGATGAAGTAACCTAAAATTTTGTCATGGAGAAGAAGAAAAATATTGAAATTGTATACATCTATTATACCATAATACAATATGAATATGGTGAATAAATATACTATCGGGCCTCATTACATAATTTGAATTATTACCAATGTATATGGAATATGTGTCATTAATTAATAGTCTTTTAACTAAGTTTCTTAGTTATGAAGTAACCTAAAATTTGGTGATGGAGAAGAAGAAAAATATTGAAATTGTTTACATCTATTATACCTTAATACAATATAAATATGGTGAATAAATATACTATCGGGCTTCATTATATAATTTGAATAATTACCAATGTATATGAAATATTTGTGTCATTAATTAATATTCTTTTAACTTAGTTTCTTAGTGATTAAGTAACCTAAAATTTGGTGATGGAGAAGAAGAAAAATATGTAAATTGTTTACATCTATTATACCATAATACAATATGAATATGATGAATAAATATACTATCGTGACTAACTATATAATTTGAATAATTACCAATGTATATGAAATATGTGTGTCATTAATTAATATTTTTTAACTTAGTTTCTTAGTGATGAAGTAACTTAAAATTTGATGATGGAGAAGAAGAAAAATGTTAAAATTGTATACATCTATCATACCATAATACAATATGAATATGGTGAATAAATATACTATCGAGACTCGTTATATAATTTGAATTATTACCAATGTATATGAAATAAATGTCATTAATTAATAGCCTTTTAACTTACTTTCTTAGTGAAGAAGTAACCTAAAATTTGGTGATGGAGAAGAAGAAAAATACTGAAATTGTTAACATCTATTATACCATAATACAATATGAATATGGTGAATAAATATACTATCGGGCCTCATTATATAAATTGAATAATTAACAATGTATATGAAATATGTGTGTCATTAATTAATATATTTTTAACTTAGTTTCTTAGTGATTAAGTAACCTAAAATTTGGTGATGGAGAAGAAGAAAAATACTGAAATTGTTTACATCTATTATACCAAAATACAATATGAATATGGTGAATAAATATACTATCGGGCCTCATTATATAATTTGAATTATTACCAATGTATATGAAATATGTGTCATTAATTAATATTCTTTTAACATAGTTTCTTAGTGATTAAGTAACCTAAAATTTGGTGATTGAGAAGAAGAAAAATATTAAAATTGTTTACATCTATTATACCATAATGAAATATGAATATGGTGAATAAATATACTATCGGGCCTCATTATATAATTTGAATAATTACCAATGTATATGAAATATGTGTGTCATTAATTAATAGTCTTTTAACTTAGTTTCTTGGTGAAGAAGTAACCTAAAATTTGGTGATGGAGAAGAAGAAAAATATTGAAATTGTTTACATCTATTATACCATAATACAATATGAATATGGTGAATAAATATACTATCGAGATTCATTATATAATTTGAATTATTTCCAATGTATAAAGAATATGTTTCATTAATTAATAGTCTTTTAACTTAGTTTCTTAGTGATTAAGTAACCTAAAATTTGGTGATTGAGAAGAAGAAAAATATTGACATTGTTTACATCTATTATACCATAATACAATATGAATATGGTGAATAAATATACTATCGATACTCATTATATAATTTGAATAATTACCAATGTATATGAAATATGTGTGTCATTCATTAATAGTCTTTTAACTTAGTTTCTTGGTGAAGAAGTAACCTAAAATTTGGTGATGGAGAAGAAGAAAAATATATAAATTGTTTACATCTATTATACCATAATACAATATGAATATGGTGAATAAATATACTATCGAGCTTCATTATATAATTTGAATTATTTCCAATGTATAAGGAATATGTTTCATTAATTAATAGTCTTTTAACTAAGTTTCTTAGTGATTAAGTAACCTAAAATTTGGTGATTGAGAAGAAGAAAAATATTGAAATTGTTTACATCTATTATACCATAATACAATATGAATATGGTGAATAAATATACTATAGGGCCTCATTATATAATTTGAATAATTACCAATGTATATGAAATATGTGTGTCATTAATTAATATTTTTTTAACTTAGTTTCTTAGTGATGAAGTAACCTAAAATTTGGTGACGGAGAAGAAGAAAAATATTGAAATTGTTTACATCTATTATACCATAATACAATATCAATATGGTGAATAAATATACTATCGGGCCTCATTATATAATTTGAATTATTACCAATGTATATGGAATATGTGTCATTAATTAATAGTCTTTTAACTTAGTTTCTTAGTGAAGAAATAACCTAAAATTTTGTGATGGAGAAGAAGAAAAATATTGAAATTGTTTACATCTATTATACCTTAATACAATATGAAGATGTTGAATAAATATACTATTGGGCTTCAATATATAATTTGAATAATTACCAATGTATATGAAATATGTGTGTCATTAATTAATATTCTTTTAACTTAGTTTCTTAATGATTAAGTAACCTAAAATTTGGTGATGGAGAAGAAGAAAAATATTGAAATTGTTTACATCTATTATACCATAATACAATATGAATATGGTGAATAAATATACTATTGTGACTCATTATATAATTTGATTCATTTCCAATGTATATGGAATATGTGTCATTGATTAATAGTCTTTTAACTTAGTTTCTTAGTGATGAAGTAACCTGAAATTTGGTGATACAGAAGAACAAAAATACTTAAATGGTTTACATCTATTATACCATAATACAATACGAATATGGTGAATAAATATACTATCGAGACTCGTTATATAATTTGAATTATTTCCAATGTATATGGAATATGTGTGTCATTAATTAATAGTATTTTAACTAAGTTTCTTAGTTATGAAGTAACCTAAAATTTGGTTATGAAAAAGAAGAAAAATATTGAAATTGTTTACATCTATTATACCATAATACAATATGAATATGGTGAATAAATATACTACCGAGACTCGTTATATAATTTGAATTATTTCCAATGTATATGGAATATGTTTTATTAATTAATAGTCTTTTAACTTAGTTTCTTAGTGAAGAAGTAACCTAAAATTTGGTGATGGAGAAGAAGAAAAATACTAAAATTGTTTACATCTATTATACCATAATACTATATGAATATGGTGAATAAATATACTATCGGGCCTCATTATATAATTTGAATAATTACCAATGTATATGAAATATGTGTCATTAATTAACAGTCTTTTAACTTAGTTTCTTGGTGAAGAAGTAACCTAAAATTTGGTGATGGAGAAGAAGAAAAATATTGAAATTGTTTACATCTATTATACCATAATACAATATGAATATGGTGAATAAATATACTATCGAGCTTCATTAAATAATTTGAATTATTTCCAATGTATAAGGAATATGTTTCATTAATTAATAGTCTTTTAACTTAGTTTCTTAGTGATTAAGTAACCTAAAATTTGGTGATTGAGAAGAAAAAAATATTAAAATTGTTTACATCTATTATACCATAATGCAATATGAATATGGTGAATAAATATACTATCGGGCCTCGTTATATAATTTGAATAATTACCAATATATATGAAATATGTGTGTCATTAATTAATATTTTTTTAACTTAGTTTTTTAGTGATTAAGTAACCTAAAATTTGGTGACGGATAAGAAGAAAAATATTGAAATTGTTTACATCTATTATACCATAATACAATATGAATATGGTGAATAAATATACTATCGGGCCTCATTATATAATTTTAATTATTACCAATGTATATGAAATATGTGTCATTAATTAATAGTCTTTTATATTAGTTTCTTAGTGAAGAAGTAACTTAAAATTTTGTGATGGAGAAGAAGAAAAACTTGAAATTGTTTACATCTATTATACCTTAATACAATATGAATATGGTGAATAAATATACTATCGGGCCTCATTATATAATTTGAATAATTACCAATGTATATGAAACATGTGTGTCATTAATTAATATTCTTTTAACTTAGTTTCTTAGTGATTAAGTAACCTAAAATTTGGTGATGGAGAAGAAGAAAAATATTGAAATTGTTTACATCTATTATACCATAATACAATATGAATATGGTGAATAAATATACTATCGGGCCTCATTATATAATTTGAATTATTACCAATGTATATGAAATATGTGTCATTAATTAATAGTCTTTTATATTAGTTTCTTAGTGAAGAAGTAACTTAAAATTTTGTGATGGAGAAGAAGAAAAACTTGAAATTGTTTACATCTATTATACCTTAATACAATATGAATATGGTGAATAAATATACTATCGGGCCTCATTATATAATTTGAATAATTACCAATGTATATGAAACATGTGTGTCATTAATTAATATTCTTTTAACTTAGTTTCTTAGTGATTAAGTAACCTAAAATTTGGTGATGGAGAAGAAGAAAAATATTGAAATTGTTTACATCTATTATACCATAATACAATTTGAATATGGTGAATAAATATACTATCGGGCCTCATTATATAATTTAAATAATTACCTGTGTATATGAAATATGTGTGTCATTAATTAATATTTTTTTAACTTAGTTTCTTAGTGATTAAGTAACCTAAAATTTGGTGACGGAGAATAAGAAAAATATTGAAATTGTTTACATATATTATACCATAATACAATATGAATATGGTGAATAAATATACTGTCGGGCCTCATTATATAATTTGAAGAATTACCAATGTATATGAAATATGTGTCATTAATTAATATTCTTTTAACTTAGTTTCTTAGTGATTAAGTAACTTAAAATTTGGTGATGGGGAAGAAGAAAAATATTAAAATTGTATACATCTATTATACCATAATATAATATGAATATGGTGAATAAATATACTATCGAGACTCATTATATAATTTGAAGAATTAACAATGTATATGAAATATGTGTCATTAATTAATAGTCTTTTAATTTAGTTTCTTAGTGAAGAAGTAACTTAAAATTTGGTGATGGAGAAGAAGAAAAATATTAAAATTGTATACATCTATTATACCATAATACAATATGAATATTGTGAATAACTATACTATCGAGACTCATTATATAATTTGAATTATTACCAATGTATATGAAATAAGTGTCATTAATTAATAGTCTTTTAACTTAGTTTCTTGGTGAAGAAGTAACCTAAAATTTGGTGATGGAGAAGAAGAAAAATATTGAAATTGTTTACATCTATTATACCATAATACAATATGAATATGGTGAATAAATATACTATCGAGCTTCATTATATAATTTGAATTATTTCCAATGTATAAGGAATATGTTTCATTAATTAATAGTCTTTTAACTTAGTTTCTTAGTGATTAAGTAACCTAAAATTTGGTGATTGAGAAGAAGAAAAATATTGACATTGTTTACATCTATTAAACCATAATACAATATGAATATGGTGAATAAATATACTATAGGGCCTCATTATATAATTTGAATAATTACCAATGTATATGAAATATGTGTGTCATTAATTAATATTTTTTTAACTTAGTTTCTTAGTGATGAAGTAACCTAAAATTTGGTGACGGAGGAGAAGAAAAATATTGAAATTGTTTACATCTATTATACCATAATACAATATGAATATTGTGAATAAATATACTATTGGGCCTCATTATATAATTTGAATTATTACCAATGTATATGGAATTTGTGTCATTAATTAATAGTCTTTTAACTTATTTTCTTAGTGAAGAAGTAACCTAAAATTTTGTGATAGAGAAGAAGAAAAATATTGAAATTGTTTACATCTATTATACTTTAATACAATATGAATATGGTGAATAAATATACTATCGGGCTTCATTATATAATTTGAATAATTACCAATGTATATGAAATATGTGTGTCATTAATTAATATTCCTTTAACTTAGTTTCTTAGTGATTAAGTAACCTAAAATTTGGTGATGGAGAAGAAGAAAAATATTGAAATTGTTTACATCTATTATACCATAATACAATATGAATATGGTGAATAAATATACTATCGTGACTCATTATATAATTTGAATCATTTCCAATGTATATGGAATATGTGTCATTAATTAATAGTCTTTTAACTTATTTTCTTAGTGATGAAGTAACCTAAAATTTGATGATACAGAAGAACAAAAATACTCAAATTGTTTACATCTATTATACCATAATACAATATGAATATGGTGAATAAATATACTATCGAGACTCGTTATATAATTTGAATTATTTCCAATGTATATGGAATATGTTTTATTAATTAATAGTCTTTTAACTTAGTTTCTTAGTGAAGAAGTAACCTAAAATTTGGTGATGGAGAAGAAGAAAAATACTGAAATTGTTTACATCTATTATACCATAATACAATATGAATATGGTGAATAAATATACTATCGGGCCTCATTAAATAATTTGAATAATTACCAATGTATATGAAATATGTGTCATTAATTAATAGTCTTTTAACTTAGTTTCTTGGTAAAGAAGTAACCTAAAATTTGGTGATGGAGAAGAAGAAAAATATTGAAATTGATTACATCTATTATACCATAATACAATATGAATATGGTGAATAAATATACTATCGAGCTTCATTATATAATTTGAATTATTTCCAATGTATAAGGAATATGTTTCATTAATTAATAGTCTTTTAACTTAGTTTCTTAGTGATTAAGTAACCTAAAATTTGGTGATTGAGAAGAAGAAAAATATTGACATTGTTTACATCTATTAAACCATAATACAATATGAATATGGTGAATAAATATACTATAGGGCCTCATTATATAATTTGAATAATTACCAATGTATATGAAATATGTGTGTCATTAATTAATATTTTTTTAACTTAGTTTCTTAGTGATGAAGTAACCTAAAATTTGGTGACGGAGGAGAAGAAAAATATTGAAATTATTTACATCTATTATACCATAATACAATATGAATATGGTGAATAAATATACTATTGGGCCTCATTATATAATTTGAATTATTACCAATGTATATGGAATTTGTGTCATTAATTAATAGTCTTTTAACTTAGTTTCTTAGTGAAGAAGTAACCTAAAATTTTGTGATAGAGAAGAAGAAAAATATTGAAATTGTTTACATCTATTATACCTTAATACAATATGAATATGGTGAATAAATATACTATCGGGCTTCATTATATAATTTGAATAATTACCAATGTATATGAAATATGTGTGTCATTAATTAATATTCCTTTAACTTAGTTTCTTAGTGATTAAGTAACCTAAAATTTGGTGATGGAGAAGAAGAAAAATATTGAAATTGTTTACATCTATTATACCATAATACAATATGAATATGGTGAATAAATATACTATCGTGACTCATTATATAATTTGAATTATTTCCAATGTATATGGAATATGTGTCATTAATTAATAGTCTTTTAACTTAGTTTCTTAGTGATGAAGTAACCTAAAATTTGGTGATACAGAAGAACAAAAATACTCAAATTGTTTACATCTATTATACCATAATACAATATGAATATGGTGAATAAATATACTATCGAGACTCGTTATATAATTTGAATTATTTCCAATGTATATGGAATATGTTTTATTAATTAATAGTCTTTTAACTTAGTTTCTTAGTGAAGAAGTAACCTAAAATTTGGTGATGGAGAAGAAGAAAAATACTGAAATTGTTTACATCTATTATACCATAATACAATATGAATATGGTGAATAAATATACTATCGGGCCTCATTAAATAATTTGAATAATTACCAATGTATATGAAATATGTGTCATTAATTAATAGTCTTTTAACTTAGTTTCTTGGTAAAGAAGTAACCTAAAATTTGGTGATGGAGAAGAAGAAAAATATTGAAATTGTTTACATCTATTATACCATAATACAATATGAATATGGTGAATAAATATACTATCAAGCTTCATTATATAATTTGAATTATTTCTAATGTATAAGGAATATGTTTCATTAATTAATAGTCTTTTAACTTAGTTTCTTAGTGATTAAGTAACCTAAAATTTGGTGATTGAGAAGAAGAAAAATATTAAAATTGTTTACATCTATTATACCATAATGCAATATGAATATGGTGAATAAATATACTATCGGGCCTCGTTATATAATTTGAATAATTACCAATGTATATGAAATATGTGTGTCATTAATTAATATTTTTTTAACTTAGTTTTTTAGTGATTAAGTAACCTAAAATTTGGTGACGGATAAGAAGAAAAATATTGAAATTGTTTACATATATTATACCATAATACAATATGAATATGGTGAATAAATATACTATCGGGCCTCATTATATAATTTGAATTATTACCAATGTATATGAAATATGTGTCATTAATTAAAAGTCTTTTAACTTAGTTTTTTAGTGATGAAGTAACCTAAAATTTGGTGATAGAGAAGAAGAAAAATACTCAAATTGTTTACATCTATTATACAATAATACAATATGAATATGGTGAATAAATATACTATCGAGACTCGTTATATAATTTGAATTATTTCCAATGTATATGGAATATGTGTCATTAACTAATAGTCTTTTAATTTAGTTTATTAGTGATGAAGTAACCTAAAATTTTGTGATAAAAAAGAAGAAAAATATTGAAATTGTTTACATCTATTATACCATAATACAATATGAATATGGTGAATAAGTATACTATCGAGACTCGTTATATAATTTGAATTATTTCCAATGTATATGGAATATGTGTCATTAATTAATAGTCTTTTAACTTAGTTTCTTAGTGATGAAGCAACCTAAAATTTGGTGATGGAGAAGAAGAAAAATATTGAAATTGTTTACATCTATTATACCATAATACAATATGAATATGGTGAATAAAAATACTATCGGGCCTCATTATATAATTTGAATTATTTCCAATGTATAAGAAATAAGTGTCATTAATTAATATTCTTTTAACTTAGTTTCTTGGTGAAGAAGTAACCTAAAATTTGGTGATGGAGAAGAAGAAAAACATTGAAATTGTTTACATCTATTATACCATAATACAATATGAATATGGTGAATAAATATACTATCGAGACTCATTATATAATTTGAATTATTACCAATGTATATGAAATATGTGTCATTAATTAATAGTCTTTTAACTTAGTTTCTTAGTGATGAAGTAACCTAAAATTTGGAAATGCTGGAATTTCAAGTTATAAATGTTCATAGACACGTCCATGAAACTAAAACACTCAGCAAATTGTGGGCACCGTCAAAACAGATTTTGGTGAGAACTTCTGGGTCAGTTTTCACAAATGTTCAATCAGAGTTTGCAAGGGTAATTCAAAGAAGGTTACAAAATGTTCTACAAGCTTCTTAGAAAGTCTGAGAGCTCCTTCAGAACATGCTGGAGCAAAGAGATACAAAGATCAGAAGTTGGATGTCTATTCTAAGTCACGTTGAAGCTGAACTTCTAATCTAGAACTAAGCAATGATGCAGAATATCACGTTGTAGGATTTCTGGTTTGATCAATCTCATCATCATTTAATGCTCACAACCAATTATGGGTCTTTGTTCAAAAGATTTCTCCATGTTGTGCATAGAAGTACCATTACTATCTTGGAAAAGAAAACTCTTGTACACAAGTGTGTTGAGCCCATGCGTTACTTTTGCTTTGGAAGTTTATGTTTCCTTAATTCCTGCTTACAATTCCAGCTTAGGCGCTGCTAAGGCTACTAACCACCATACTTGCTTCAACAGCAAGGCAGCACCCTAGCATGAGATGGTTGCACTCTCCAAGCTACAAGATCTTTGCCTATAAACTAAAAGCCATTGGCCACAGTAAAAGGGTCGGAAATTTGAGAAAGAAAAGCCCTGAACACCTGCTAAAATTCCAAGAGTCTAAAAACTGCAAACACAAAATATAAGACCTGTTAGCTTTTGATTCTTGCATTCAAGCCCCATTTTTCCTCAAGTGTTTCTCGACCAAAACCGTCTATACAGTTTCTAATTCACATATTAGAAGCTATCCTAACTTCTGTGTTCAGACTGTAACACACTCTCCATCCACATCCACCTCAAGAACCTACTGAGTATGTGAAGAAGTTGTTCAGAACATCACCAGAATTCAGACCAAGACTCCAATTCACAGAGTGTTTTCCAGCTGCAAGGTAAGCTTCTACTGACTCTCATCATATTACCTAGGAATTATCAGATTTGCATATCCAAAAATACAATGTAGACATCATGTTTCTGATGCTGTACGTATTCTGAGGTTTCATGTATTTTGTATGCCTAAGTAGGGAGTAAATTAGTTCAGAACTTCTTAAGGAAATTAGAATTAGAAAATTCATGCTTGCCTCTGATTTATAGTTCTGATATCTCTTGTTTCTGAAACACTATGAAACCTGCCATAACTGTCATATGCGCATCTTCTGTTTTGTTGAGAAATGACCAAGATGCAGATGTTCTGACTAGCATGGAGAGGGAGACTAAGTCCTGCCAGTGGTATCAGAACTTCTGAAATCTTCTTTGTTCTCAGTGGACCCAGAACTTATGACCTTCCCTGTTTCTACTAACGTTTATTTGAATTTGTGCAACACGCCAGAGTCAGAACTTCTGACCTCTTTTATTTTCAGCAAAGCGCTTATTCTGTTTTCCTTTCTCCTTATTATTTTTGCCATCATTTTTTTTATTAGTCAAAAACACATAAAAAATATTATTTTATATTCACATATCTTATTTTATTTCTTTTAACATAAAAGATCCAAATGTTTTTCTTAAACCAAACTTATTTCCTTTTTACAAAACAAGTCCATTTTACATTTCTTGTACATTCTTATCCATTTCAATATGGTTGTAATAGCAACTTAGGATTTAATTTTATTTGCAATCCCCATTCATAAATATGTACCCCCATCCCTAAAATATTGTAATAGCGTAGGACTTTACATTTCTGCAATTTATTGCTTTCGAATGTAAATGCTAGTAATTAGGGTGTGTATGGAAAGACATGAAATCAACAAATAGATCATCCTAATCAAGACTAAAATTCATGCAATCAAACACACTTACATACTAGCACCCTTAAGGTTAACTCCACTTGTTGCCTAAAAAAATGGTCATGTTATGCATGTGGGGTGTCTTAGCAAAAACAATCGAAATACAAGATCATAGTCCCTCGATGATGCTATAAATGTCGCCTTTCAAAATGATCTTAGTCCCTCAAAAAGAAATGCTAAGATACCTCACAACATTGCTAATCATGGATATACGATGACCCACGCTCGTCCCGCTTACATCTAAAGATAAGGTTGCTTACCAAATCAATGGGAAGACAACAATGTCAAAGGAAAAGAAACTGAACAAGAAAGACATTTGAGTAGGTAGATTGCTCATAATTACTTGCTCTATTTCAAAACAAACATCCTTGCTATTTTTAAAACAAACACCAACACTTTCAAAACATCTTTCAAAATTGAAAACATTTTTCAAAGGATCAACACTTTGTATACATTCTTACGAACGAGAATCATTACAAAGTTTGCCTAAACGATGGCGCCTTTCCAAAATACTTTCAAAAACCACACAAAGCACAATTTCAAACAAAAGCAAGTGATCTAGCAAGTAACTAAGAGCCTATGGAAAACCATGGATGAAAAGTGTGCTAATACCTTCCCTTTTCATAATCTACCCCCCGAACTCATGAAAATATCTCTAAAGGTCTTTCCTGTGCTTTTTCACCTTTCCTTATTGGATAAAAGAAAAGTCAGTGGCGACTCTTGCTAACTGCAACATTTGCGATCAAACGCAAAACCCTCAAGTCAGTTATCCCACTGTATCACAGGTAAACTTTTTGCTAAGGTAGTATATTGCATGCTCTTTTCGACCGGACTCGTCATGATGCCCTAGCACACACCCCATTGAATTATCTAGCACTATTAAGTACTTTATCAAAGGTCTTCCTTCAATTGGAGGCATCAGAATAGGAGGCTCTTGGAGATATTGTTTGATTCTATCAAAGGCTACCTGGCATTCGTCATTCCACTTTACCACTTGATCTTTCTTCAGAAGCTTGAAGATTGGCTCACAAGTAGCAGTCATATGTGAAATGAATCGGGAAATGTAATTTAAGCGTCCCAAGAAACCTCTAACTTCCTTCTCAGTACGGGGATCCGATATATCTTGTATGGCCTTCACCTTTGTAGGGTCTACTTGAATACCTTTTCACTGACAATGAATCCCAGAAGCTTACCAGACCTTACCCCCAAGGTGCACTTGTTCGGATTTAACCTCAACTTGTACGTCTTCAACCTATCAAACAGCTTTTGTAGATGATCAAGATGTTCTTCTTCAGTTTGAGACCTGGCTATCATGTCATCGACGTAAACCTCTATCTCATGGTAAATCATGTCATGGAACAGAGCTACCATAACTCGCTGATAAGTTGCTCCAGCATTCTTTAACCCAAACAGCATCACTTTGTAGCAGAAGGTGCCCCACTGTGTAAAAAAGGTTGTCTTCTCCATGTCTTCAGGTTCCATCTTTATCTGATCGTAGCTAGAGAAACCGTACATGAAGGAAAAGACTTTGTGTTGTGCGGTGTTGTCAACCAGAATATCTATGTGGGGAAGCGGGAAGTCATCCTTGGGGCTTTCCTTGTTCAGGTCTCTGTAATCCACACACATTCGTACTTTACCATCTTTCTTAGGTACTGGAACCACATTAGCAACCCACTGCGGATAAGAGGTGACAGCTAAGAACCCTGTGTTGAACTGCTTCATAACCTCTGCTTTAATCTTCTCTGACATCTCAGGGCGCATAAGACGGACCTTTTGCTTTACTGGAGGGCATTCTTCTTTAGGCGGCAGACGATGAACCACTATATCCGTGTCTAATCCCAGCATGTCTTCATATGACCAGGCGAAGATTTCAACATACTCATGCAACATCTTTACCAACAGCTATTTGGCATTAGGCTCCAGATTTGCACCTATCTTAACCTCTTTTTTGTCCTCCTCTGTGCCCAAGTTCACTATCTCAACCGGCTCCTCATGATGTTGTATGGCCCTTTCTTCCAGCTGTAATAGTCTAGCAAGTTCTCCGGGTACCTCACAATCTTCCTCACCTTCGTCCTCGGCTTGGTTGATCGGATTTTCAAAGTCATAATGAGCAGTAGCATAACTGTTATCAATGGGATCCAGAGTGGGTATGGATATGCATTTGGATATGTGAGTGTGTGTAAGTGCATAACTGTATAGACAAAATAAAAGAAAAGAAAGACAAAGAGCGCAAAACTTGTATGCAAACGTCCAATGCTTTATTAATGTCATATGAAAATGAAACATGATAACCCTCGCAAATGGAACCATTGTGCCCCGGGTAAGACACGTGGCTATAAAGTTTATATTGTTTTTAAATTACATATCCGAAAAAATTAAAAAGACAATTACTTCTGAACAAAAGTAATCGGTACAAAGTCCTTGGCAGTCCAGTTACTGAGTCCATCGTTGGTAGTCGGGAAGATCCAGTTGTCAATGTCATAATCACCATCACCGTCTTCAAGTGCATTGACCCCAGGATTGCTGATGCGTAGGGGAGGTCCTCCAGCCCGGGCACGACGAACAGCCCTTTGAGCACCAATAGTAAATCCCAAACCAGATTTGTCAGACTTGTAATGAATAACCGGGAGTTGACCCAAAATGGTAGACCCACCTTCTTCAACCACTGTTCGTGCATCCTTGAGAGAAGCCATCTTCAAGGGAGGTTTGGTGACCTTAGGAGGATTGTTGGTAGTTTCTGCTGTAGCCATAATCTGAGGTAACTCTTCAAAGTTCTGGCAAGGAGTCTCGATGAAGTCACCATCCATCTCTACGTACCTGAAGGAGTTTAAGTGACTGATCATGTACTCCTCTTCACCATGCACAGTGACAATCTTTCCTCTTATTGGGTACTTCAACATTTGGTGGACGGTGGAAGTAATAGCCCCAGCCCCATGTATCCAAGGGCGTCCCAACAAGTAAGAATATGATGGTTTGATATCCATTACGTAGAAAGTGGAGTCGAAGGTCTGGGAACCAACTTTGATAGGGACATCCACTTCCCCGTGCACCATCCTCTTCGAACCATCGAAAGCTCTCACTATTACATTGCTAGGCTTCAAGGTTAAGCCTTCACAATCCAATCTGTCTAGAGCTTTTTTAGCTAGCACATTCAACGAAGAGCTAGTATCTACCAAAACATAGGCCAGAGTCGTGCCCCTGCTTTCAACGGAAACATGAAGAGCATCATTATGTTTCCTCCCCTTCGGTGTCAGATCCGCGTCAGGAAAACCCAAACCGTTATCAGCAGTCAGACTAGCCACACAATCTTTAAACTGATCAGCATAAGCCTCTTGTGGCACATGAGCCGTCTTCAGAAACCTAACCAAAGCCTTTGCATGGGCCTCGTAACACAACAACAAAGCTAGCATAGAAATTTTGGATGGGGTCTTCCCCAGCTGCTCGACCACATTGTAGTCGCTCTTCTTTATTATCTTCAAAATTTCTTCCATTTCTTTCTTGGAAGCTTCTGGTATGGTTACTGAATTAGCCCTCGTCAGGACAGGCTCAACCAGTATGTCTTTGCCTCGACTCTCGGCCGAATCGGTGATGGGAGGGTCAATAGGAGTGATTACTAGAATTGCAGTAGTAGTCTCGGGTGGAACCACAGCAGGAATGATCACAGGTCCGGTAGCAGTCTTCGGGGGAGAAATTTCAGGGGAGAACACCCTTCCACTTCTTGTTATTTTACTGTTTCCGGCAATATTGGCAATGTCGGAATCAACATTTTCAGCAATCTTGTCTTCAGTGGCTAGCATATCCTGCTTTACACCGTAGTAATAAACGTCGGCACCATAGTTCCAAGGAACAGCTTTGTCCGAGGAATATGGGATTGGTCCAAGCATGGTTATGATCAACGGAGTCATCTTCGGAACTGATGTAATCCTGACGGGTCTCTTAGAGGAGGCCCTGGGAGGATTGGTGGAAATGGTTATGATAGAAATGTCTTCACATGCAATTGTCAGAACGGGAGTCTTCTCAAATAGAATCTCTTTTTCATCCATCAGGCACTGAACACCTGCCTTTAACAAAGGGCAATCAGTCAGTAGGAATGAACAAAAGTGGGAACCTTCACCACAGCCTGGAAATAAACTGACCTTCAACAAACTCTCTTTGATAGTCATGAGTGGGGTCACCAATTATTCCACAGAAGTCACAAACACGTCTTCTTCAACAGCATTAACACCCCGACCATGTTTCGGCATATGAGTAGTGATAACGTTAGGAGTCTCCTGGGGATCAAATTCAATCTCCTTGGCATCAATCAGATCATGTACTTTGTTCTTCAAAGCCCAGCAATCATTAGTGTCATGGCCTGGACTATTCGAATGGTAAGCACAACGAGCATTCGGCTTATAGTAAGGAGAGGCGGTGTTCGGATTCTTCAGAGCTTCCCTCAGAGTAACCAGATTGGTCTTCAACAACTGAAGTAAGATCTGGGACATCTTCAGTTTGATTCGAGTGAACTGTCTAGCCGGCCTTTCTGTTCTTGACTGTTTATTTCTTTGTTGAGCAGGTGCAGGGTTGGGAATCATAACATCCCCTACCGCCGGACGGTGCTCGGTTCGATTCTGATTCTTTTGGTTATAGACAACATTGACTTCCTTTTTTCCTGCAAATGGCTTCCTTGTAGCACTAGAAGAGGCATCCTTCAAAATTTTTCCACTTCGGATTCTAGCTTCCACTCTTCCTCTGTTAAGATCAGTTTAGTAAAGCCCGTCGATGAACTTCCAATCAAATGGTTGAAGAATGGTTCAGTCAAAGTTCCCAAAAACATATCCACGAGCTCCCTATCAGCCAAGGGAGGTTGAACTCTTCCATCCAAATCTCTCCATTTCTGAGCATAATCCTTGAAACCCTCATTCGAACCCATCGACATATTTTGGATTTGTGTACGGGTGGGAGCGAGGTCTCCATTATACTGATATTGCTTATAAAATGCAGTAGCAAGGTTTTCCCAGTTACGAACATTGGCTCTTTCCAGCTGATAGAACCAATCCAGTTGTGTTCCAGACAGACTGCCTTGGAAGAAGTGAACCCACAGGTCTTTGTCAATAGTATGAGGCTGTATCTTCTTCACATAAGAACGGAGATGCATTTTAGGACAAGAGACCCCATCATACTTATCAAATACTGGTACCTTGAACTTTGGGGGGATGACAACCCCGGAGACCAGACCCAATTCCTCAAAATCCAACCCAGGAACCTTCTGGATTTCCATAGCGCTCAGACGCTCTTCTAACTGCTTATACCTTTATTCAGCCGGAGGGTACTGCTCCTCATTGTAATCAGTTTCATTGTCATACTCTTTAGGACTAGGGTCCTCTTCTCTGGCTTCAACCTCTTGGTTCTCTCCCTCTTTAGATGAAGAAGCTAACCCAACAGCTCGTCTTGACGGCCCTCTGAACCTTCTGCTCATGTGTGCCACACCGCCTATCTTTTTGGTCTTCTTGTTCTTCTTAACAATCAAAGCCTTCAGCTCTTCCTTTCCTTTGGCCAGAGCCACAATCATCTGTTGGAACTGTGTGTTCTGAGTCCGAAGATCTTTCACAGTTTGTTCAAGAGCCATTACTGAAATAAACAGTGGAGTTGATGAGAAACCTGTTATGAATCCTGTTATGCAATGATATGTATGCAATGTTTTCAAAGACTTTGGGAAATTTAACTTTGCGAACCAAAATTAAACAAAGCTTTTATTAGTAGAATTCAAAGTTCAAGTGCCTTTTAGGCGTTACAATTAAGAACAAATCTAAAAAATAGAAAAAATCAAAATTCCCATGGATGTTTCCTCTTTGTGCCGAGATAGTCATTAAGTCTTCTTTCCTCCTGGAGCTGCTTTGTGAGCTCTAAAACCTTCCTTTTCTAGGCATAGAACTGATCCCTATAAGTATCCCGCTCTTTCTTCAACTTAATACAAGACCTCTGTAATTCTCCAAGGTCGGTGGGCATATCAGGATAGAGAATCGTGTAAGGAATACCCCCCTTCATTAGTGGGTTCCATAATCACTGGTGAACGACCATAGAGGGCATCATAAGTTTCTGGGCGCTAGCTCGTACCCATTGGAGATAGGGTTCCATAGGAATGGAAGCCTTTGGCCCCAAAGCCTTGGCGCCAGATTGGTTTACCATGCCCCAAGCTCGTATGAACCTTCGGCGATACTCTTGAACATCATCCTCATAGTTGAATATAATTCCCTCGATAAGTAACTCATGGGGACCATCCCTTCGAGCGTAACCAAATTGTCGCGGAGCTAAACAAGGATTGTAGGTTATACCCCCTCTGATTCCAAGTAATGGGACATTAGGGTACTCCCCGCAGCGGTTAATAATTGCAGTGTTTTCCATAGCTCGGGAACACCAGAGAATATCTGTGTGAGCGAGTGACATTATCCTTTGTGACCAACCCAAACCTTCTTCGTTCTTCAATACAGACTAAGGGAGGTGAGAAATAAACCACCTCGACAGCAATGGCATGCAGCACATAAGAACCCCTCTTCTCTTCATGGTACGAGTATGAAGAGCGTGCAAAATATCTCCGAGCAAGGTAGGCACGGGGTTGCTAGAGAGAAAGATCTTGATATCATTCAAATCTATGAATGAGTCTGGATTAGGGAATAGTACTAACCCATAGATTAGAAGGGCCAAGACCTCCTCAAAAGCTTGAAAATCCATATCATCCCAAAACAGCCGGGCCTTGTCCATCAGGAACTTGGCTAGAAAACCCTGGACTCCGCTTCTTGTTTCCCAATTGGATACCACGTCATCCCGTTTCAGATGCAAGGCTGAGGAAATGGCTTATGGCTTAGGAACTTCTTCTAGACCTGTGAAAGGCATCTGTTCAAGAATGGGTATATCCAACAGCTGAGAGAATTCTTCCATGGTAGGCACCAACTGATAGTCTAGAAAGGTGAAGTAGTGGTGCTTGGGATCAAAGAACTTAAAGAGTACACTCATCATCTTTTCATCATAGTTTGAAGTAGCCAGATTGAGAAGTCGACCATGTCTCTTAGTGAATGCAAAAGTTTCGGAAACCTTTGATACTAGCTCCTTGAGTTGGGAAGGTACTTTCACAAAGCTGATTCGGATAGTGTTTCTACGGGCGGAAGCCGTGATCTGCAAAACAGAACAAAGATAAATTCCCTTGGTCCTTGAAATGGTTAGTGCAATAAGAATGGATGTTATGTTATGATGCATGATGTCATGATAAATCAAAGGTATAGCAAACACAGACAAATAACACCAAGTCCCTAGGTTTAAAGGCTTGCATGAGGTTAAAGGTAAGTACCCTCTTGAAGTTTAGTTGGTTTTAACCTGTCTTAGAAAAGTAACCGGGTTCTAAAGATTCTCAATATCACTGACCATCCTTTATCGGGCATTGTTTCAACTCAAGTAATCTTTTCTTGCGGTCAAAATATCCAGAAAGTCTGATCTCAATGAGTGTAGCATCGAGTATCAACCAATCCTCATCTTTATACTGAGGCCGGCTATCTCACTACTTTCTAATGGCCATGTTTGTTCAACTAAGGTTCTAAGTTCTGTTAGTGCTTCAGGACACCATGCAGCGGCCCTGTATTCTCCTCGTTTCCCCACGAAGGATACCGGTACCAACCAAAGTGTCACACCAACACATCCATCGCTTAAACATTATTGGTCTACACCGTACAATCTCCATGACCTATTGTTGTTAACCTAAAGTGTGTCCCCATATCCGAGTGTAGGATCTTTAACAATGCCCAAGAAAAACCCTTTAAGAATAAATCATACAAAACAAACAAGAAAGCAATTAAAAAATGACCTAGATCCGAAGGTATACCCCACTTATTTATGTCCCCAGCAGAGTCGCAAGTTCTGTGATATGGTGGCAGAACCGACTGTTATACTGGTTTGCACTTTGTATTCGCAAATGTCGCGGTAAGCAAGAGTCGCCACCAACTTTTATTTTATCCAATCAGGAAAAGGAAAAAGAACATAAAAAACATTTCTCGAGAATGTTTGAGTACGGGGGGTAGATTATAGAAAGGGAAGGTGTTAGCACCCTTTCTATCCATGGTTTTTCATGGGCTCTTAGGTACTTGCTCATTTTGAAATTGCTTGTGCGTGCTTGTTTTGAAAAGTTTTGTTTTACTTCATTTTAACCCTTGTTTCAGTCCTTAAGAGTGTTACGAAGTTGTTTTTGAAAACTTTGTTTGAAAAGTGTTTGTGTGAAAAAAGTTTGTTTCTTTGAGAAAGTACCTAGGAACTAATCTACCTACTCGAAAAGACTGTTCGTTTTCCTTTAGACAACACTATCCTATTATTAAGGAATAGGTAGCACCACCATTGGAGTTTTAAAGGGACATTCGAATGGACAAAATGGCCTCTGAAGGCAACAAGTAAGGATACCTTAGCATTTCGAAGGGACTATCGTCATAAGATCAATTCGTAGGAAACTCGAGGGACAAGTAGGGACTGTGATCATTATGACAATTTTGAATCGCGGGTCATTGCTAAGGTATCCCTACGTTCGAGGGACACGACCATTATTTCTGAGGCAACCAAGTTAGGAAATACCCTAGGGGTGCAAGTGTGTAAAAGTGTTCGATTTTAGTTATATTTATCTTTGCAATTTAGTAATCTAAGATTGATTCATTAGTAATACACGCCTAAGTTGCTAGCAATTATATATAGGCATCCAAAATATAAAAGCGAGAAGGAAAATGTCCTAGCTATTACAGGGCTTTTGCAGATACATAATCGTCTTGGACTGAAAATAAATATGCGGAATATAAACCCTAATTACTATTACAACCTCGAAACAGTTACAATAATAATAAAAGGAAATTAAAAAAATGCGCGCGGAAAATTTAAATGCGAGAATTAAAGAACCCTAAAAATTTTAATTTAAAAATATTTAGGTTATTATTATTTTTTGAGAAAAAATTAATTGGATTATGTACAAATTAAAAAAAAAAACCTAATTTCTAATTAATTTAAAATGTAGAAAAACAATTAAATTGCCCTAAATAATTAAACTAATTAATTAAAGAAAAAAACATATTTTTTATGAAAAAAGATTTTTTAGGTTTTTGTGATTTTGATTATAAAAAAATGATTTTTTTATTTTGTAAAGAAAAATAATAAATTAAATAAACAATAAAATATAAGAAATAAAAAAAAGGGAAGAGATGTGCCTTTTTGTGAAGCTGAAAAGGGGGTGTAAATTTGAACTTTTGGGCCCATTAGTGGCTAAGCCCAGTCAACGCATTGGATTCCATGTTCCCTCTTCCTGCTGGTGAACTGTGGTCCTCTCTTGCATGGGCGTTGGATTGGATTGATAAGGAATCCATTGGCTGGATGATGAAAGCGCATGGTATGCTCCTAGGACGCGTATGCATAGGATCTGTAGTTATAAAGTTAGAAAATAAGAAAATGTTGGGACCTAGGATCGAACCCAGGTCCTCCCACTCATTCCATGCGCTCTTCACCAAATGGGATGTAATGCTTGGTTGTTAATATAATACAAACAATGCATATTATATGAAAACAAAGTGGATGACTGAAAAATAAAAAACGCGCGCCAGCATTTGAATGGACCAACGATGATTAGCCACGTATCTTCTTCTTCCCCTGTCTGTCGTTTTAGGTCTGTAACTTATACCTACGAAAAGTCTGCCATGGTTGTAGCCCTGCATCTTTCAAAAATCACAAGCAAGCATGATAAATTACTAGTGAATACATAGATCAACTTGTTTTGATCTCACGAGCATCATGGTGCTCTTTTCTTGGCCCAATTTAACCTGTAGAACAAAGCCCTAAAACGCAAGAACAAACCCTAATAATGGAAATTACGTATGCAGGCGTCAAAATGCAAATTGCTTGAACCAAAACATTCCAAATGGTGATACAAACACAATGTTATGCTTAAAAGTAATTAATCATGCGAAAATTGAAAAATCAAATTCAAGATTGTATGAGCAAACCGTGGGTCTGTAGCTTGCGATTCTGACTGTGTGGAAGCTTGCAAATGATCGAAACACGTTCTGGACATGTCCAAGAATCTATTGGTAGCCTTAGAATGCTTTGAATTGGCCTCTAAGCTTGAAATCGATCCACAACTTTTTGACAATTTTTTTTCAATTTTGCTTTTGCTCTCACCGCCTCTAATCCTCATTTTTTCCCTTGGTTGTGTCCTATATGTGTATTAGAATTGATTAGGTCAACAAAATTGTATGGTATTTTGGTGAATTAAGGAGATTTGATTTTGTTTTTCTATGATATCTTTCCAAAATAACAAAAATCATGCTATTTTTTATTCAATCAACCCTTGCACGACTTGGATATGATATGCTAGCTTGATTAGATTTGATTCCTACAAAAAATCAGATCAAAAATCAATCTTTTGTATTTTTTGCAATTATTTGATTTAATTTGAATTTTAAATAATAAAAAATCAAAATAAAATAAATAATGAAGCAAATAAAGTGTAGATGCTGATTTTGGTCGTGGACCATGTCACAAGCAAGATTCAATCATGAAAAACTAGGTCGGTTTGACAAAAAATGTATTTTTAAGCACATTTGACTTTTGGCAATTTTGTAAAATGGTCAACTTTGACAAGGCATATATCCTCCAATTTTAACCCTAGAGAGGTGTTCTTGGACTTTTTAGAAAGCTTAGGATGTCCCCTAAACAACCCTTTTTGTATAATCTCAATTGGGTCTTCCATGTTCATGTAAGAAGCTTTGACCCAAAAGGTGTTTTTGTTAACTTTTCAAAATGACCTATAATGTAGAAATTCATATCTTTTGATGAGTGCATATTTTGAAATTTAGGGATGAATATGAGTTGTATGGAATTGCATCCTCTTCAAAATGTGATTTGGATGGAAAATTTCTGATAAAGTATGAAGAAGTTATGCTTGGTCAAAGTTTGGTTGAGTTTTCCTAAGAAACCCTAATTTAGCAACTTTTGGGTTTTGAAGAATTTGGGGAGTTCCTTGGGGAATCATGATCAACCCTTGATCAAATGATGAATATCACTTCAAAATGTTGACGTTGACCAAAAATCTTGAAGTTTGACTGTATGTGGGCCACAATTGACTTTTGACTTAGTATAATTGATTTTCAGGAATCTAGGCAATTGACTGAGAAAACTTCTTGTGTAAGGCATGAAACTTGACATGGATGATCTTGAGAACATATTAGGACCATGGAAAGCATTTGGGACCTTTGGAGCTCCCACACCCTGATGAAAATGGAAACCCTAATTTGAGGTACATTGCCTTAGGAGCAAGCTTGTCTGGTCAACTCTTGGGCATCCTTGAGAAAGTTAGGGGCCTTAATGGGCATGTGTTGAGTAAAATGAGAGGGAAAATTTTAGGGTACAATAAAAAGAAAATATTTTTTGCTCATTGTTGGTTGGTTCAGAGGTTTCTGGTGCTGGACTTGGTAGGGCAGGTTATGACTCGATCCCCCACAACCACAATTGGGTCATTTGTGGGGTTACCAACTTATGTACCAGAACCCTGTGCTTAAGATCATAGTCCCTAACTAGTCATTCTTCTATGAGTATGTGCGAGATAACAGGCTTAATGTGATTGCGCCTGAATGAAAAAGATTTGAAAATTAGGCCTAAGTGTGATGGTTTTAAATGGATCAGTTTGTGTAGGATCGATGTTTGTGTCTGTATTCTTGAGGAATGTGTTATCACGATACCCTTGGTTCACCTGGCTAGTACCTATCATTATATCCTGCTTTAAACTTAGAAGCCCTTTTTTCCCAAATTGTTTGATAGTATTGTTTCTATTTGCTGAGCTATACCGAGTTTTTGCTTGAGGACAAGCAAAGGTCTAAGTGTGGGAGAATTTGATAACACTGAATCGCACTGCATATTTGACTTGATTCGCACATGTTTATTAGTTTTTTATTTTTATTTTCTTGTGTTATGTTTGCATTCTGTTTTATTTCCAGTTTTTTTGTTTTTCCTAAGCCTTGCTTGAATAAATGAAGAAAAACGAGCTAAAAATCAAGATTTTGGAGTTTTTGCACTCGTGGCTTCCACCATGGCGCCCGCCATAGTGTCAGCCATGAGGTGGCCAACTCTAGCCAACTGACAACTACCATGTTCTCCACTACTTCTTCATTTTTGGAGCATGGCGGCCGCCACACTCCCATGGCGGAAGCCACCTTTGCAAATTTGTTTCTCGCTCAAAAGAAGTTGGAGGGCATTCTTGTGATTTCCAAAATCCTCTTAGGCCTATAAATAGAAGTGATTTCAGTTCTTCTTCTTCATCTAATCTTAGTTACAAACTTAAGCCACATATTGTCAGATCTTGTAAGTGATAATCCCTTCACATCGAAGAGTTATCACACCATTGATAAAGTCTGTAATCGAGTTTGGATCACTTTTGTAGAAGTTAATCCTGTAACCACTTTCATTCCCAATCGCATTTATTTTCAGTTGTACCTGATTCAAAGCCTCCGATTTGGAGGAGGTTTTTGATTTACAAATTATTGCTTTAGTTTATTTATTTCCTCACACTCGCTTTATTTTATGTATTTTCCTCGCACTCGCTTTACCTTATTTATTTCCCCGCACTCGCTTTACTTTATTTTTTTTCCTCGCACTCGCTTTATTTTATTTATTTCCTTGTCTTGCACTTATTTAACATGTATGTTTACATTTCCATGTCTGGCTAAATTTTAAAGGTTAGAATGTAAGGATCATAGTTAAAGTGATATTCCATATAATGTGTCTGTAGAAATACCTAAAGGGTTATTTTGGTTTTTAACACAAGTTTTCTACACTTTATTTTTGTTGAGTAAGATCGAAAGCCGTCCAACCTTTAGTTAATCTTGGGTAGTCTTAGTTGTTCAAAGGAAGCGAAAGCGCTTTGTTCAATTAAGTAGGAGTCTTTTAATACTTTTCATAAAATGATTTTAAAACTCTTTTCGTACGCGTTTACGGGTATAAAAGTCTAGTCCTCTTTTGGGTAGAAGTTCCAAGTCAAAATTACTTTTCAACTAAGTCAAGAAACTATATTTCTTAAAAATAGTTTTATTACTTTAACGCAATGCGCACCTTTCTATAAGTGATAATAAGAAGGTTTGATTAAAGAATAAACTCGATTCTGAATACGCGAAAGCGACAGTTCCTGTTAAATTAGTTCTTTTCATGAGTAGAAAATATTACCCTATAAGTAGTTCTATTTAGAAGCATCAGAATATCATCAGACTGTGTGAATTACATTCAAGCATGTTATTTTCTTATCTGAATTTATATTTTCATGCTTTACTTACATCGTGCACTCATAAACCCCTGAATTTGTTTGCCTTAGATAAACATCATAACAATAGAAATCGATAGATTGACGTTTGGTCTCTGCGGGATCCATAATATTTTATATTACTCTGACGCATTTCGTATACTTGCGAAAATCATGCATCATCTGTTTTCTCCTATGGTCCAACAACTCAGACTTTCAGGTTTCAATGGGGTTTTTGGCTTCATACTTATTTGAACCTACACCTAGGACTTACACATGCATGTTTTTATTCATAAGAAAATTTTTGTAGTTTCCCCACCTTTTCACTGGACGAGATCTCATTTATGGTGAGTCCAGCCTGCTAATTATGGTGAGACAAGCTATTGTTCCTCCAGTTTCTGGCACATGAACTTACTTAAAAGCTCGCTCTTCCAGTTTCGGGCACAAGAGCTTATTTAGGAGTGCTCTTTGGCAACTTCCTTTTTACACACTTTGGTGTGTTTATTTGCTTAAGTCCTACAGTTTTCCTGGAGTGTTCCAGTCCTTATAACCATTGTATCAACCATCCCACTAAACCTTAGTTCTAGTTCATATTCCATACTTAAAACCAAATCAATTTTATTAAGAGGCTGACTACTAAGCAAACTACTTGAGTCATCACATGACTTATTTATAACATAAGATCAATGCTCAAAATACTCCTCAAGTCCTTGTTCCCTATATTATTGAAGTCCTAATAGAATTTTATCTAAGTTTTACTTTAGATAGTGTGTCCTAGGATGGATTATTAATTTTTCTGTAACATAACAAGAAAATAACTTAATTAATCAAAATAAAGGAAATGACAGTTTGTTATTTTATTTTTTTGAAAAGGGATGCAAGCAGCCAACAATAGGAACATAAAGGAAATGATAATGAAAAGATGAAAATAGCCATCATAAAGAAATAAAAGGAAAAAAATAAGAATATATGATTGATGGGGTGATCAAGAGAAGAGTCAAGTCACGACTCTAGCCACCACTCCCCCCAAACATAAAGTAAGGATAGTGTCCTCACTGGTCATATGAAGGGGTGGGGTACACCTCTTTTATCTAAGATTACCAGTTAGCCATGAATCCTGCTGCTCTTATGGGAGGGCTTCTTCTATGAAGGATCTTGCTTAGCCTTCTTCCTAGCCTCCTTCTGGGAAGGCTCCGAAAGATTGGGTTTCACAAGTGTAGTCTTTATTGGAGGCTTCTTGGGAGGTGATTTGGATTTTGCTGGAGTCTTGGATGGCCTTGGTTCTTTGGCAATCTTACTAGATGTCCTTGAGGTGCTGGCCTTTGCAGGCCCCTTAACCTTCTTGGGGGTGACTACAGGAGTCGCATTAGCATACGACTCTTCAAGAGTCTTCTCAGATTGTTCCAATTATTCCGAAACATATGAGAATTCCCTTCCTTCTTCATCTTCCATTTCTTCAGCCTTCTCTTTTGGATCTTCCTTTGCTTCATCCACCACAGCCTCACTTTCAGTTTCATTATTAACTTCCTCCTCATCTTCGGTAGAGTCCTCCTCAGTCACGACATCGGGCTCATTCATCATAACATCTTCCTCCCTATTTTTCTCTTTTTTTTCTTCATCCTTCTTCTTAGCAACTTCATCCACTTTTTCTTCCATTAATTTTTTCACTAGCTCCTCATTTGGTTCTTTCACATCCTCATCAACCCTCTTCTTTGCAACCATCTTAGATTTTGCATTTTCAAACACTTCTGCTCGAAACTCCTTCTTGTCCTTGGTCGCTTGCTTAATCATACTATTTAAGTTCTTATCATTATCGGAATAAGAGTCTTCCACCATCTCCTACACTTTTTCCACCATATTTTTCTTTGGCACCACCTTCTTGGCTGGTGCTTATTTCTTGACTTTCTTCTACTTTTTCTCAGGTGAGTCTTCCATAGGCACGCCTTTAGTAGACGTGCCAGGATCTCTCACAACAATAGGTTCAGTCTTCATCACTTTCTTTCATTTCCTCTTTATCTTTTCTTCCTTTTCTTTATCCAAATTATCCTCTTCTTCTTCTTCCATCCCTAATATATGGTCAGGTAACAAAGGGGTCGGTTCATCACTATCCATTATTCTGTAAACCTTAGACCCCCCACTCATACTTTGCCTTCTAAAACCTATAGTAGTCTCTCTGATCCTTCTGCATTTGTAGAAGCACTTCCCATGTCAAACTATCAATTTCGAAACAGAAATCTCCTCTAGACGAATTTTGTCCTGCCTCCGCCCTTTTTCTAACCTTTGGCTTCATCAATATCTGTAAATTGTTTCTATCAAAACATGCCTTTGGGTTGCAAACTTCATCAGTTTATTTATCAGTCACTGCTTGGAACATAGAGCCGTGATCAAACATGAGAAATACAACATCCCATCCTTCTTCTTAGAACACGCTTAGATTTCCTGTACGATGATCTTTCCAACATTGACATCTATTCCAGAGGTGATACAATGGAGAAGTTCCAACCTTTACATTTTGACCGTCTCATTGTGAGTGGTAATCTTGATTGAGTGCTTTATAAACTAGTACCAAGCCTTGGATTCTGGTTTTACATCCATTCTCCTTCTTAATTTATCTGCTCCAGATTCTACCCAAGTGATATTTTGGTTACACAATGATTGCATGTACACATCATACTCGGTCTCGTCAACTCTTGACAAAATTTCCTGATACTCATCATCCATTTTCTTCAGCCCAAAAAACACGTTGATTGTTATTTCTAAGTTAGAAACCCAAGATCCCTTCACCATTACTTTTGTTTCCTTGTTGGAGGGCCTCAAATTGAAATAGAACTCTTTCAGAATTTGAATGTTGTAAAGGTTAAGATGTTAGCACAACTTGCTCTACTTTATGTTGCTATCAACGAACCAATGCTTGCAAGTAACCCTAGATTTGTATCATCCAGGTCAACGGCAAAACCCCTTTCAAAAAAGAGCCCTCTACTGGAGATGGAATTAGTGAATCTCCTTTTTGCGTCGTTGTTGTACCCCAAAATTTACCCTCTCCTTTTAAAAGGAATTTCTCATGCTCCTAAGCTTCTCAAGTATTCAAGACTACTCAAGAATGATCAGATGATCCTCCTCCTAAGCAGTGGCCTACAATTAGGTTTTGGTTTTCTCAAAGGAAATGGTACTTTTAATGCCTCAAGTGAACTTCATGGTTTCTTATATGCTTCAAATAATCCTCATGTCAAGTTTCAAGCCTTACGTCAAAAATTTGCTCAGTCAATTGTTCAGATGATTGAAAATCAACTGTATTGGGTAAAAAGTTAAATGTGGACAACATACAATCAAAATCTAAGATCTTTGTTCAACATCAATGTTTTTAAGTTACATTCATTATTTTATCAAGGGTTGATCATAACTCATCAAGAAGACTCAAGATTCATCAAAAGTTGCTAAATTAGGGTTTTCTTTAGGAGAAGTCAACTTAACTTTGACCAAGTATAACTTTCACATGCTTCATAAGATTTTTCTCAACCAAATCTCATTTGGATGTAAATTCAATTCTCAATAACTTTGTCTCTCTAAGGTCAAGGCTCAAAAATGCTTCATTTGAGAGATATGGGCTAAAACATTATAGGTCATTTTAAAAGTCAACAAAAAGACACTTTTTCTCAAGGCAACTTAAACCAAGATAAATCTTCAAATGGAAAAATGAGAAACATGAAAAATGTATGGGACATCTTGAGCTGTCCAAAAAGTCCAGGATCACCTTCATATGACAAAAATTGAACAAGTTATGAGTTGTACAAGTTGGGCGATTTTGAGAAAATGCATGAAACCCAAATTGAGCAAACTTGAAATTTTGGGCTAATGGGCTTATCTTTCAAGGTCCAAATGTGTTCTTGATCTCACAATGGACATCTAATTCCATTCATGCACCATAATAATTTTTATCTTATTTATTTTGATTTTTATTCATTTAAATTCAAATTAAATAAAAAAATATCAAATGGAGGTTCAATGCTTAAAGGGCTTAAGATTTGATTTATTTTGGGGCCCCAAAGCCATACAAAAATTGTGTTAGGTTATATACACTTATGATTTGATTTATATTATTTTTATTTCATTTGATTAAATTCACGGATGAAACAACCACCCTAGTGGTAAAAGCGCGTGCGATAGGGCATTGGTATACAAGGGCATGTGTTCGATCCCTGCCTTTTACTTATTTTTGTTACTTTTTCCAAAATCTGCAGGTTACACATATAATCATAAGCGCTTATATTGATAGCACAACTAGTACGTTGGCTGGGTGGTAATCTGTCCATGGAGAATGTTGAAGGGCGTGGGTTGAACACCCACCCCATAAAATCTTTGTCCTTATATTTTTTAATTAACCTATTTTTCTTCTTTTCAATTACTAAATCCTAATTTTTTTAATAACCTTAATTATTTTTCTTAATCAACATTTAACCTAAATTAATTCTTTTTAAAAACCTTAAACAAATTAGGTTTAGTTTTTTTTAATTAACATTAAATTAACATTCAAACATTTAAAAAATAAATATTTTTTTTATTTCTCATTTAAATTCTTAGAGGAATTGTATAGGCCGCACGATTTTCTCTTGTAATAACTTAGTTTATCTTTCTGCATTTTCCTATTATGTAACTGCTTACAAAATGTAATAGTCTAGGGTTTTAATTTCAACATTTTATTTTCCACATCTTTTATGTAACTGCCCCCAAAGCCCTGTAATAGCTTATGATTTACTTTCTGCACCTTTACTTTTTTGTATATTAGACTGTTATTAATTAGGCGTGTATGGAAAGATAAAATCAACTGATAGCAAATCCTAATACAAGATAAAATTATTGAATTGAATCCACACTTGCACTTCTAGGGTAACCTTTCTTCGTTTCCTTACGGATAAATGGTCGTGTCCCTCAAAATAGGGATACTTTAGTAAAGTCCCTTCGAATAAAGATCGTAGTCCCTCGGTGACCCTTTGACATTGTCTACGAAAAATGATCTAGCCCCTCCGATAAATTGCTAAAGTATCCTTATCTGTTGCATTTGATGACCATACGACGACCCTTCGATTGTCCCTTCACATCTAATAGATAGGGCTACCTACCAACTAATTGTATGGATAGAACTATCTCTAAAGGAGAAGGAAAATAATAAGAAAGACTTTAGTGGGTAATAAACTCCTATTTGCTTGCTCACAACCTTTCTAAAAAAAATTTTCACACATCACTTTCAAAAATATTTTCTAAAACACTTTGTACGCGTTCTAGAGGACTGATACAAGAACCATTACAAAGATAGTCGTACTTTGGCTTTTCAAAATATTTTCAAATCATATACACAAAGAAAATTTTAAAAGTGCGCTAGCGATTAAGAGCCCGTAGATAATTACGAATGAAAAGGGTGCTAACACCTTCCCTTTTCATAACTTACCCCCCGAACTCAAAATCTATCAAAGGTCTTTCCTGTTCTTTTCACATCTCCTAAATATTGGATAAAAAAAGTCGGTGGCGAGTCTTGCTATCCACACATTTGGATAAAACCAAAAAAGTCATTTCTCCCACCGTATTACAATCGTCATTGGTGAAAATATCACAGTCACTTTCATCATCGTCGGAGATGTCCATAGCTAGAGTGGCATTTTTCCTAGCATAAGTTTCGATTCTAATCTGGGAGTGAATGAGCTTCATTGTGTTTTTAGGGTTTAGAGAAGTTTCAATTTGTGAATGGGAATGAGATAAAGGTTTGAGGTGAGATGAGTGATCGCGATGGCGGGAGTTTATAGAGAGTGGTTGTGAACGGTTTTAAACAAATAATGATGAGGTAGTGGGAGGTTTTATTTGTGAGTGAAGGTTAAGTATTGGAGAGGTTGAGAGTGAAGAGAGAGATAACATACGCTTATGGTGAAAAAATTGAATTTGTGAGAAGAGGGGTTGTTTTGAATACATGGGGAAATAAATGTTTGTCCTCTTATGACGTCATCCTGCTGTGTAGCAGTCTTGCAACGCACGCGTGTCTAAGTTTCTTTATCTTGATTGCTTGTACCTCACGTTCCCTAACATTTTCTTTTCTTGAGATAATTCTCGTGACATAGTATTAGTAAAAACTATTCCCTTTTTGTATAATGTTCCCACTGCTTTTACAGCCACGGCAGGACTTGTCAATGACTCTTCTCCATATTTATTTTATAAATCATAATACCTGAAAAACAAACTATCTAAAAGAATAAAATTTAATCTCGGTTGCCTCCCAGTAGTGATATTTTATAGTATTTTATCCTGATTATGGAAAATTCAAATAGAATCACTTAAAAACATGGTGGTCCTTGTGTTGTTTGATGATTTACCATGATACGTCTTCACCCTTTGACCATTTACTTTAAAGCTTTCACCTGTTTTTCGTTCAAAAGATCCACTGCACCATGAGGATAGACCTTAATGAGTTTAAAGGGCCCATACCAACTAGATTTTAATTTTCCAGGGAAAATCCTTAATCTAGAGTTGAAAAAAAGAACAAGTTTTCCTTCAACTAACTCCCTCTACAGGCACTTCCTGTCGTGCCACCTCTTAATCTTTTCTTTGTACAATTCAGCATTCTCATAAGAGAATAACCTATGCTCCTCAAGATCATTGAGTTGAAGCATTCTAGCTTGGCTAGCCTTGGATAAATCAAGGTTGAGGTTTTTGACAACCCAAAAAGCCTTATGCTCTAACTCAATAGGCAAGTGGCATGCCTTCCCGTAGACAAGTCTGTATGGAGACATGCCCGAGGAAATCTTAAAGGTTGTTCTATATGCCCATAAGGCATCATCCAAATTCCTAGACAAGTCCTTCCTAGAGGGGTTAACAACATTTTCTAAAATCCTTTTATATTTCCCTATTTGAAATTTCAGCTTGCCCACTACATTGTGGGTGATAGGCCATAGCAACCTTGTGTTTTACTCCATATTTTTCCATCAAATTTTCAAAGACTTTGTTGCAAAAATGGGTTCCTCAATCACTAATGTTGACTTTAGGGGTTCCATGTCTAGACAAAATATTTTTCACCAAAAATTTAGTCACCACCCTAGCATCATTGATGGGAGTTGCTACTGCCTATATCTATTTAGAAACATAGTCCATAACTATCAATATGTATAGATTTCCAAAAGATTGAGGAAATGGCCCCATGAAGTCAATGCCCCACACATCAAAAATTTCAATTTCTAAGATGTTGGTAAGAGACATTTCTTGCCTCATGCAGATATTACCCACTATTTGGAATCTATCACATTTTCTCACTAGGTCATGAGCATCTTTAAATAGGGAGGGCCAGGTATAACCTGATTGTAGAACTTTGGCAGCTGTTCTGATTCCTCCAAAATGTCCTCCACAAGGAGCTTCATGACAGGTAGACAAGATATGTCATGCCTCTGGTTGATCCTCACATCTTCTAAGCAATTGATTAACATACTTTTTGTAGACAAAAGGTTTATCCCTCAAGTAACTTCTGGTCATGTGAAAAAAACCTCTTCCTTTGTTGAGAGTTGAATTCAGATGGAACATACCTACTGACAAACTAGTTGACTATGTCAGCATACCATGAAGTCACGCATGAAGTTATCTTAGCAGTTTTTCATCAAGAAATGCCTCCTGAATTTCTCAATGACTTTTGTCTTACTCCTCCTTTGGAAGTCTTGACAAATAGTCGGCTACGAAGTTCTCAACTCCTTTCTTTTCTCTAATTTCTAGATCAAAATCTTGCAACAAGATTACCAATATGATAAGCCTCGGCTTGGCATCCTTCTTAGCAATTAGATATTTAATGGTAACATGATCCGTGTAGACAATCACTTTAGTCCCTACCAGGTAGGATATGAAATTATCAAAGGAAACTACTACTGCTAGTAGCTCCTTCTCAGTTGTTTTTAAGTTGACTTGAGCTTCAATCAACGTTCTACTAGCATAGTAGATGGTGTGAAATAACTTGTCGTGCCTCTGACCCAACACAACACCAATTGCAATGTCACTTGCATCACACATTAGCTCAAAAGGTTTTGTCCAGTCAGAAGCTTTTACTATGGGTACAGAAATGAGAGCTTTCTTTAAGTGATTGATGGATGAGGAAATAAGACTTTCTCACACATCACTATCCAAGCAATTAAGGCTCTTTGTGAATATTCTTTTCAGAAAATAGAAATATCTCCTTCTCTCTCTCTCTCTCTATCTCTCTCTCTCTCTCTCCAGCTAGTTTCTCTTTTATAGGCCAAGTGTTAGGGTTGGTGTTTTTCACTAGATCATTGGCTTGAGCTTATGAATCACATCAAGCCTACATAATTTAGTGCCAAAACACCACAACAAATGCTTAGAAAGAAATAAAGTAGTACGAAAGGGGATAAAAGTGGGAGACAAGGAGGAGTGTGCTAGATCCACAACAAGAGCACCCAACGCTGGTCTGACCAAAGCAGAGTACGGTTGTACCTGTTTTTGTCTTCTAGCTCCTCTACTATCATCTTTGAATTTGAATGGTTTTATTCTCTTTTTTTACTACCCAACTTTCCCTCCATTTATTAATTCCTTCCACTATTTCCTCAAAGCCAACAAATTCCCTTATTTAATTTCCCTTGTCTAATAATTCTTTTTAAAGTGCACGCTTACATAACTTGCAGCAGTCCACCTCTGTCTTGCCTCTGTTCAACTCTGCTAACCTTTGATCACACAAAAATACATTTAAATGCTAAAAAGGGGAGCACCTATTATGCTCCACACTAAGCATTAATTTATCTAAAAAATGCAATAAATTAAACTAAAAAGTGATAACACGAAATTATATCGTATATTCGACTTGATTAACATGCACTTTTATATTGTTTTTCATTTACTTTATCTTGTTATGCTGGTATTTATATTTCATTTGAGTTATTTATATTCCACAAGGCTTGCTTGAGAAAAGAGGGAGAAATGGAAAAGAAACTGACTCAAAATCAAAAAACAGCAGAAATAGTAGAAGAATTCATATCAGAAGGCTATGACAATTGTCACACCTTCCATTCCTCCAGGCACAAGCTAAACATGTGTGCCTCTTGGCACACAAACCACGATGACTGGCACAGGTTGAATATGTGTGCCCCACGGCATACAATTCATGCCACTTGGTACAACTATTTTTTGTTTGACACACAAAGTCTTTTCCACGTCTTCTTCATGTAACCACTCATGAAGCCCAACTTCCCATTATCACCCCCATGATCTTTTCAACTTCCCATTTTCCACTTATTTCTCCACTTTCTCCATTATCTCCACTGCTTGTCACATGAATCACAATGTAACTTCCACGGGTTCTGACTATAAAAAGGGTTGAACATTCATTTTTGAAAAATGGGAAATTTTGTGAACAAAGTATTATTGTTAGATTTCTAGACAGAAAACTTAGTATGTAAAAGTGGTATTTTCTCACATAGAGGAACTATCACACCATTAGTTTTAAGACCTTTCATTTGTACGCTTAGATCATAAGCTCGCTGGATTATTGAAGATTAATTTCAGTATTATTTTAAGTTCTCTATTTCTCGCATTTACAGGTTCTTTATCATATTGTTTATTATTATTATTATTATTATTATTATTATTATTATTATTATCATTATTATTATTATTATTATTACTATTATTATTATTATTATTATTATTATTAATATTTTTATTATTTTTATTATTATTATCGTTCATCATTGCTAATCTAATTACCATGTCATTCTTAATTGCCATTGTTATGTTTAATTCACTTTCATTTAACAATATGTATAGCTAAATAGTTTTGAGTCTAGTATGTGAGGACCGTCGTACCCGACGGGACTCGGTAACAACGTTGGCTTAATTATTAATTTGAAATTTTTGTTTTTGTCTTTGTTTTTAAACTTAACTTAATTAGTTTTATCATGAGAGTGAGAAGTTACTTAATACGATTTTCCACGAGAGTGGGAAATTAAATAAGGTTCGAGCCGACACTGCGAGAGTATGGGGGTGTAACCAGATAGTAGAAATTAGGCATTAATTCTAAACACAGCGAGAGCACTTTAGGATTAATTAGAACTTGTTCAGTTTTCAAAACACATTCCTTAATTGAAATGGGCGAGCGAGAGCAAAATCTCATGGTTAAGGAATGCGGCTTTATTCAAAATCACGAGAGTGTGAGGTTCAGTCTTTAAATTGATATTTTCTACTAAGCACATTTTTAACATCAATATAAGCCAATGTGTTAGAGTCGCAGATACGTATAATAAATATTCTGATCTCTCTTTTCATATATATTTCCTTAATATTATTTTATTTCAATTTTAGTTCTTAGTTTCCCCTAACTTATTCTTTCATTAGCCTTGGCTTTGCAAAACGACAATAGATTTCAGTAGGTTGACATTGGTCTCTGTGGGTTCAACAATCGTTTATATTACTTCTATATTTTTGTGCACTTGCAGACGCATCATGTTTTTGGCGCCGTTGCCGGGGACCAACAATCAATATTATTATTTCCATTGTTGCACCGAATAGACTAAGGAACTCTATCTTAATTACTATGTATCACCCAAATATTTTCTACAACTCCCATTGTCAGTATTTCGAGGAATCATAAGAATCCCATAAATCCGTCCTCGAAATACTGATGGAAGATTTCAATGCTTCACTAACTCACTCTTACCCAAATTACATATAAAACTACCAATCCCAACATTTTGAGGAGTTGTAAGAGTCCCATAAATCTAATCTCGATAGATTAATGGAGGATTATAATGCAACGTTAACTTATCCTCAACCAAATTTCCTCTACAATCACCACGCCCAATATTTCGAGGAGTTGCAAGAATCCCAAAATTACACTCTCGACACATTAATGGAGGATATCACTGTGACACTAAATCACTCCAGGCTAGAAACTATGATGATGAAGCGCTTTGTGTAAACACAAAAGATGATGCAAACACACTTCGAGGAACCATAGGAATCCCATAATTTAAATCTCAAAACATCAATGGAGGATTTCGATGCGACGCTAACTCACTCTGGGCTAGAATCTATGATAGAGCACTTTGTAGAGACACAAACTATCCAAAATGAAGAGGTAAGAAGTCAAAGTCTTCAACATAATGAAACCCTTAGGCAGCTTAATAATGCAGTTGAGTTTCTGGTGACTCACAACATGGCCTTAGAGAATCAAATCTCCCTGCTTGAATAAAAACCTTTAGGACCCTTCCCGGAGGAGCATGTGGATGTTGTAAAAATTGGTAGTGCAAAACAAATCGAAAATCCTAAGGAGAGTGATAATGAGGTTGAAGAGAGTAATAATGAGGTTGAGAAGAGTTATGATGAGAAAAGAGTAGAGATTAAGAAAAATACACCGACGCCATCTAAAAGGGAGGTTGTCGAAGAGGTAGAGAAGAAAAGATATATTGTTATTCCTCCTCCCTATAACCTACCTATTTCTTTTCTGAAAATATTTGTGGAAGCTAATGTAGATGCCCAAGCCAATAAGTATGTGGAGAATATCCACACCAATGCACCTTTGTTTGAGGTCCCACATAAAAAGAGAAAATTTCAGGACCATGAAACTAGGGAAATTGTTACATTAAGAAGGGATGGTTAACATTGAGACGGTGGGTGGAATAACTAAAACCAAACTTGAGAATCTGATACTCAGGATAGATCCTGAACCACTGCCACAAGTTCAAAAGAATGAACCACCCCATAGAAGAGAGAAAAGAAAAGGTGAGGGATATGTAATATGGCTTGATAAGTGGCCATGGAAACCAAAGAAGGTTAAAAATTTGATCGAGGAGTCATGCTCGAGAGAATCACCATGAGTGCTGACACTCTTGAGTCGTCGAGCTACCAACGTTAAAAGAAGCGATGCATGGGAGGTAACCCACGAGTTTCAATTTAATGTTTTTACTTTTGGTTGAGACCTTAGGCTCAAGTTTTCAAAGTATCTATTAAGTAGTTTATATTAGAAGTCAACACCATCTTAAGCACAAACTACGTAGGAAATCGATGAATATAAGTGAATGATCCTAAAAATTCTATAAAAAAATTAGTTTCCATAATAAATTTAAAATAGGCAATACACCTATTAAGTTAGGCGACCCTCTCCCGGTCATTTAATCTAACGGTTGTGGAACCTACAAAAATATAATTAAATAACATGTCGTCGGTTGGTTTAGAGGTGTTTGGTGTTGAACTTGGTAGGGTGGACTATGGTATGATTCCCTGTAACTTCGATTAGTTAAATAAAAGGGGTGACCATACTTATGTACCAGATCCCTGAGAAAAGGATCATAATTGCTAACCGATTTCCTTTACTATGTGTGTGTAGGGATAATGAGCTTTATGTGATTGTGCTTGAATGAATAGAGTGAAATAAAAACGAGAGATATAGGTTGAGTTATAATTTCATGATTCGAATTGGTTTGAATAAAGAGGAAGTCTTTGAACATTGTGTCATTACGGTGTCCTAGGTATTGAACATTTAGTATCTATCATTCTAACACTAGCCTAGCAACCACATATGATTAGGAGTTGTGTTATTCCCTTGTTTTAAATCACGCTTAATTATTTCTTTTACCATGTTGGTCGATTTCTTGAGGACAAGCAATGGTTTAAGTGTGGGAGTATTCAATAACGCAAAATTATATCGTATATTAGACTTAATTCACATACATTTTTATATTGTTTTTCATTCATTTTATCTTGCTATACTGGTACTTCTATTTCATTTTAGGTATTTATATTCCACAAGGTTTGCTTGATAAAAATGAATAAATGGAAAAGAAACGGACTCAAAATCAGAAAAATAACAGAAATAGCAAAAAAATTCATATCAGAAGGCTGTGACGATCGTCACACCTTCCATTTCGCCCGACACAAGATAAACATGTGTGCTCCTCGACACACAAACCATGACGACCGACACAGGTTGAATATGTGTTCCCCACGGCACACAATGCATGCCACTCGGCATAACTATTTTCTGTTTGGCGCGCGAAGTCTTCTCCACGTCTTCTTCATCATGAAGCCCAACTTCCCATTATCACCCTATGATCTTTTCAACTTCCCGTTTTTCCACTTATTTATCCACTTTATCCATTATCCCCCCTACTCGCCACATGAATCACAAAGTAACTTCCATGGGTTCTGACTATAAAAAGGGTCGAACGTTCATTTTTGAAAAATAGGAAGTTTTGTGAATAAAGTATTATTGTTAGATTTCTAGGCAGAAAACTAAGTATGTAAAAGTGGTAGTTTCTCACATCGAGGAACTACCACACCATTAGTTTTAGGACCTTTCATTTGTACGCTTGGATCATAAGCTTGATGGATTATTGAAGATTAATTTCAGTTTTATTTCAAGTTCTCTATTTCTCGCATTTATAGGTTCTTTATCATATTGCTTATTAATATTATTATTATTATTATTATTATTATTATTATTATTATTATTATTATTATTATTATTATTATCATTATTACTATTATTATTATTATTATTATTATTATTATTATTGTCGTTCATCATTACTAATTTAATTACCATGTCGTTCTTAATTGCAATTGTTATGTTTAATTCACTTTCATTTAACAATATGTCTAGCTAAATAGTTTTGAGTCCGATATGTGAGAATCGTCGTTCCCGACGAGACTCGATAACAACATTGGCTTAATTATTAATTTGAAATTTTTTTTGGTCTTTTTTTTTAAACTTAATTTAATTGGCTCTGTCATAAGACTGAGAAGTTACTTAACACGATTTTTCCACGAGAGTGGGAAATCAACTAAGGTTTGAGTCGGCACTGCGAGAGCATGGGAGTCGTACCAGTTAATAGAAACTAGGTATTAATTCTAAACATAGCACGAGCAGTTTAAGATTAATTAGAACTAGTTCAATTTTCAAAACACATTCGTTAATTAAAATGGGCGAGCGAGAGAAAAATCTTATGGTTAAGGAATGCGGCTTTATTCAAAATCACAAGAGTGTGAGGTTTAGTCATTAAATTGATATTTTCTACTAAAGACATTTTTAACATCAGTATAAGCTAATGAGTTATATAGTATCAGAGATACGCGGAATACATATTCTGGTCTCTCTTTTCATATTCATTTCCTTAATCTTATTTTATTTCAGTTTTAGTTCTTAGTTTCCCCTAAATTAGTCTTTCATTAGCCTTGACTTTACAAAGCGACAATAGATTTCAGTAGGTTGACATTGGTCTCTGTAGGTTCGACAATCTTTTATATTAATTTAATATTTTTGTGAACTTGCGAATGCATCAAGTTTTTGGTGCCATTGCCGGAGACCAACAGTCAATATTGTTATTTCCATTGTTGCACTGTATACTCTAAGGCACTCTAAACTTAATTACGATGTATCACCCAAATATTTTCTACAACTTCCATTCTCAGTATTTCTAGGAATCACAAGAATCCCATAAATCCTACCTCGAAATACTGATTGAAGATTTCAATGCTTCACTAACTCACTCTTCCCCAAATTACCCCTATAACTACCAATACCAACATTTTGAGGAGTTGCAAGAGTCCCATAAATCTGATCTTGACACATTAATAGAGTATTATAATACGAAATTAACTTATCCTCAACCAAATTTACTCTACAATCACCGCACCCTATATTTTGAGGAGTTTCAAGAATCCCAAAATTCTACTCTCGACACATTAATGGAGGATATGACTGCGACACTAAATCACTCTAGGCTAGAAACTATGATGATGAAGCGTTTTGTGGAAACACAAGATATGACGCAAACACACTTTGAGGAACCATATCAATCCCATAATTTATATCTCGAAAATGAAGAGGTAAGAAATCAAAGTCTTCAAAATAAAGAAACCCGTATGCATCTGAATAATGCAGTTGAGTCCCTCACGACTCACAACATGGCCTTGGAGTCTCAAATCTTCCTGCTTGAACAAAAACCTCTAGGACCTTTCCCTGAGGAGCATGTGGATGTTGTAAAAAACGGTAGTGAAAAACAAATTGAAAATCCTAAGGAGAGTGATAATGAGGTTGAAGAGAGTAATAATGAGGTTGAAAAGAGTTCTGATGAGAAAAGAGTAGAGATTGAGAAAAATACACCGACGCCATTTGAAAGGGAGGTTGTCGAAGAGGTAGAAAAGAAAAAATCTATTGTTGTTCCTCCTCCCTATTGTTGCGACTGGTTTTTAAATGAGAGTCGCCACTACTAGTTTTTATCCTAAGGAAGGGCATCTAATAAGAAACCCTAGTTCACAAGACAGAGATTCTAAGTTTCGAACCTCATTAGACGAAAGGAAGGTGTTAGGCACCTTTCGTCTACCTTATTCTTAAGGATATTAAGTTTAGGTTTAAGTTTTGGGTTAAACAGGGTTTTAGATTTTAATAGGGGAACTCTCCACGGTTTTAGTCGTATGCCTACGTATCCTCTTATGAGAAATCAGAGTCTCAATTCATAGTTCTTATGAGGTTTGTGTTTTTTAGGGGTTGCAAACGTATTTTGAATTGCCTCACATTTGATCGGGAGTAGAGATTACTGAGGTTTGGACTAAATGTGCGATTAGTCAAAATTCGTTTGGAACCCTTTTGCAAAAATAGTTTGTTTAGATTTGTTTATTTGCGAAAAATAGTTTGATGTTTGTTGAATATTTTTTTTATCGTATTAATTGTAAAAATATCTTAATTAATGCTTGACTGAAAATATATTTATTTCATAAATATAAAATAATATCTACATGAGTTTTGAGTAAAAATAATTATTTTCATGATAAATAAATAGTAAATAAAATATGATAATAAAAATTAATATTAATAACAATAATTATTATTATAAAGAAAAAAAATAAGTAATTATAATAATAACAATAAGAATACAAAAAATAATATATAAAAAATAGATAAAAAATATAATATAAAAGAAATAATAAAAATAATTTAATTAAATCAAGGGGTGTAATTTTTGTTGATAAGCAAAAATGTGGGGTGTTAATTAGTAGTCTGGGTTGGCCCAAATGCAGTTCTTGGAAGGGGTGTATTGTTGTTCGGGGATTAGTAAGGCTAGCAAAGGGGGGTGTGGAAATTAACTGGGCTTGGCCCATTACAGCTTTAGAGGGGTCCGAATTGATTGAGTGGGTGAGGGAGTATGGGAGTTATGGTAGTACTTAACCTACGACCGTCCAACGAAGATCAGGCAAACAAGATTAAAGGGTGTATGATAATTATCCTAGGCGCGCAGGTATTGTATCACATGGTATAACAAATATTTTGTATCATTTTATCTGCATTCATCGCTTCAGTTTACAATAATCTCATCTTTCTCTCTCGCGCATAACCCTTACCCCTTTCTTTAACCCTAATCTCTATAACCACCGTGACGGTGCTCTAAGTACCGGACGAACCCCATCACATCCTAACCAAAACAAACAATAAAAGAAAAAATAGAGCTAAGTTCGTTTAACCCTCGCGATTCAGTTTTCTGATTTCGAGCATGCCGGTTTCTAACCCTTTCTTCTTCAATTCGCAGGTTCGGTGATGGCGTTGACGGTGGTGATGGTGGAAACTGGGCTAGCGATTAGGGTTTCAGATATTGAAACCCTAATTGCTCCTTCTTCCTCTTAAACAGCAAATAGGGCTTTTCATGTTCTTCTGTTTGTCTTCCAATTTCTTCCTTTTCTGTGTATTCGTCCTCTTGCGGTCCCCCCCCCCCCCCCACCTTTATGTTAATTTTTAGTTTAGTATTTATAGGCTAAATCCTTTAGAGTTTTACCAATTGTTTAGCGTATATTTAGGTCTTTAGAGACAATTTAGGATTTTAGATTTCTGTTAATTGATTCAAATTGAATTAGTTCTGTTGTATTAGATTTGGATTGGAATTGGTTATGTAATTTCCTGTGAACATGTTTCTGGGCTGGACTTTATAGATTTGATTTAGTTTTTGTGATATATTTGATTCATTGTTAATATCTACAGTAGTTGTTAGTGAGGAAAACATGCGGAATTTTAGGATAATTGGTACAGTACTTGTTATTACTTTGGGCCAGCGTGTTACCTTTTGTTTAGCCCAGCAAGACAGTTGAGCTTTAATAAAAATGTTAATTGGGCTTAAGATTTCTTAAAACAAAGATCCAACAGATTTTCTAAACAAGAATCCTTAATAAAATAATATCTAATTTAATGTCTTTTAATAAATGAAAACACTATTATAAAAAAAGGTTTATCAGCAAATAATAAAAAATATATCACGTTCTCTTATATATTCTTTTAAATAGCAAACAATTTTTTAATAAAATAATGTTGTGTTTTCCTAAACAAAACGACAACACAATATCTAATGGGCTCAAAACATAATGGACCTATAGTTTGTAACAGATCCAAAACAACACTTTTAATAAACAAATAAATTTTGTAAATATTATTTAACAAAACAGCTTACCCCCTTTTTAGTAACAACTAAAATAAATTTCTTATAACCGGTTACAAAGAAGAATTTCCTTAAAAAATGATGATAACAACAAACGCTGCATAATAATTTTCTACAATAAATTAGCAACAGAACTGACAGATGGACCAATTTCAGACACCCCAATGGGCCTGTAATGTATAATCACACCCCTTTTTTTTACTAACAGCAATAGTATTTAAATGGACTTAATAATTTAATAATTTAGTAATTATTTTTTTTTAAATTATTTCCCATTTTCGAATCTCATGGGCCATAGGCCAACATGCTTCACGAATGGGTTTATAGATACATGGGTCTTTCTGATTTAGAAAGCCCCATTCTCCTGAATCAAAGTACACCCCCTGATTGACAAAGATTTAAGAATGAGCCATCAGATATTGCTGAACCATCCTTAACTAAACATTTCTTATATTTTTAAATCTTGAAAAATATGATCGTCGAGGTAGGGCATATTTGGGGTACGACAACTGCCCCTGTTCAATCATCTTACAATCGAATAGCGTGAGAATACACGAGTCTTGCACATTTTAATTGGGTGTTTATTTAATACTTGGAATACCCTGAAATTTGTCCGACAAATATAAGGTTACGATGATATAGCATACCTTCAGAGTCTTGAGGAAATAAGCGAAGCTGATGATATATTGCTTACTACGGTTTGATGATGAGGCAAATGGTCTTGAGCCTCAGAGAGCAATCTTGTATGTCTTTGTTTGGTTTTGCTTATTCACCCATTTGGAGGATGAATAAAACAACAATTGATGATGCATGGCTGCTTGGAGACTGAGGCCATGGGTTGTGTTAGCGAATCGCTGCATGACGTCTTAGGCGATAAGCTAGATTTTGTATTTTTTTTAGCATCGTTGCATGACGTCTTAGGCGATGGTCTGTGTTGCAGAATAAAGAAACACATTTCTGCACGACGTCTTAGGAAATGGTCTTTATTACGGAATAAGGAACCACACTATTGTACGACGTCTTAGGCAGTGGGTTAGGTTCGTGAATCGCTGTATGTCGTCTTAGGCGATAGGCTAAATTTTGGTTTTCGAGCATCACTGCATGATGTATTAGGCGATGGTCTGTGTTGTAGAATAAAGAAACACATTGTTGTACGACGTCTTAGGCAATGGTCTTTATTACGGAACAAGGAACCGAATTGCTGCACGACGTCTTAGGCAGTGGGTTAGGTTCGCGAATCACTGCATGTTGTCTTAGGCGATAGGCTAAATTTTGGTTTTCGAGCATCAATGCATGATGTCTTAGGTGATGGTCTATATTGCGGAATAAAGAAACACATTGCTCCATGGAGTCTTAGGCAATGATATTTATTACGGAATAAGGAATCGCACTGTTGCACGACATCTTAGGCAGTGGGTTAGGTTCGCGAATCACTGCATGTTGTCTTAGGCGATAGGATAAACTTTGGTTTTCGATCATCGTTGCATGATGTATTAGGTGATGGTCTATGTTGCGGAACAAAGAAACACATTGCTGCATGATGTCTTAGTAAATGGTCTTTATTGCGGCACAAGGAACCACACTGCTGCACGACGTCTTAGGCAGTGGGTTAGGTTCGCGAATCGCTGCATGTTGTCTTAGGAGATAGGCTAAATTTTGGGTTTTGAACATCGCTGCATGGAGTCTTAGGAAATGATCTAAGTTTTATGCATTACGGCCTGGGGTCTTAGGTAATGGGTAAAGGAAGGGAAACACATTGCTACATGGAGTCTTAGGCAATGGGTTATGTTACACTGTTGCATGGAGTCTTAGGAAATTAACTAAGTTGCACGCATTACTGCCTAAGGTCTTAGGTAATAGATAAGATGAGGGGGACACATCAATGTATGGAGTCTTAGGCAATGTACCGAGCTTCGTACATTATTGCATGGAGTCTGAGGTGATGAACTACATTGTAGAGGGGAAAGATCACATCATGGAGTCTTAGGTGATGGGCTGAACACATCACAATATGGAGTCTTAGGTGGCGGATCTTATTTGGCTTTCGAACATTGCAGCATGGAGTCTTAGGCAATGTACTGGGTTTTTCACGTTACTGCATGGAGACTTAGGTAATGAGTTGGCTTTTGGACATTACTGCATGGAGACTTAGGTAATTCTACGTTGTAAGGGACACATCACTGCATGAAGTCTTAGGTGATGGGCTAAACACATCACTGCATGGAGTCTTAGGTGATGGGTTGGATTTGTAGAAGAAGTGTGCTTTGATGACTGACCCTTGGATGGCTAAATCGAGGGTGAGATTATTATTTTTTTGCTGTATGACCCATGCATATGCCATATGATATTGCTATGGAACCCTGAGCATATGCACATTGAATGTTTGTATTGATGTGGAACCCTGAGTGTATGTGTATTGAATGTTTGATATTGATATGTGAAGTCGCCGACAGAAAACACAGAGCCACCACCGAACTTTATTTATCCCTAAGGAATGGGAAATATACATAAAACCACAAGAGGATGGATAAGATGGTCTTACGACCAAGAGAAAAGGGTTAAGGAGTCTGTTATGCGAGGGGAAGTTATTAGCACCCCTCACATCTGTTGTACTCAACGGGATCCATTTTGTTTGTTTGTCTCTAAGGGTGTGTTTATCTACAACTATACTTGCTTAAGAAGAAAGAAAAGGTTTTTTATTATTGCGTTCGTGAGGTTTTCGCGACCCTTTTCCTACGTATCCAGTGAAGGAATCAGAACACCTTAGTTCCTCTAAAAAATGTTGGTTTGTTTGTGTTTTTTAGTGGGCAACGTTAACATACGCATTCTAGAAATAGCCACAGCCGGTATCGCAGCAGAGAGGAGATAACACGCCCTTTGAGGGAGTTTTGATTGGTTGAGTTTTTTTGCAAGTTTTAAAATGAATTCAAGTAATGATTAAGTTTTTTTGGATTTTTGATTTGTGAATGATGAGCTTTAATTACAAAAGAAAAAGAAAAAAGGTTAAGAGGGAGACTAGAAAAGCCCTAATGTTGTCATGCATGGGTTTGAAACTAAGGTCTAATTAGTTTGCATCTTGAAGAAGAGGAAACTAACATCCTAAGGGATCATGTTATAAGCATAAAGTAAAAGTGAAAGTGTTTGTGAAGAGTGATCGTGCACGGTGGACTTGGCAAAAGTGACGACAAAATGAGTAGTATTATGAGAGGTGTGAATGGAATGCTCGGTGTATGGGAATGGAATCAGCTTATGATTAACCAAGCAGTGTACTTGATTAATCTCGTGAGAGTAGGTGCTCCTACCCTCAACCATGATACCCTTTGTGCATGGAAACACTTGGTATATAGACCAAAGTGGTTGATTCGGGTTATGGTTAACCAAGGGAAAAACTTGATTAACCTCGTGAGAATGGCCATGCCTAAACTCAACTATGAGACCCTTTAAGAAGATGTTTGGTATGTGGACCAAGGGGGAGAGAAATGACTTCAATGGATAAGATAAAAGCCAATACAAAGTGGCTATATTCATGCTCCTAAAAAGTGGGACTAGGGTGGCACTAGTATTCTAAATGACCAATTGAAATAATCGATTGAATAGTTGTCACCGTAAGAAAGCCTAGGACCAAACTATGAAATGTGTGCAAGTGTGCATTTGTAAGTGAATACCTCTTCATTGAGGATGAGCCCAAGAGGAGGCCATGTGTTCTAATTGAATGACATATGCATAATTAAACAATAATTAAAACATACAAAGAAATAAATCCTAAGCTATTACAATCATATGAGGATGGGGGTACAAGTTTATAAATGGGGATGAAGTAAAAAACCTAATTAAATTATTACACTCATATTGAATAAAAGAGTCACAATGAGAAAAATATTAAAAAAATGTAAAACATTGTGAAAAGAAAGGAAAAAATATTTTTTAACCATTATGAGTCAACACATGCATCTATGCATCGACACATAATCCTTCTTGTTTCATGGAAAATTAAAATCAACTCAATATGAGTCGATACATAATGGTATGTGTCGACTGATACACCTTTCTTGCCCCTGGAAATAAAAAAAATGCAGTATGATTCGACACATAAGTGTTTGTATCGACTCATACACCTTTCTTGCCCCTGGAAATAAAAAATAACACAGTATGAGTCAACACATAAGGGTCTTGTGTCGACTCATAACCTGTTTTATGCCTGAAAAATAAAAAATAACATAGTATGAGTCGACACATAAGGGTTTTGTGTTTACTCATAACCTGTTTTGTGCCTGATATGCATCAACTCGTAGAGACATGTGTCGACTCATACTATTGGTTTTTGTTTCTAACTTTTCTCTACTACATGTAAAAGTTAGTTCATAATATATAATGATGATTGAAATAAAGAACTCAAAGTCCAAAAGACTTACCTCAAGATTGAAGTTTGTGTTATGAGTTTGAACACTTTTCCAGGGGATGTGAGGGTCAGAATGGCTTCAGTGAACCTCTATTAAGTTGCTCCACTCCTTACATTATGTTGAGAGTTGAAAGGTTGTACAATACTGTTTTTTTTTATTGTTTGTGTTTGGAGGGTGATGAGGATGGTATCATAGAAATTGTTCTTTTGTTTGAACAATCTCCATGTGAGGTGTTTGAATGGTTCGTTGAGGGGAAATATTACAAGGTTGTACAATGGTTTGAAGGTTTTTTCTGTTTCTGTTTTCTTTGGGTTGCTGCTATTTCCCCTTCTGGTTTGACCATGTTTTCTTTCTTCTCTCAATATTTTTCTCTGCTGTCCTTTTTTTTCCAATATTGCTCTCCTTCTCCCTTTTTATCATCCAACTCTCCTCTTTTATTGATTTCCCATTCTATTGTTTTGTACAACAGCTGAGAGGTGAAATTGGGGGGAAAGGTTGGTGGGTTTTTGAACACTTTTGACATGCTGCTTCTCTACTTTGTCATTACAGATTTGGTTGCCTTCCATTTTGTGTAAAGTTTGGCCTCTTTTGGCAGTAGCTTTGACAGTTTCAGCAGACTGTCTTTGCAGGTTTTTGGACTGTTTTGTTTGTTTTGCAAAGTGATGCAGGTTTATGGAGTTGTATTGCATAATCGACAGTATGATTGGGTTTTTTGTAGCTGGTTGGGTGCAGACTTTGGGCTTTATACAACAACTAATTAGACAATATTATTATGCATGTTTTTGATAGTTTGGACTGGTTTCTTGGCATGTTATATTTGGGTAATTTGGACTGGTTTTGGAATTTAATGTTTGGACAATTTGGACTTGTAATTTGATATTCCTTTGTATGATTTTAAGTGGTCATGGCATGAATCCAAGAAAAATTGCATGATCATCAATAATGACTTGAATAGTAACTTGTGATGTAAGTAATTGGTTACTTGTGAACCAAAGACATTGTATAAAATTCCAATTTCCATTATTTCCAAATTGCAATACAAATCCAATTTTTCTTTCTCTTTCCATTTTGAAACTTCATGACAAATTCAAACCACTTCTTAAACCTCTTGGTAAGCAATCGACTTGTAGAAGGAGATAAAGCTCCATATGACCGTGAGACAAAAATCCTAGTTTCCTGAACCTTCAAAGGATGGTCATTACGAGCTCAAACCAAAAACTTTAATCCACCGCTCACCAGTTTGAATAACTAAAAACCATTATTCTTGAAGTAACCTCCAAAATATTTTGAAACTTGATATTGCACAACCCTTGAACTCTGGGACCTCAAGTGCCTTTATTCAATCAAATGCATGATATGCAAATGAACCAATGAAGATGATGTAGATGCAATGTTAAGTCTAAGCCAAACAAAAATAAAAGGTAGGAAAATTTTGGGGTATGACAGCTGCCCCTATTTAATCATCTTAAACTTGAAGGTGAGATTGGCATCAGCCTTTTGAATGTTCAAGGTATAAGATGATTAAATACTAAGACCTGAAATTTGTCTTGGAGAGGTAGTCTGAGTGTTATTATTTATGATGTCTGTTGGGGATGAAAAAAATAACTTTTAGGTGAACTGGTCATGATGGATGAATGTGGTTGAATAACGATAGGTTGTACAAGGATAACGGTGCCAATACAAGGTTCTCGAGGAAGTGGGTATTAACGTGATTGGAAATATATGGTTGATGATCTCGTGATAACTGAAGGAAGGATTAAAAACAAGATGATAACTTAAAGACAATGGGTAAACTCGACTACAATAAGGAATCTATCATGTGGGATTCCTGACCCAAAAAGAAAGGTAAAGACAACGGGTAAAGATCAACGTATGATCTATGACCCAAGTGAAAGTTAAAGATAACGGGTACTGATCGGCGTATGATCTATGACCCAAGAAAAGATAATATGAGGGTAAGACCTGCGAGCAACGTACAACCCTATAAAAGATAACATGAGGGTAAGACCTACGAGCGGCCTATGACCCTAGAAAAGATAACGTGAGGGTAAGACCTATGAGCGACCTACGAACGCGTGAGGGTAAGACTTACGATCGACCTACGACCATAGAAAAGATAACGCGAGGGTAAGACCTACAAGTGACCTATAACCCTATAAAAGATAATGTGGAGGTAATACCTATGAGCAACCTACGACCCTAGAAAAGATAACGTCAGGGTAAGACCTACGGGTGACCTACAACCCTATGAAAGGTAACATGAGGGTAAGACCTATGGGCGGCCTACGACCCTAGAAAAGCTAACGTGAGGGTAAGACCTACGAGCTACCTACAACCCTATAAAAGATAACATAAGGGTAGGACCTACGAGCGACCTACAACCCTAGAAAAGATAACGTGAGGGTAAGACCTACAGGCGACCTACGACCCTAGAAAAGATAACATGAGGGTGAGACCTATAGGAGACCTACGACTCTAGAAAAGATAACGTGAGGGTAAGACCCGTCGGTGACCTACGACCCTATAAAAGATAATTTGAGGGTAAGACCTACGAGCAACCTACGACCCTATAAAAAGATAAAGTAAGTATGGAGAGTTAGGGAGTACAATGTACTGGCACCATGGATTTTGGTTGGTAGTGTAATAACAGATGTCAATTGGGAATTATGAGGATGATATTCTTGGTGGGGATGTTTTTTTTATTTGAGGGTTGATTTGGGGCTTTTGGGCAAGGTACCAAATCTGGATCATGCTTCACATGAATTTTGAAATGTGGTATGATGATTCATGGATATGCTATGCATTTGAGGATGCAATGTAATATGTTTTGATGATTATTGTATGTGAAGTGTCAAATGTTAAGCTCATTGGGATCCGTCGCTCATCATCTTGAGATACCAATATGGGTTAGGGCTTGAAAACTAAGAGAATTGAGCTATAGCCTTGTCGAGTTTGTTGGGGATTAAGTCTTGTTGAGGAGGAGTAGCTTAATCTGACTTTCTTCATATGTTGGACTTCTTGTGAATAAATGAGCAAAGACGTGGATCTCATCAAATGCCCCAAGTTTCTCAGTGTTGGAGAATCGGGTGCTCGGTCGACTGTAAGGAGGTGAGGGGGATGAAAGCTTGGTCAAGGTGACCGTTACGACTTGCTACCTGCACAGAAAAACAAACACTTGAAGACCGTGGAATTCCCTTGGGATGCCTTTATATCCATGTAATGTAGTGTTTCAAATCTTAGCTTGTGATTATTATTGCCTTATTGTTTTCAATGCAATGCTTAACAAATAACTTAAATTACAATTCGCATACGAAAAATAAAAGTAAAAGGACATAACAAAGACTTTTTGGTTGAAGGGAAAATTTTATTAATGAGTTTTGCCTGTTGTTGTACCCCAAAATTTGCCCTCCCATATTCTTCAAAATTTGCAAAGAGCATGCTTCAAAATTCCCCAAGGGTTGCACAGTTCAAGGGCCTCCTAAGCAGTAAAAAACTAGGGTTTTGGTTTTGACAAAGAAAATGAAGTTCCCAAGGGTCCAATCAAGTCCCACATGCCTACAAATATGGTCAAGTATCCTCATACCAAGTTTCAAGACTCACAGCACAAAATTGCACAATCAAAAACCCTAATTGCACTACAGTCAACTGTAGGGGCAAAATGGTCATTTGACAGTCAAAAGTTCAAATTTTTTATCAACATCTCATTTTGAAGCCACAAACATAATTTGATCAATTCTTGATCATGATTTTCAAAGCTTGGCTCAAAAAGTCTCAAGATGCAAAAGTTTCCATATTTGGACAGTTGAAAAAGTCAACTGTAACTTGACCAAGGCATAACTTCCACATGGATTATCAGAAAAATTCCATCCAAGGCTCATTTTGAAGAGAAAGACATTTCCTACAACTCCTCTTCACACTTCAAGTCCAAGAAATGCTCTCACAAAAAGTTATCAATTTCAACATTATAGGTCATTTTCAAAAGTCAACAAAAAGGGACTTTAAGTCAAAGGCCATAACTTGAGATTGGTAAATCAAAATGACATGGGACCAAAGGCATTGGTTATAGGACTTCAAGACCTTTCCAAAATGTCCAAAAACATGATCAAAGCTTAAAAAATTGAGCAAGATATGCCTTGTGGAAGTTGGGAAATTTTTGGGTATTTTGAAAAGTCAACTTTGCTTCAAATGCCTTAAAATTGCTATTGGGCCTCATTTTCTTCCAAGAATCATCATCCAAAGCATGTGCACGACCATTTGGCCCAAAGGGAAGTTATTCATCATTTTTATTTATTTATTTGAATTTTTAAATTGCTATTAATTCATTTAATAAAATAAATATGTGAAAAATACCAAAGCAAGCTTTTTAAATCTTTTTATGCATGAAATATCTTCAAGATTTCGTGCATTATTAGATATGGAAGGAATCAAGGTGATTAGGACATGATTGGTATCAAATATGCATGAAAAAGATTTGAAAATATATGCATAAAAATCAAATATCTTGTACATCAATGCAAAGGGTTTTGGATCCAATTTTCAACCCTAATCAGTTCCCATACTTATACTGATGCAAACCCTAGTGCTAGAGACCTCCAAGCTGCGCCCAAAGTTGAAGAGAAACATTGAAATTTTTGTGAAAAATTCCAAAACTGAAAAGGTGATTACAAAGGGTTTCAAGACAAAATAATCATTCCATTGCATTCCTGAGACTTCAAGGAAAGTTTCTGGATCAAAACCATCATCTCTAACGCGAAGAATTGGTAGAATAACCCCGTCCTGTTCATACTTTTTTCCACGTTCTTGCATCATGATTCACGCATTATTGTTAATTTTTAATGTTTGATTTATATTCAGTTAACCATTCTAAAGCTAACCATGTGTTTTAATTGAGTTTTCACGCATCGTATGAAGAATCACCATGGAAGATTGCTAGGGTTACAAAACTGTGAAATTGTGGCTTTACTTCTATGGAAAAATTAAGACCTGAGACCCACACCATCAGAATCAGAAACTCATGGCCAATCGTTTCCATACCTCGCGCTCAATTTATGAGCCACCATATTCTATTCGCTATTTTCATATGCACTGTTTAGTGCGGGTTCAAAACCCCCGCTATCTAACTGTTGTTTTTCAGGTAAAACGCGAACGAGTGGAGAAGAAGATTATGTGGCATCATCTGATTGAGCAATTTGAATTCAGCGTGCGTTTTTTGTATTTTTCTAGGCCACTAACCAATTTTCTCTCATATTATTTATTTGCTATTCTATGTACAACGCGTATTAACAGCTCCACTAGTCAGGCGTGGGATTGGTAACCTCTGGGACCTGGGTTCGATTCCCAGGTCCCCTCCCTTTCCCATATTATTTTCTTTTCTATATTCCCATGCAGCATATATTCCAGGGGCTTACCATACAACCCTTGATCCAAACGTGCCACGCGCCCCATGATCCCCATCCAAAGGTCCAGATTTGAAGAGTAGCATAGGCATCAGTCAACGAAGCCACACGCCAGCATAAAAGTCAAACAAGGCCATAGACATTAGGCCTAAATTGCTGGGACAAAACCTCCAGTTTGGGGACAGAACCCCCCATGGGTTTGCTTTTTCATTCTTTTTCATATTTTTCTATTTTTTATTTGTTTTGTTTAATTTTTATTTAAATCTTTAAATTAATTTATTTTCATAAAATATAAAAATAATATAAAAACCAGAGAAGACAAAAAAACAAAATATATTTTATTTTAATAAATCTCATTAATTAATTTAGCTTTTTAAATTTAGGTTTAATTCAAATATTTTTCTTAATAATTAAAAAAGTGTAGAATTAGGGTTTTAAGTATTTTTCCTTCTTTTTCTTTTTTTCTCTCACTATAATTAATAATTAAATATTTATTTTTTGTAAATAAAACTTGCCATTAATTAATTAGGTTAATTCTAGGTTTAACTTTAACATGTTTTTTTAATAAATTAAAAATAGCTAGAACTAGGTTTTAATTCCAATTTAATTTTTCTTATTAAAAATCCATAAATACAAAAGAACTCCAAAAAAAATCTTTTCTTTTAAGTTTAATTTAATTAATTTGTTAATTATAATTTAATTTCTTAAAAAGGGTCCAACGCCCTCGCTTTCGATTTTTAATTCTCTTCGCATTTTTATTTCCTTTTCTTATAATATTCATGTAATTCTCCCAAAGCCGTGTAAATTGGACATTTATATTTTTCGCACTTTACTTTATTTTATGTCAAATCGGGTCCTGGATTTAATTTGGCGATGTGGACCCGTGCCTTTGTAATAGTTTAGGAACTTTATATTTCTCGCAACTTTTAACTGCTAATAAATTGCATGCAAGAATGAATGTTAAAATAAAAACAAAAGCGTAGATCACCCATGACATGAACAAGACAAAATATCTGAAAACGACACACAAATCACACACCACCCCTAGGGTACGCCTCACTGTTGCCTTTCCCCTCGAAAGGTGATCGTCGAGTAGAGGATGTCTTAGTAAGTCCTCATGATCCGGGAACCTGGCATGAGGGTAGCTTCTAAGGTATCTTCCTATTGCTCCGGTGATCACCATGTCCCGAACCTTCGAATTGACCCGAACATCTCCAACGGTGGTGCTACCTACCTCTCAATGGTGGGACGGCACTACTTTAAAGGACATCTACACAGACGAATTCCTTAGGGTAGGTAGACGACTCTAGATACTTGCTCTAATTTCAAAACAAATCAAAAATATTTTTCACACCGACACCTTTTCAAAAAGCTTTCGAAAGCAATTTTTCAAACACTCTTGAGGACCGATACAAGAGTCGAACTGAAATTTTCAAAGAAACTTTTTAAACCCACAGTTGAAAAGCAAACAAACCATTTTTGAAAACACAAGTGAGCAAGTATCTAAGAGCCTATGGATAACCATGGATAGAAAGGGTGCTAACACCTTCCCTTTCTATAACCTACCTCCTGAACCGAGAGCAATCTCTTTAAGGAATTTTTCTATGCTTTTGTCCTTTCCATTTGGAGAAAATAAAAGACGGTGACGACTCTTGCTTCCGCGACATTTCGCGAACCAGCTAAAAACAGTCAGTTCCAGATCCACCGATCACAGAACTGGCGACTCTGCTGGGGATACTCTTTAAAGTGAGGTGTACCTTAGGACTAAGATCACTGTGTTTTCAATTGCTTTCCTTGCTTGCTTTAAATTGTGGGACTGTCTTGGGAGTTCTATAGATCCTAACCCGGATCTGGGGATACCTTCTTAGAAAGTAGCAACAAGGCTGTAAGGGAACTGTGCGGGGTATACCGACATGGTTGAAACAGTCTGCTACATTGATGTGGCACTTTGGTGTGTACCGGTAACCCTTGAGTTCAGTCAAGGAGAGTACGGGGCCTCTGCGTGGTGTCATGAAGCATCAACAGACCTTAGGAACCTTAATTGAACTATCTTGGCCTCTTTAGGGTAGTGAGATAACTGACTTTGGTGCAGTCCGAGGTTGGTTGATACTCGATACTACACTCAATTGAGGGTTGCTTTCCTGGAATATTTCGGTCGCCAGTTCAGTGGCTAAATCGAAACGATGAACAATGAAAGCGACCCTGTGATATTGGGACCCTTAGAACCCGGTTACTTCTAATAGGACAGGTTGAGCCCACCAACTTCAAGAGGGTAATACCCAGACCCCATGCTGGCCTAAACCCTAAGGGCTTGTCTTATGTGCCTTGTGTTCCTTACATGTTTGTCTTTGTAAATATCTGTGGTGTGTTTAATCATAGCATCATGACATCATCCAGCATCATATGCATTGACTAACCATTTCAGGGGTTCGAATCTTCATCTTTGTTCTTGTTTTGTAGGACATGGAAACTGTTTGCAGAAAGACAATTCAAATCAGCCTTGTAAGGGTCCCTCCTCAGCTTAAGGAACTTATATCCAGGATCCCCGAGAGCTCTTCATTCAGTGAGAGACATGGAAGACTCATCAGCTTGGTCAATACCAACATTGAGGAAGACATGATAAAGGTCCTGTTCCAATTCTTTGACCCTCTGCTTCACTGTTTCACCTTCTTGGACTATCAGCTGGTACCTACATTGGAGGAGTTCTCCCGGCTCCTGAAGATCCCTATCCTTGATCAACTACCCTACAACGGTACGGAAAAGGAACCCAAGCTTGAAGAGATTGCTAAAGCCTTACACCTACAATCATCTGACCTCAAGGGACATTGGGAAGTTAGAAGTGGTATCAAAGGGTTCTTAGCCAGGTTTCTATTTGAAAAAGCCCATGAATGTTGGAACTCCCTTGACTTACAAGCTTTTGAAGAAGTTGTGGCCCTCCTTGTCTATGGTTTGGTGTTGTTCCCTAACCCAGATCAGCTTATAGATATCAGTGTTGTCCAGATCTTCATGTCCAGGAATCCTATACCTACGTTGCTGGGGGACATCCTTCACTCATGTTACACTCGAACCATGAGAAAAAGAGGTGTCCTTATGTGTTTCACTCCTCTCCTGGGAAGGTGGTTTATTTCGCACCTTCCGCAATCAGCTTTGAAGAACGAGCGGGGTTTGAGATGGTCACAACGGTTGATGACTCTCACACATGCAGATATACATTAGTGCCCTCGGACCAGAGAGGATGTCACTATCATTGACCGTTGCGGGGAGTACCCTAATGTTCCTTTACTTGGAATCAGAGGAGGTATTACTTACAACCCATGCCTGGCTTGGAGACAGTTTGGTTATGCTCGGAGGGATGGCCCTCACGATATGTTAATTCCTGACATAGTTTTTGACATCGACAACGATGCCCAAGGACTTCGCCAGAGATTTATCAGAGCTTGGAGGATGCCAAGTAGGATAGACAGCAAGACATTGGGGCACAGGAATTCCATCCCATTGGAACCTTATCTCAAGTGGGTACGGGCCCGCTCCCAGAAGTTAGTAATGCCTTATCCTCATATGCTCCCAGTAATCAAAGAGCCAGTCTTGGAAGGAGAAGTGTCCTACACCATTCAGCATCCTGATATGCCCACATCCTGGGAAGAGATGCAGAAGAGCTGGATCCAGCTTAAGGAAGAACGGAATTCTCTTGAGACCAGTCTACATGCTAGTGAAAAGAAGGTCTTGGAGCTCACCCGCCTATTGCATGAGGAGAGGAATCTCAACACCTACATAGCTCCAAAGAGGATGCGTAGTGTCTTTTGGGATTGATTTGCTTTGTAATTTGTGCCCATGAGGCTTTGATGAACTGAACAATTATTTCCTTAATGATAACGTGTGTTCTTTTTTGTCTACAACAAATTTGAACTTTCGAACCCTTGAATGCATTGCATAAACACATATCATTCATTATGTGCATAGTAGGTTTTCTTCTTTTCAGGTCGCTTACTGTTCTTCGCTGTTTATTTCAGCATCATGAATCCTGACTCATCATCAACCGAGATGTCCATCAAGGCTCTTCCGGCACAGAATGCGCAATTTCAGGAACTAATCATGGGTTTGGCTCAGGGCCAAGAAGAGCTGAAGGCTCTGCTCCTGAAGAAGGAGAAGAAGAAGAAGAAGAAGAGGAGAACTGTTCTTTTTAACTCGGGCCGAAGGTTTGGCAACACTCTGCAGAATGAAAAGGCTGGTTCTTCTATAGGCAAGAGCAGTCCCCAGGGGGGAAAAGGTCCTAGTCCGGTAGTCTCTGACAACGAGACTGATTTTGATGAGGAGCAGTATCCTCCTGCTGAAGACAAATACAAGCAGTTGGAGGACAGACTGAATGCTATGGAGATTCAACAAGTGCCTGGGCTGGATTTCAGAGACTTGGGTTTGTCTACTGGTGTGATCATTCCTCATAAGTTCAAAGCACCATCTTTCACCAAGTATGACGGGGCGTCTTGTCCCAAGCTACATCTCAGATCCTATGTGCGGAAGATTCAACCGTACTCAGTGGACAAGAATTTGTGGATCCACTTCTTCCAGGAGAGTCTTTCAGGGACTCATCTCGAATGGTTCTATCAGCTGGATGGGACCAAGGTTCGTAACTGGGAGGAGTTGGCTACTGCTTTCTATAAGCAGTATCAATATAATGCCGACCTTGCCCCTACACGTACCCAACTCCAGGGTATGTCACTAGGTTCAAGCGAAGGCTTTAAAGAGTATGCACAGAAGTGGAGGGATCTGGCTGGCAGGGTGCAGCCTCCGTTGACTGACCGGGAGTTGGTAGATATGTTCTTGGGGACCCTATCTGGGCCATTTTTCAACCATCTTATCAGTAACTCATCTGCGGGGTTTACTGATCTTATTCTGACTGGAGAGAGAATTGAGGCTGGGATGAAGTCTGGTAAAATTCAGAAGGGTGCATCGTCAAGCTCTGAGAAGAAGCCCTTTAAGAAGGAGGCCAGTGCTGTATACGGGTCTAGAAGACAAGAGAAATCTGAGCGCCGCCAATCTGTCAACGCGGTGATGATTGCTAAGCCTGCTGCCGCTCCTTGGCAAGCCAATCCTCCAAGGGCTGAAAGACCTAGAAGGGAGTTTACCCGGCTAAGTATGACTCTATCCCAAATCTTGCCACAATTGCTGTCCACCAACCTAGTGACTGTCAGAGAGGCCCCGAAGGTTGTAAACACTGCCTCCCCCAAATACAATCCAAATGCCCGCTGTGCTTATCACTCCGATAGCCCGGGGCATTCCACTGATGACTGTTGGGCCTTAAGGAACAAGCTGCAGGACCTTATTGACGCCAAGGAGGTACAATTTGAGGCATCTGAGAAGCCTAATGTAGTGACAGCTCCCTTGCCTGCTCATGGAGTGAATGTTGTTGGGAATGAAGATGAGGTGGATGAAGCTGAGTTTGATAGCTGGATTTACCCGGCAACCGACAGTGAACCTAGCAATTGGATTGCAAAGGACAACCTACTTGTTTCTCTTGTTACTGAGTAATAAATTCCTATGTTTTTGTTATTTGTAATAAACAATTAAAACTCTATGGCCCGATGTCTTACCCGGGGCACCGTGGCTTCATTTGTAAGGGCATATAAATTGTCATTTCATATATCATGAATAAAGACCTTGGACGTTTTCTCGCATTTCAAATCTTATGCTCCTTTTCTTTCTTTCCTTTCTTTATATATTGCAAAACAGCTGTATTTACACACACTCACTCATACAGGTTTCAATCCACTCTGGATCTCACTGGTAACGACTCTGCTACTGCCAGTTATGACTTCGAAAATCCGATCAACTTAGCCGAAGACGAAGGTGAAGATGATTGCGAAGTGCCTGGCGAGCTTGCAAGGCTGTTACTACAGGAAGAGAGGGCAATTCAACCACACGAAGAGCCAGTGGAGACAATAAATCTGGGTACTGAGACAGACAGAAAGGAGGTAAAGATTGGTGCCAACCTAGAGCTCAGCGTGAAGCAACGGTTGACTCAGATGCTACATGATTATGTGGAGATCTTTGCCTGGTCCTACGAAGACATGCCTGGGTTAGATACCGATATTGTGGTCCATCACTTGCCTACTAAGGAAGACTGCCCTCCGGTTAAGCAAAAGGTCCGCCGTATGCGTCCAGAGATGTCTGAGAAGATCAAAGCCGAGGTTATGAAACAGTTTGATGTCGGGTTCCTTGCAGTGACTTCTTACCCTCAGTGGGTTGCTAATGTGGTGCCAGTACCGAAGAAAGATGGAAAGGTCAAAATGTGTGTCGACTACAGGGATCTGAACAGGGCCAGCCCCAAAGATGACTTCCCCCTACCTCGCATTGATGTTCTTGTTGACAATACGGCTCAGCATAAGGTGTTCTCTTTCATGGACGGTTTTTCAGGCTATAATCAGATCAAGATGGCTCCTGAAGACATGGAAAAGACTACCTTTGTTACTCAGTGGGGCACCTTCTGCTACAAGGTCATGCCTTTTGGACTGAAAAATGCAGGGGCAACCTACCAACGTGCCATGGTTGCTTTATTTCATGACATGATCCATCATGAGATAGAAGTGTATGTTGACGACATGATTGCAAGGTCCCAGACTGAGGAAGAACACCTTGATCATCTGCAGAAGTTGTTTGACCGGTTGAAATTGTACAAGCTAAGGTTGAACCCGAACAAGTGCACCTTCTGGGTAAGATCTGGGAAGTTGCTAGGCTTCGTTGTAAGTGATAAGGGTATTCAAGTGGACCCTGCCAAGGTTAAAGCTATTCAAGAGATGCCAGTTCCTAAGACGGAGAAAGAGGTCAGAGGCTTTTTAGGACGCCTGAATTACATTGCTCGGTTCATCTCGCACCTGACTGCTACCTGTGAGCCAATCTTCAAGCTGCTGAAGAAAGATCAGGTAGTACGTTGGAATGATGAATGTCAGGCTGCTTTTGACAGAATCAAAGAGTATCTCCAAGAACCACCCATCCTTATGCCACCGGTTGAAGGGAGACCTCTGATACTATACCTGACAGTACTTGACAACTCAATGGGGTGTGTGCTGGGGCAGCATGACGAGTCTGGCCGAAAAGAGCACGCCATTTATTACCTTAGCAAAAAGTTTACCGACTGTGAGACCCGATACTCACTGCTTGAGAAAACTTGCTGCACTTTGGTATGGGCTGCTCGCCGGCTAAGACAGTATATGCTGACTCACACTACCTTGTTGATCTCAAAGATGGATCCCATAAAGTACATATTGGAAAAGCCTGCTCTGTCTGGGAGAATAGCAAGATGGCAAATGATCTTGACGGAATACGACATTCAGTACACGACCCAGAAATCCATCAAGGGAAGTGTATTGGCAGACCACTTGGCACATCAGGCAGTAGACGACTATCAGTCAATGAACTTCGAGTTTCCAGACGAGAGCATCATGATTGTGACTGATTGTGAAGTACCTGGACCGGATGAAGGACCTGAGGAAGGATCCCGATGGTCTATGCATTTTGACGGAGCCTTCAACGCTTTGGGTAACGGCATTGGCGCTGTGATCATATCCCCCCGAGGCACTCATACTCCACTCACTGCCTGGCTATGTTTCAACTGTACCAACAACATGGCGGAGTATGAGGCGTGCATCATGGGTCTTCAAGCTGCGATCGACTTAAGGATCAAGTTTCTGAGTGTCTTTGGAGATTCTGCTCTCGTGATCAATCAGATCAAAGGAGAGTGGGATACGAAACATCCGAATCTTATTCCTTACAGAGAATGTGTGTTGACATTGATCCCCCACTTCACAAAGATAACTTTTGAACATTTCCCGAGAGAGGAGAATCAGTTAGCGGACGCATTAGCTACAATGTCTTCTATGTTCAAGGTCAAATGGGACAATGAGGCTCCCCGGATCATCATCTGGAAACTGGACGAACCGGCATACTGTTGTGATCTCGAGACTGAATTGGTGACTGAGAAGCCTTGGTACCATGAGGTGAAGAGATATATGGAAGCTCAGGAATATCCTGAAGGTGCGTCTGTCAATGATAAAAAGTTTCTGAGAAGGTTCGCAGCGAAGTTCTTCCTTAGCAACGGCATCCTGTATAAGCGAAACCATGATTCGAATTTGCTGCGTTGTGTGGATAAGACAGAAGCAGAAAGGATCATGGAAGAGCTACATGAAGGGACCTTTGGTACACATTCCAGTGGACACACTATGGCGAAGAAAATCCTTTGGCCAGGGTATTTCTGGTCCACAATGGAAGCTGACTGCTACCAACACTCTCGGACATGCCATAAGTGCCAGATATATGCAGACAAGGTGCATGTTCCTCCAGTTCCTCTAAATGTTCTGACTGCGCCTTGGCTGTTTGCAATGTGGGGTATAGACATGATCGATGAGATTAAACCTACGGCATCTAACGGGCATCGCTTCATCCTGGTAGCGATTGATTATTTCACAAAGTGGGTTGAAGCAGCTTTCTACGCTACGGTAACCAAGACAGTTGTGGCACGGTTCATTCGGCATAATCTGATCTGTCGATACGGCGTCCCAGAAAGAATTATTACAGACAACGGTACCAATCTCAATAACAAGATGATCACTGAGCTCTACGAGCAGTTTAAGATACAACACCATAACTCTTCTCCTTACAGACCGAAAATGAATGGGGCTGTAGAAGCAGCAAATAAAAATATCAAGAAAATCGTGCAGAAGATGACAGTGACTTACAAAGATTGGCACGAGATGTTACCGTTCGCTCTACATGGGTACCGTACCTCAGCCAGGACGTCAACCGGGGCAACTCCTTTCTCCTTGGTCTACGGTATGGAGGCAGTCTTACCGATCGAAGTGCAAATACCCTCTCTCCGGATAATGAAGGATGCAAATCTGAACGAAGATGATTGGATCCAGACGCGGCTTGATCAATTAAACCTTATTGATGAAAAGAGACTTGCTGCTATCTGTCATGGTCAGACGTATCAGAAACGGATGATCAGGGCATTTAACAAAAAGGTCAGACCACAAGAGTATCAAGTTGGGGATCTGGTAATCAAGCGAATCATCCTTCCTCAGAGTGATCCAAGGGGCAAATGGACCCCTACGTACAAAGGGCCATTTGTGGTTAAACATGTGTTCTCAAGAGGAGCCATGATTCTAACCAACATGGACGGTGACGACCTTCCTCACCCCGCCAATGCAGACATAGTAAAAAGATACTACGCATGAAAAAGACCCGCTAGGTTGACATACCTAGGCAAAAATTAGGGCTTCCCGGCGAACCAAAAGGGTTCGGGAAAATTGAAGGGATGAAATGAAAAAAATCTGTACACCCGGCAAGTCGAAAACCTGAAAAGGCGGCTTGGGCAAAAATGGGTATCCCGGTGGACTGAAAACCCGAAAGGGCGGTCCAGGCAAAAGTTAGGGATAAAGCGTAATACTATGTCTCATTGGATCACTCCGCATCCAGAATCCGGTATCTACATCAAGTGCAGACGGCATCGATCAGTCAGCTTCATCTTCAACTAAGGTCATCAAGTGATGAGACGCTCGGAGATATAAAGGCGATAGCAGAGTTGAAACCCAGTGGGATCATTCATTTCATACAGCTGTTTTATTTTCTCTTGTACAAAATTTGTATAAACTCTTTTGTTCGGCGGCGTTCTCTTACTAGGACGTCAGCCTCTTGTACATAAACGCCTATTTTACAGGAAAATTCAAAAAAAATCAATATAAATATACTTTTCAGCTTAAATTACCAATTGTTTTTTTCTTTTCTGTTTTGTTTTGCGAAGAACGTCCAAGGTTCAATTTGTGATATATGCATTGACAATAATTTTCTAGCTCATGAATATTTGCATACGAAACAAAGGATTAATTACAGGCAACACAACAACAGGGGCACCTCCCTACATTCTGATAACGTGGACATAGTCAAAAAAATACTATGCAAAATCAAAGACCCGCTAGGTTGACACATCTAGGAAAAAATAAGGGCTTCCCGGCGAACCAAAAGGGTTCGGGCAAAAATAAGGGATGAAATGAAAAAAATCTGTACACCCGGCAAGTCGAAAACCTGAAAAGGTGGCTTGGGCAAAAATGGGTATCCCGGTGGACTGAAAACCCGAAAGGGCGGTCCAGGCAAAAATTAGGGATCAAAGCGTACGACTATGTCCCGGTATCTCGTCACTTGCCTACCAGAAGAGGATTTGTCAAACGGCAGTCATCAAACACCTTCACAGGTACCTTCTTCTCCAACAGAAACTGGGGCAATAATGAGTTGTCTAAATGATCCGGTTGCCCTGTCCACCGAAGTGCCAAGGTAAGTTCAGCTGAAGAATGCGACCAAGATACCTTCACTCCCTGCAGAGCGAACGCGTCTCCCCGGTTTTATTCAAAGGTTATTTCTCCACCAGAGCTTATAACTGGATTATCCTCAGCTAAAAGCCACGGAAAGATCGTCCTCGACGAAGTCTTCTTATCCCCAGCGAAGTCTATTAACACTTCCAACACAACAATAGTATCCCCATCGAAGTTACCATCTACATTTCAGCGAAGTATCTCTCCTCCCACAGAGTACTGTTCCCCAACAAGGTAGCTAGAGTAACTTCTCCCCGCAGAATATTCCATTCGCCAAGTTCATTCCCTAACGGAGTCATCTTCTCCTACCAGTATTCTTGCAACTATCATCCCCAGCGGAGGCAAAAAATCTATTCTTCAACATCAGCCCAGGATATGACTTCCCGGCACCCGTCAAGGATTTATTTTCCTAAGACGAAAACATACATTCATAAACATCACATACATCATTATAACATATACGCATCATATCTTACAAATCTCATTTATGTTGAGAACATCATTGCTTGATCCATATCATGCATTGCATATGACTGACATTTACCTTTCAGGAAGAATTCAGTTAAGTTCTCAGCTATATTCAAGACCTAGAACGGTTCAGTTAAATCGACCCTAAGATTTTTCTGTTTCTTATCCAGTCAAAGGCCTTCTCTGGTTCAGTCAGATCGACCCTAAGATCTCCCTGTTTCTTATCCAGTTGGAGATTTCAAGACCTAGACCGGTTCAGTTAAATCGACCCTAAGATTTTACTGTTTCTTATCCAGTCAAAGGCCTTCTCTGGTTCAGTCAGATCGACCCTAAGATCTCCATGTTTCTTATCCAGTTGAAGACATTTCAAGACCTAGACCGGTTCAGTTAAATTGACCCTAAGATTTTTCTGTTTCTTATCCAGTCAAAGTCCTTCTCTGGTTCAGTCAGATCGACCCTAAGATCTCCCTGTTTCTTATCCAGTTGAAGATTTCAAGACCTAGATCGGTTCAGTTAAATCGACCCTAAGATTTTCCTATTTCTTATCCAGTCAAAGGCCTTCTCTAGTCCAGCTAAATCGACCCCTAACAGATTTTCCTGATAAAGACTCAGTAGAAGATATCCAAGATTCTCTCAATGATACTGTTGAGGTTGAAGTCGCCTGTGGTTCTCTCCCCGTTACTGCGGAGGTAGTAATCGTCCCCAGATTCTCTCAGCGTTACTGTTGAGGTTGAAGTCGCCCAAGGTTCTCTCAGTGTTCCTGTTGAGGTAGTAATCATCCAAGGTTCTCTCACCGTTCCTGTTGAGGTAGTAACCATCCCTGGTTCATTCATCACCTTTTGAAGATCCAGATCCAGCTCCTGTAACTAGTCAGGACACATCTATACAAAGAATCTGAAGACCATCTCCTGTAACGGTTCAGGTAATCCTTTTCTTTTGCAGGTACGCAAGTTCTCGCTAAGGAAACTCTTACGCGATTGACATCCTGATGGCATCTATAAGCCCATCCACCTTCCATCATCTCTTAGCATGGCATCTATAAGCCCATCATCCTATCCATCAATCTCCAAATGGCATCTATAAGCCCATTCCCACCATCACACTACTATGTGAGCGCAAATTTCTGGGCACTCTAGTGTTCAATCATCTTCCACCTTCGGATTACGAAAGGCACGTCAGCCAATCTGCATCCTCAGGTTTAAGAAGATTGAACAGGGGCAACTGTTGTACCCCAAAATTTGCCCTCCCATATTCTTCAAAATTTGCAAAGAGCATGCTTCAAAATTCCCCAAGGGTTGCACAGTTCAAGGGCCTCCTAAGCAGTAAAAAACTAGGGTTTTGGTTTTGACAAAGAAAATGAAGTTCCCAAGGGTCCAATCAAGTCCCACATGCCTACAAATATGGTCAAGTATCCTCATACCAAGTTTCAAGACTCACAGCACAAAATTGCACAATCAAAAACCCTAATTCCACTACAGTCAACTATAGGGGCAAAATGGTCACTTGACAGTCAAAAGTTCAAATTTTTGATCAACATCTCATTTTGAAGCCACAAACATCATTTGATCAATTCTTGATCATGATTTTCAAAGCTTGGCTCAAAAAGTCTCAAGATGCAAAAGTTTCCATATTTGGACAGTTGAAAAAGTCAACTGTAACTTGACCAAGGCATAACTTCCACATGGATTATCAGAAAAATTCCATCCAAGGCTCATTTTGAAGAGAAAGACATTTCCTACAACTCCTCTTCACACTTCAAGTCCAAGAAATGCTCTCACAAAAAGTTATCAATTTCAACATTATAGGTCATTTTCAAAAGTCAACAAAAAGGGACTTTAAGTCAAAGGCCATAACTTGAGATTGGTAAATCAAAATGACATGGGACCAAAGGCATTGGTTATAGGACTTCAAGACCTTTCCAAAATGTCCAAAAACATGATCAAAGCTTAAAACTTGAGCAAGATATGCCTTGTGGAAGTTGGGAAATTTTTGGGTATTTTGAAAAGTCAACTTTGCTTCAAATGCCTTAAAATTGCTATTGGGCCTCATTTTCTTCCAAGAATCATCATCCAAAGCATGTGCACGACCATTTGGCCCAAAGGGAAGTTATTCATCATTTTTATTTATTTATTTGAATTTTTAAATTGCTATTAATTCATTTAATAAAATAAATATGTGAAAACTACCAAAGCAAGCTTTTTAAATCTTTTTATGCATGAAATATCTTCAAGATTTCGTGCATTATTAGATATGGAAGGAATCAAGGTGATTAGGACATGATTGGTATCAAATATGCATGAAAAAGATTTGAAAATATATGCATAAAAATCAAATATCTTGTACATCAATGCAAAGGGTTTTGGATCCAATTTTCAACCCTAATCAGTTCCCATACTTATACTGATGCAAACCCTAGTGCTAGAGACCTCCAAGCTGCGCCCAAAGTTGAAGAGAAACATTGAAATTTTTGTGAAAAATTCCAAAACTGAAAAGGTGATTACAAAGGGTTTCAAGACAAAATAATCATTCCATTGCATTCCTGAGACTTCAAGGAAAGTTTCTGGATCAAAACCATCATCTCTAACGCGAAGAATTGGTAGAATAACCCCGTCCTGTTCATACTTTTTTCCACGTTCTTGCATCATGATTCACGCATTATTGTTAATTTTTAATGTTTGATTTATATTCAGTTAACCATTCTAAAGCTAACCATGTGTTTTAATTGAGTTTTCACGCATCGTATGAAGAATCACCATGGAAGATTGCTAGGGTTACAAAACTGTGAAATTGGGGCTTTACTTCTATGGAAAAATTAAGACCTGAGACCCACACCATCAGAATCAGAAACTCATGGCCAATCGTTTCCATACCTCGCGCTCAATTTATGAGCCACCATATTCTATTCGCTATTTTCATATGCACTGTTTAGTGGGGGTTCAAAACCCCCGCTATCTAACTGTTGTTTTTTAGGTAAAACGCGAACGAGTGGAGAAGAAGATTATGTGGCATCATCTGATTGAGCAATTTGAATTCAGCGCGCGTTTTTTGTATTTTTCTAGGCCACTAACCAATTTTCTCTCATATTATTTATTTGCTATTCTATGTACAACGCGTATTAACAGCTCCACTGGTCAGGCGTGGGATTCGTAACCTCTGGGACCTGGGTTCGATTCCCAGGTCCCCTCCCTTTCCCATATTATTTTCTTTTCTATATTCCCATGCAGCATATATTCCAGGGGCTTACCATACAACCCCTTATCCAAACGTGCCACGTGCCCCATGATCCCCATCCAAAGGTCCAGATTTGAAGAGTAGCATATGCATCAGTCAACGAAGCCACACGCCAGCATAAAAGTCAAACAAGGCCATAGACATTGGGCCTAAATTGCTGGGACAAAACCTCCAGTTTGGGGACAGAACCCCCCATGGGTTTGCTTTTTCATTCTTTTTCATATTTTTCTATTTTTTATTTGTTTTGTTTAATTTTTATTTAAATCTTTAAATTAATTTATTTTCATAAAATATAAAAATAATATAAAAACCAGAGAAGACAAAAAAACAAAATATATTTTATTTTAATAAATCTCATTAATTAATTTAGCTTTTTAAATTTAGGTTTAATTCAAATATTTTTCTTAATAAATTAAAAAAGTGTAGAATTAGGGTTTTAAGTATTTTTCCTTCTTTTTCTTTTTTTCTCTCACTATAATTAATAATTAAATATTTATTTTTTGTAAAGAAAACTTGCCATTAATTAATTAGGTTAATTCTAGGTTTAACTTTAACATGTTTTTTTTAATAAATTAAAAATAGCTAGAACTAGGTTTTAATTCCAATTTAATTTTTCTTATTAAAAATCCATAAATACAAAAGAACTCCAAAAAAAAAATCTTTTCTTTTTAGTTTAATTTAATTAATTTGTTAATTATAATTTAATTTCTTAAAAAGGGTCCAACGCCCTCGCTTTCGATTTTTAATTCTCTTCGCATTTTTATTTCCTTTTCTTATAATATTCATGTAATTCTCCCAAAGCCGTGTAAATTGGACATTTATATTTTTCGCACTTTACTTTATTTTATGTCAAATCGGGTCCTGGATTTAATTTGGCGATGTGGACCCGCGCCTTTGTAATAGTTTAGGAACTTTATATTTCTCGCAACTTTTAACTGCTAATAAATTGCATGCAAGAATGAATGTTAAAATAAAAACAAAAGCGTAGATCACCCATGACATGAACAAGACAAAATATCTGAAAACGACACACAAATCACACACCACCCCTAGGGTACGCCTCACTGTTGCCTTGCCCCTCGAAAGGTGATCGTCGAGTAGAGGATGTCTTAGTAAGTCCTCATGATCCGGGAACCTGGCATGAGGGTAGCTTCTAAGGTATCTTCCTATTGCTCCGGTGATCACCATGTCCCGAACCTTTGAATTGACCCGAACACCTCCAACGGTGGTGCTACCTACCTCTCAATGGTGGGACGGCACTACTTTAAAGGACATCTACACAGACGAATTCCTTAGGGTAGGTAGACGACTCTAGATACTTGCTCTAATTTCAAAACAAATCAAAAATATTTTTCACAACGACACCTTTTCAAAAAGCTTTCGAAAGCAATTTTTCAAACACTCTTGAGGACCGATACAAGAGTCGAACTGAAATTTTCAAAGAAACTTTTTAAACCCACAGTTGAAAATCAAACAAACCATTTTTGAAAACACAAGTGAGCAAGTATCTAAGAGCCCATGGATAACCATGGATAGAAAGGGTGCTAACACCTTCCCTTTCTATAACCTACCTCCCGAACCGAGAGCAATCTCTTTATGGAATTTTTCTGTGCTTTTGTCCTTTCCATTTGGAGAAAATAAAAGACGGTGACGACTCTTGCTTCCGCGACATTTCGCGAACCAGCTAAAAACAGTCAGTTCCAGATCCACCGATCACACCTGTGAATAGGCATTCGTACATGGAGACAACTCATAAATGAGGAAGTTGTGAATAAAAGATAAAATACAATGAGTAAAGTGGCAATAAGAAAATCTCGACTTTCCATTAAAATTGATATTGCTATAGTTCCCATATCCTGGATTGTCCTAGTGTTGTGCTTCCGAAGGATAATAGTTGAATTGGTCCAACCCGTGTTAGGAGGGTGTACTGGTTATTCGTGAAGAGTTTTAAGACTGCAGTCTCTCGCTTTTTGTCCCTAATTTTTTCCTGGATTGCCCTTTCGGGTTTTCAATCCACCAGGACACCAATTTTTGCCTAAGCCGCCCTTTCAGGTTTTCAACTTAGCGGGTTATTCTTTTTTCTTTATCCCTAAATTTTTCCTAAGTCGCCCTTTCGGGTTTTCGATCTAGTGGGTCTTTTATGCGTAGTATTTTTTAACTGAGTCTGAATTGACTAGAAGTGGAACGTCTTCCCCATCCGTGTTTGTCAGGATTAGAGCACCTCCTGAGAAATCTTTCTTCACGATGTATGGATCCTCATAGTTAGGAGTCCACTTGTATCTTGGATCAGTGTGAATTTGGAGAATCTTCCTTAAGGCCAGGTCGTCGGCGTGAAACTCTCGAGGTCGAATCTTTTTGTCAAATGCTCTCTTGAGACGCTGTTGATTTAACTGACAATGACAAATGGCTGATAGGCGCTTCTCTTCGATGAGATTGAGTTGGTCGAGCCTTGTTTGAATCCATTCAACTTCATCAAGCTTAGTATCCATCAGAACCCTTAATGAAGGAATCTCCACTTCGACTGGGAGTACCGCATCCATACCATAGACTAGTGAAAAGGGTGTTGCCCCAGTGGAAGTATGCACCGAAGTTCGATAGCCGTGCAGGGCAAAAGGCAACATCTCATGCCAATCTTTGTATGTTCTCACCATTTTCTGGATGATCTTCTTTATGTTCTTGTTAGCAGCTTCGACTGCCCCATTCATCTTCGGCTGATAAGGTGATGAATTATGGTGCTCAATCTTGAATTCTTCACACATTTCCTTCATCATTTTATTGTTAAGATTCAACCCGTTATCAGTGATGATCTTGTTTGGAGTTCCATACTGGTGTAATACCCCAAATTTGTCCTACCCTTCTACTTTTATCTGGTTTATGCATTGTCACACTTTTCTCATCAGCATATCCCCCATTAGGTCATTTAACCCAATATGCGTTCACGAACAATAAGGCTTGGCATATGGATCAAGGATCTTGGAGAACCAGGGTTTCTTTAAGTCTTTGAAGCTCTTATCTTCTTCCAAGGGATTCAAGTTGTTCTTCAATGCATGAGAAAGATACACAGTTGTTTATACATGGCATTATACAAGAGTCTCCTTCTAAGAACTATAAGCTGAGACATTGACCACTTTCTTCTGTTCATCGCCATTCCGTGATTCAAGGTTTATTTCCCTGAACGTGTGGCCTTCAAGAGGGTTTCATTATGAGGTATTAAATTTAAGGTAACATAATCATTGTTAGTTCGACTGAATGGAAATAAGGATCATTGAAGATGCGAGTCGTTTGGAGTTTACTCATTAAGATTTGAAGCGGATTCGGGGTTCACTTCATTCATCTTCCATTATTCAAGATCTAGGTATGCCATATAAGTGGATTGGGTTTCAGTTCTTTATGAGATATCAAATTGAATTCAAGTTTTGATGCTAGATATCCCATGATAAATTTCAAACGTCGATTTGCGAAAGTTAATTTTTGACAAAAGTTCCATTTAAATCTACGACACTTTCATTTGGGTTTCAATTTTTGGAGGGAAATCATGGCATGACAAGTCGGAACATGGGATAAAAGGGGGGCCTCAAAGAAAGTTTCATCAATGGTCTAAATATGCAAAATAGTGCAAGTATGACTCAAATAAGCCCATCCCACAATCCCATTTGAAAACTTCAAGCATTACTCACGATGAGTCATTCGAAGTTCTACCGCGAATTAAGGCGTTTCATTCAATCAATATATGGTCGGATCACAATACAAATTGAGGAAGAAATATTTCAAATCATTACATTACATTTCCTTATAAAAACCATTACACTTTATTTCCTCATATAAAAATAATCCTAGGTGATTGTCAAGTTGGAACTTAATCATAGGACTGCCCATGTTTCTTCTACCGTGCCTCATGAGTTTTGATATTTGACAATGGGAGATGTTATCAACACTGTCTTGGCTGAGGATACTTGCGTTCGTTATAATTTGCTTTACGTGAAGGTCATTAATGTTGCTGCCCCTCCCATGAAAACCTGTATTCAACAAAAAGAAAAAGCTAGCATCATGATTAATCCGTGTTATCATTCAACTGTTCCAGGATCATCACATCTGTAACATACATTCACATGATTCATTTAAATACAACCCTACAACTTTCAGAGAATAAGTATGATTCACATGACTACGACATACTCGTGCTGCCAATTCAAATTCAAACTGAGTGTGATACATGTACATGGGGGTACAATTCATAATCGGCTTAGACGCATTACCTCTTCACCATTTGTGCAAACAGTTGCTCTACGAGACTTGAATAACTCCAACTATTCGAGTATAAAAACAAAGACTTTGGCAATTGTATCATTATAATTATACACCATTATCATCAATACTGTGGCATAAATTAACATGCAGCCTTCTTCAGGTTCTAGCATTACAACACCACCTGCAAGTAGTAGTAGTACCCACATCAGGGAAATGAGAATGTTAGCATACAAGTTGACACTCGCATTTCATGTCTGTGATTCAAAAACAGCATATACATAAACTCAAAAACGGGGGCAGAAAGGGAGGAATTCCAAATATTAACATGTTCAGTAGCTCATGCGAGTTCAAGAATATATGCAGATTCAAGGAAGGAAATCGGTCAAACAAGGAAAATATCATAAGTTGGAGTCTGATTTGGTCAAGTTTAACCCTGACCAACTGTTTCTGAAACAGAACTATAACATATGCAAACAAAATTCCCAAACTATTAACTGTTTAAATTCCAGCTCAGCTTTAAACCTCCTAACTGTTTCTAAACAAAAGTTATCAACAGAAAACTTCATAACTAACTTACCCAATTCCTAACAACAATTTCTAACCGTAACCAACTGTCAAACAACCACAAAAAACTTCTAACAGATTTTTTTCCCTAACCAATTTTCCCAACAAACTCCAATAGAAATAACAGAATTCAGTAACCAAACCCAAAACCATTCCTCCCATCCCTCAAACCTCTAACCAATTGATAACCAACTCCTAACAGATTCATAACTAATCCTAACCTCTATAACAAAAACCAACAACAAACAACTAACAACCCTGTCAAAACCTAACCAATTCTATAACAAACTCAAAAACTTCCTAACAGATTGATATATATCTAACCAACTTTCTAACAGGTATAACAGAAAATGAGGAGAAAAGTTATACTAGAGGGAAAACTCAGAGATACCTATGATGGCTTGATTCTTTAATTGGCTGAGAGAATCCGCAACAAAGATTGAAAACCTCTCTCTAAATCTTGGCTTACATTCTTCAATCTTCATTGTTATTCACTATCTCTACACTCTCTTCAACCGATTCTTCATCTTCAATCTTCTCTGCACTCTCTCTCCCTGCTTCATCGCCATAACCTTCAACCTTTTTTGAAACTCCATTCAATTTTCTCTCTGCAGAAAACTTCACTCCATTCTTCATCTTCATACATCATCAACCTTCAATCTTCAATCTTTTACCTACTTCAATCTACTGAAAGAGTATCCTCAAGTATCCTCAACTATTCGACCACCTTCATTCTTTGCAACACTTCAAAATGCACATCATTATCAAACATCACAATCCATGTTTCACCTTCCTGAACCCTTCAATCTTCAGTAGTTTTGCGATTCAACATTCTTCAATCAACTCCATAGATAACCGCACATTCTGCTTTATTCTGCAATCGCAACAACATCAAAATCGAAGAGTAGAAGGTAGAAAAGAAAAGGCGCACAGAAATTAGAAAACAAAAATAGAAGAAGAAGGAAAATGCACATACCTGAGCCTTCATCTCGGCATTTCTCGTCAACACAACACCGTCAAAGACGCGCCAGACACTTCTCGGGTTGGTAAATCTCCTTCACTCATTACTACAATTGTTGTTTGTTAGATTGGATTGGTAGGTTTAGGAAGGAGAATCGGAAATCCGAAAGCAAGGTCGAACGAATCTGAGACGGTGATAAGAATCACAGAAGCGGAGATGACGATGGATGAGCGGCGGGGTGTGGTGATTGAAGGACGTGGTCGCGATGAAGACGGAGGTCGCCGAAATTGAAAGGTTGAGGCGAAGAAGAAGACGGCGGAAGGGATGTGTGCGCCGTGAGAGAGGAAGGGCGAAGTAGCTCATGGGTCAATACATTTAACCCTAATCCCTTTTTACTTATTGTTATTAGTTTCAATTTTTTTTACTTATTATTCTAATATCATAAAAATAAAAATAAAAAAAAGGCTGAATCAAGTTCATGGATATAAGGATGGACCAAAAAATCCTAATCTTCAGGCCCATCATCAAATTTTTGGTAGATCTTAGATCATGCACAAAAATAAAATGCTAATTGGACCTCGCTTCTATAATGGGCCTAACATCAGCTTGCTATACAGCACCCCTAGATCTGATCCTTACACCACCTTACTCTTTGTGATTTTTTACTTTAATTCCTTAATTTTTGTAATTAATTATTGATGATTCATTCATGATTTCTTGCTGAAATTTGGTGTGGATATTAATATGGTGATTCTCGACTTGTTGATATTTTAAATATTTTTTTTATTAGCGTATGAATTAATTAAATTAGTGTTTAGTATATGGTTAGAATTAATATTTTTATACGTCCTTGTCGATTTTGTATCCTTGATTTAATTTTATTGGCGTGAGGAGTGGTTTAGAGGCAAGTTCTGATCCTTGAATAATGCCACGTTATTTTTTGACGCGTTTGTTCATTGTACGAGGAACTTCTGATTATGCTTCACATTCGCAATACGTGTTTGCCTTTATCTTAGTTGAATATTGTTTCTGACTCTGTTTGTTTCTTGGTGAAGCTTGCTCAACGCGCACTCCTTGCTTTTTCAGTGCTTTCATTCGCTCTTGACGATTTGCTCACTTTGGTAGCCTCCGCTACTACTCTTACACTTCTCTTCATTTTATTGCATTTCGTTATCACTTTATAAAAATCATGAGAAATAGGGCTTTATTTCAATCCATATGCATGCTAACATTAGGTAGAATCCCCCCAAAATTCTAACTTTAGGTCTAACAACGCATAATAACATTAGGTGTAGAAATAGGTTAGTCCCCCTTTAACTTTTCTTCCCTTTTTGCATACGCACCTAAAACTAAAACTTCTTTTTTCTTTCAAAATTCAAAACATTTTAAAACTACTGATGAGAATCACGCCTTTGCTTAGTATGGGAAATGATAAGTGAGTCTCTTCTCGATCTTATTGTTCATCATCTCAAGCCTATGTGTGGTTCAATTCTCAAAGACTCCTTTCATGACTAAGTAGAAAGGCGGCTAATATCTCTCTCTTGAGGCCGACTAGTCATCATCTACAACAAAAGTATAAACCAATTCAAACCATTTGTGCGCTCACGCACCTTTCTTAAGAAAACCTTTTCAGGTAAGGACACGATTAATTTACTTCTGTGCCAACGCATAAGTCTCCAAAGGTCGAGCTGCGACAGAAGGCGGAATTAACTTCGTCCATAAAAAAAAACACAAACAAACAAAACATATGAGACGAACTACGGTAGCTCTGATTCCTCAAAACGGATACGTAGGCATTGGGGTAGGGCCCAAGCGAGCACACTTTTATTTTCCCTACATTCTTTTCTCTTTTCTTTTGCATGCATTCTCCCTTAGCAGTAATGAACAGTAAGCATAGATTAAACACACCCATAAGATAGATAACAAGAGTGGATACCGTAGAGTACTACGGGCGCGTGGGGTGCTAATACCTTCCCCTCACGTAACAGAATCCCTTACCCGATCTCTCGGTCACAAGACCGTGACTTCTCCCTTCTCAGGTTTTATCGATGTTTACCTTTCCCTACATGTGGGATAAAAGACGTTCGATGGAGACTTCATTGTTTGATGATTTTCAGCCAGTTGTTTCAGCTGGCGACTTCACTGGGGATAGGTCGACCAAATGCTGGTCCATCCCAGAGTCGCTCCTAGCTCTTGCTTTCTTTTCTATGGGTGTTTATTTTTACATGCTTTCAGTTTATTCACTCATTTTTAAGCATAGATATGCATTGCCTTTTACTATTTTCCATATACTACTGCTGTACAGGATTTGCTTCTTGTTTGGGTTGGGATGTCACTTTTGAGGTAAAAGGCCCAGTACCCAGGCCAGAGTGCACTAGGACACCTAGGAATAGAGTGGGGGCATGACGGCTATAGGACGTGGTCCGATTAGTGCAGTCATGTCATATACCACACTCGGATGAGGTTCAAATGAATTACTATCGGCACCCACGTCTGTGGGTAAGCCCATAGCACTTTCAGGCGAGCCCGTGATTTTCGAGTTACCATTGTCTTACCCTGGCCTAGTATTCACCCGTGAGTGGGAAGGGGATCATTATTACAGGTACAAATGGTGACTGTGTTCAGATGGTTATTCATGTACAGATGATGATTATGCTCAGACAGTGGCTATTGGTTCTAATGGCTATGTTCTGGATTTCTGTTATGACTTCATGCAGATGTTATATCTTGTTGGTGATCGTATGGTTCTCAGATTTATTTTCTGAGTTCCTGACTTGTTTACTTGGAGGTTCATTCAAGCCTTCAATCTTGGTATTCCCAGCATGTTCAGAAATTCTCAACAGTATCCAATGTTCTAGAAGCCTTGATCCCGGACAATGGGAGATCCACGTGGTACTTATTTCTTATATATGCAGAAGTTGTGTCGGACCTTTTCTCTGATGACACTCACATGGTTCAGAACATTACAACAATCATATTCAGGAATGATGGAACCTTGATCCTCTTTGATCTCATGCCTTTGCATACTTAACATGGCTAACCACATGCTTGACATACATGTTCTGTTATTTCCAAGGAATCATATTTGCAAGTCTTGTGCTAAACTCTTCCATCCCTTACTTGCGCAAAATCAAAATCAAAGCACGCAAATTCCTTAGAAATGACAAAACATGACATGGCATTCATTCATGCACCCCATGCATATTCATGCATTCATGACAGGTACCCGAAGATTGGGGATTCTTATTCAGACCTGGGGTTGTCTTCAAAGGTTCAACTTGATTTCTCTCCGCACATGTTCAGGGATCAGATGTAGAATAACTCTAAGTGGTACATGCAAGCTTTGGCCCGTAGTCAGAAATTCCTTCAAGCAGGAAGATAATGGATTAAAGACTCAAATAAGCCAGGTCATGGAAACTCTGATGATGATATCTATTATTTCTTTAGGACATGATGTGCTTGGTGATGCAATTTATACTGATTCGCTTGGTAAAGCATTCATTCGTTCTCCTGAAAGGATCTTCTATGCATATTATACTGGGGCACTTGGCCATTCGATTGAAGATATGTCATCCAGAGACCAAGTCCAAGACTGAATCAATTCAAAAATTGTCACGCTCACATCAGATCTGAAAGGGAATTCTCTCGCACACTCGAGCATCAAGACTACAGAAATTCGTCAGAATCAGCAAGTCCATACGGAGTCAAGTCTCCTCAACAGTGGCAATCATTGTTTTCTTTACTTCATTTTCATTTGCATTCTTGCTTGTTTGTTTAAACATCGCTTGTATATAGAAACTTGTCTATTTTTGAACGAAAATCTTAATGCAATAAGTATGCTTGTCTTGAAGTGTTCCTTTCATTTTTACTCATCCATTCGTTATCACTCTTTAAATTTTTTACTTACATATTGATGCCAAATTTTCCAAGTCTTATGCTTAGGTAAGGAATTGGAAGGAGGATGACGATATTCTAAAAACGCAAAATCTCTGGTTGGTACGCTTTTGAGTAAGACTCTGCTGACGATGTACATGCCTTGTTTCAATCCCTAAACACTGGAGATATAAGGGAGATAGACCCTCGTTAACCCCTTTGAGCCTTCGAAGTAGGAGTTTCCTTCCTGTTCATAAAAAAACCCTCATTTCAACCCTGGGGCGGGTAGTGTTCAGCTAATCTGATCAAGCATTCAGAATTCATCAAGAGTGTGCATCCAAGGATATAACAATGGTTATCCATCAAAAGGTTGAGGGAAGTCAAAACCACAATGGTTAACCCTCATCTAACAATAATGTGCATCAATTAACAATATCCCAATGGATATCTCTCGCACATCAGGAGGTCGACATATGACAATACAACAATGACTATCCCTCGTCTATCAAAGACTCAGGTAGTCACGATCTAACAAATCAAAAACAACGAAAAGATCAACGACTTGTTCAAAATGGAAAATACGAATAAGAAAGAAACAAAAATCCTTGCTAATTCGAAACTTGAAAATAAGTCGCTTAGGCAAAAGTTGGGGCATCCCGCTGGACTTCCAAATCGAAATTCAAAAGAATTTGTCCAGGCAAAAATTAGGGAAAGCAAGAAAGAAATTGAAAAGCCTAAAAGGCGAGAAAAGGATTACCAACGAAAATCCTCATCAAAGAACAAAGTCGTGTGATCAGACACCAAAAGCAAAAGGTGAAGTAACTGTCGTGTCTAAAAAACCACAGTGATTCCTCAATCATTGCAAACTCTTCTCGAGAGATGAATGCTTATATCAGGTTAACTGAACGTAGGAATGGAGAACATCATGGAGAATGGGTGGGCACCGAATGATTTTGAGCCTTAAATCCTTTTTTCTAAAAACCATGAACCAGGCCACGTTACAACCCATAAAAGTCCTAACTGAAGCATGGGTCAATTCGAAAGCGTGCTACAATGAGATAGCGTTTAACTGACTCCTAAAAGGTACGTTCCAATATCTGTGTTGGCATCATATGCTTGCATTGTCTTTCATAAAAAAGGGGAATTTACAAATGTTTCTCTCTAGCTAGTGACTCATTCACAACAGAGTTGTGACGTCATTTCATTCAAAGTTTTTTCAAACTTCAAGACTTACATATGTGTTGCATTAAAATTATCATTCTCATAATAAGCATTCTTCTGCATACAAAACAACTGATTGACATCAAGTAAGTTTACACAATGAACAACCGGTAAAGAGCTCAATCTTGTCAAAGAAGAGAGGCTTGAATACCCTGTTGAAGCAAGAGTCAGCTGCCACAAGAGAAATGACTAATCCAGAGGCATATTAACCAGTGATTTTGTCAAGTGCTTCATAGTCTGAGTACCCTTCAGGGATGAAGTTAGCATATCCTGCCAATCTGGGGCAATCAAGTCGAGAGTCGATCTCTCCAAGTTCATCCAAATATAGGGAATTCCCTCAGAGCTCGATCAATCATAGGCTATCACGTCGATAAATCTCTTCAAGCTCGATCAATCAGAGGCTATCACATCGAGAGACCTATTCAGAATTCATTAAACCTGGGGAAGTTACGTCGAGATTCGAAAAATATCTCCAAGAAAGCTGTAATCAAAGCAGTTTATTTCGTAGCTCAAGACATTGGGGAAGGCCACCTCATATCGTATTGTGGCACGAATCTTCTGGTCTTCTATTCGACCTAGATCTTCCCAGAGACCCTCCAGACAGGGGCATTCCTCATCCATACTTGCAAAGTTGCTCAAGCCAATTATGTTGTATGAAAAGAATCAAGCTGGAAGCATCATAACGGTCACCCTGACCTAGCCAGCGCATGAAGCTGCCTTCATCTACTACAGACAATTTCAGGTCTGATTCCCCAAGTGAATTCAGAAAATCTAGAATCGTCTTTTAACTCAGCACGCGCAAGTGCATCCTCAGTGGAGTTAATCAAGAGCATCCCCAGTAAAGCTAAATTGGGGCATTCGCAGAGCTAAACCAGGGCATTCGAAGAGCTCAGTCGGGGTACTCGTAAGTGTCCATGCCCATCTCTTATCCATAAGTGATTCAAGAAATAATTCCCCGGTGTGCGTAAACTTGGGACATGTATTCAGAGGGATCCACATGGTGTTCAGTATCCATTCTTCGACATATTCAGTTTTGTCATCCTCTCAACGGTTCAGGATGTATGGGAGTTTGGACAAATTATCTCTTCCCCAATGGTACAATTCAGGATTCAGCAGCATACCTAAAGACTCGCTTCGTCAGCAATTCAATCTCCAACAGAGTCATCAACAATCTTTGGTATCATGGTCTCCCCAATACAAATTTTTATCGGTATCCCCATCGATATTTGGTACTGCAGACTTCCAAGCGTCGATATGTATTGACATCCCCAGTGATGAGCAATGGCTCCCAGCAAGCTTTCGCTTATCCCCATGAAGTTTATTTCTTCGCATTGCATATAATTATCATTACATAACATTGCATCCTCAAAAGCGCGTAGCTGATCCATCAGAGTGGATCTTTGCGTCAAAAGAAATTCAAAACATGCATACAAAGCATAAGCTAGATCAGGTATCTTACATGAAAAACCTGAATTATTCAAGGACAACAATACATCCCTACAGGAGGGTATCATGCCCAAAGTCCCAAATCGGTGACCTTCACCTTTTTAATGCCCAACAAAATCAATACACTTTGTCGTTCTAAACCCAGTTCTTATCTGGTAGTCAGTTCCCTAAACACTCGTCCGTGTCCATTCCTAAACACTCATCTGTGTCAGTCTCTCAAACACTCGTTCGTGTTTAACCTTTTGATACTCGTCCGTATCTTCTTTCAATACTCGTTCGTATTGATTCAAATACTCGTCATTGTTTAAACTTTTGATACTCGTCCGTATCTTCTTTCAATACTCGTCCGTGTTGATTCAAAACAATCGTCCGTGTTTAACCTTTGATACTCGTCCATATCTTCTTTCAATACTCGTCCGTATTGATTCAAATACTCGTCCGTGTTTACTTTTGATACTCGTCTGTATCTCCTTTCAATACTCGTATGTATTGAACCAAACACTCTTCCGTGTTTAACCTTTGATACTCGTCTGTATCTTCTTTCAATACTCGTCCGTGTTGATTCAAAACACTTGTCCGTGTTTAACCTTTCTTGATGCTCGTCCGTGTCATTTATCTAAACAATCACCATGTTGTAACCCATGTTTCCATCTTAGAACCTGAGATCGCTCGTAGGCTAGGTTCTTCCTCAGATCATCTTAGAACCTGAGATCGCCCGTAGGCTAGGTTCTTCCCGTAGATCATCGTCGAACCTGAGATCGCCCGTAGGATAGGTTCTTCCCATACCGTCACCGTCGAACTTGAGATTGCCCGTAGGCTAGGTTCTTCCCATACCGTCACCGTCGAACCTGAGATCGCCCGTAGGCTAGGTTCTTCCCATACCGTCAGCGTCGAACCTGAGATTGCCCGTAGGCTAGGTTCTTCCTCAGATCATCTTAGAACCTGAGATCGCCCGTAGGCTAGGTTCTTCCCATACCGTCATCGTCGAACCTGAGATCGCCTCTTGGCTAGGTTCTTCCCTCAAATCATCTTCGAACCTGAGATCGCCTCTTGGCTAGGTTCTTCCCTCAAATCATCGTTGAACCTGAGATCGCCCGTAGGATAGGTTCTTCCTTAGATCATCGTCGAACCTGAGATCGCCCGTAGGCTAGGTTCTTCCTCAGATCATCTTAGAACCTGAGATCGCCCGTAGGCTAGGTTCTTCCCGTAGATCATCGTCGAACCTGAGATCGCCGGTAGGCTAGGTTCTTCCCATACCGTCACCGTCGAACCTGAGATCGCCCGTAGGCTAGGTTCTTCTCGTAGATCATCGTCGAACCTGAGATCGCCCGTAGGCTAGGTTCTTCCCATACCGTCACCGTCGAACCTGAGATCGCCTCTTGGCTAGGTTCTTCCCTCAAATCATTGTCGAACCTGAGGTTGCCTCTTGGCTAGGTTCTTCCCTCAAATCATCGTTGAACCTGAGATCGCCTCTTGGCTAGGTTCCTTCTATATACTTTGTCTTAGAACCTGAGATCGCCCTTTGGCTAGGTCCTCTGTCAAATCACTCTCATTGTTTCACCTTAGGATCATAGGTCGCCCGTAGACCTCGTCCGCTGTCTTTTCATACCAACCATTTGTCTTGTATTGGCATCAGGCCACGTTACAAGTCTAATCTCTGTCTCTTCATTGAAAAAAACAAATTTCTTTTCCCCAGCAGATAACACAAAAATAATAAAGAAAACACTTACTCTCTCTCAGGACAAATTTTTGGCATTGATATTTAATCATCTTCTACCTTGAACTCCCGAAAGGCATGTGCCAATCATACTTTCAGGTTTAAGACGATTAAATAGGGGCAGCTGTAATACCCCAAATTTGTCCTACCCTTCTACTTTTATCTGGTTTACGCATTGTCGCACTTTTCTCATCAGCATATCCCCCATTAGGTCATTTAACCCAATATGCGTTCACGAACAATAAGGCTTGGCATAAGGATCAAGGATCTTGGAGAACCAGGGTTTCTTTAAGTCTTTGAAGCTCTTATCTTCTTCCAAGGGATTCAAGTTGTTCTTCAATGCATGAGAAAGATACACAGTTGTTTATACATGACATTATACAAGAGTCTCCTTCTAAGAACTATAAGCTGAGACATTGACCACTTTCATCTGTTCATCGCCATTCCGTGATTCAAGGTTTATTTCCCTGAACGTGTGGCCTTCAAGAGGGTTTCCTTATGAGGGCTTAAATTTAAGGTAACCTCATCATTATTAGTTCGACTGAATGGAAATAAGGATCATTGAATATGCGAGTCGTTTGGAGTTTACTCATTAAGATTTGAAGTGGATTCAGGGTTCACTTCATTCATCTTCCATTATTCAAGATCTAGGTATGCCATATAAGTGGATTGGGTTTCAGTTCTTTATGAGATATCAAATTGAATTCAAGTTTTGATGCCAGATATCCCACGATAAATTTCAAACGTCGATTTGCGAAAGTTAATTTTTGACAAAAGTTCCATTTAAATCTACGACACTTTCATTTGGGTTTCAATTTTTGGAGGGAAATCATGGCGTGACAAGTCGGAACATGGGATAAAAGGGGGGCCTCAAAGAAAGTTTCATCAATGGTCTAAATATGCAAAATAGTGCAAGTATGACTCAAATAAGCTCATCCCACAATCCCATTTGAAAACTTCAAGCATTACTCACCATGAGTCATTCGAAGTTCTACCGCGAATTAAGGCGTTTCATTCAATCAATATACGATCGGATCACAATACAAATTGAGGAAGAAATATTTCAAATCATTACATTACATTTCCTTATACAAACCATTAGACTTTATTTCCTCATATAAAAAGAATCCTAGGTGATTGTCAAGTTGGAACTTAATCATAGCACTGCCCATGTTTCTTCTACCGTGCCTCATGAGTTTTGATATTTGACAATGTGAGATGTTATCAACACTGTCTTGGCTGAGGATACTTGCGTTCGTTATAATTTTCTTAACGTGAAGGTCATTAATGTTGCTGCCCCGCCCATGAAAACCTGTATTCAACAAAAAGAAAAAGCTAGCATCATGATTAATCTGTGTTATCATTCAACTGTTCCATGATCATCACATCTGTAACATACATTCACATGATTCATTTAAATACAACCCTATAACTTTAAGAGAATAAGTATGATTCACATGACTATGACATACTCATGCTGCCAATTCAAATTCAAACTGAGTGTGATACATGTACATGGGGGTACAATTCATAATCGGCTTAGACGCATTACCTCTTCACCATTTGTGCAAACAGTTTCTCTACGAGACTTGAATAACTCCAACTATTCGAGTATAAAAACAAAGACTTTGGCAATTGTCTCATTATAATTATACACCATTATCATCAAGACTGTGGCATAAATTAACATGCAGTCTTCTTCAGGTTCTAGCATTACAACACCACCTGCAAGTAGTAGTAGTACCCACATCGGGGAAATGAGAATGTTAGCATACAAGTTGACACTCGCATTTCATGTCCGTGATTCAAAAACAGCATATACATAAACTCAAAAATGGGGGCAGAAATGGAGGAATTCCAAATATTAACATGTTCAGTAGCTCATGCGAGTTCAAGAATATATGCAGATTCAAGGAAGGAAATCGGTCAAATAAGGGCAATATCATAAGTTGGAGTCTGATTCGGTCAAGTTTAACCCTGACCAACTGTTTCTGAAACAGAACTATAACATATGCAAACAGAATTTCCAAACTATTAACTGTTTAAATTCCAGCTCAGCTTTAAACCTCCTAACTGTTTCTAAACAAAAGTTATCAACAGAAAACTTCATAACTAACTTAACCAATTCCTAACAGAAATTTCTAACCGTAACCAACTGTCAAACAACAACAAAAAACTTCTAACATATTTTTTTCCCTAACCAATTTTCCCAATAAACTCCAATAGAAATAACAAAATTCAGTAACCAAACCCAAAACCATTCCTCCCATCCCTCAAACCTGTAACCAATTGATAACCAACTCCTAACAGATTCATAACTAATCCTAACCTCTATAACAAAAACCAACAACAAACAACTAACAACCCTGTCAAAACCTAACCAATTCTATAACAAACTCAAAAACTCCGTAACTGATTGATATATATCTAACCAACTTTCTAACAGGTATAACAGAAAATGAGGAGAAAAATTATAATAGAGGGAAAATTCAGAGATACCTATGATGGCTTGATTCTTTAATTGGCTGAGAGAATCCGCAACAAAGACTGAAAACCTCTCTCTAAATCTTGGCTTACATTCTTCAATCTTCATTGTTATGCACTATCTCTACACTCTCTTCAACCGATTCTTCATCTTCAATCTTCTCTGCACTCTCTCTCCCTGCTTCATCGCCATAACCTTCAACCTTTTTTGAAACTCCATTCAATTTTCTCTTTGCAGAAAACTTCACTCCATTCTTCATCTTCATACATCATCAACCTTCAATCTTCAATCTTCTACCTACTTCTATCTACTGAAACAGTATCCTCAAGTATCCTCAACTATTCGACCACCTTCATTCTTTGCAACACTTCAAAATGCACATCATTATCAAACATCACAATCCACGTTTCACCTTCCTGAACCCTTCAATCTTCAGTAGTTTTGTGATTCATCATTCTTCAATCAACTCCATAGATAACCGCACATTCTGCTTTATTCTGCAATCACAACAACATCAAAATCGAAGAGTAGAAGGTAGAAAAGAAAAGGCGCACATAAATTAGAAAACGAAAATAGAAGAAGAAGGAAAATGCACATACCTGAGCCTTCATCTCGGAATTTCTCGTCAACACAACACCGTCAAAGACGCGCCGTACACTTCTCGGGTTGGTAAATCTCCTTAACTCATTACTACAATTGTTGTTTGTTAGATTGGATTGGTAGGTTTAGGAAGGCGAATCGGAAATCCGAAAGCAAGGTCAAACGAATCTGAGACGGTGATAAGAATCACAGAAGCGGAGATGATGATGGATGAGCGGCGGGGTGTGGTGATTGAAGGACGTGGTTGCGATGAAGACGGAGGTCGCCGAAATTGAAAGGTTGAGGCGAAGAAGAAGACGGCGGAAGGGATGTGTGCACCGCGAGAGAGGAAGGGCGAAGTAGCTCATGGGTCAATACATTTAACCCTAATCCCTTTTTACTAATCCCATAACAATAAAAATAAAAACAAAAGGGCTGAATCAAGTTCATGGATATAAGGATGGACCGAAAAATCCTAATCTTCAGGCCCATCATCAAATTTTTGGTAGATCTTAGATCATGCACAAAAAAAATGCTAATTGGACCTCGATTCTACAATGGGCCTAACATCAGCTTGCTATACAGCACCCCTAGATCTGATCCTTACACCACCTTACTCTTTGTGATTTTTTACTTTAATTCCTTAATTTTTGTAATTAATTATTGATGATTCATTCATGATTTCTTGCTGAAATTTGGTGTGGATATTAATACGGTGATTCCCGACTTGTTGATATTTTTAATATTTTTTTATTAGCGTATGAATTAATTAAATTAGTGTTTAGTATATAGTTGGAATTAAGATTTTTATACGTCCTTGTCGATTTTGTATCCTTGATTCAATTTCATTGGCGTGAGGAGTGGTTTAGAGGCAAGTCCTGATCCTTGAATAATGCCACCTTATTTTTTGACGCGTTTGTTCATTGTACGAGGAACTTCTGATTATGCTTTGCATTTGCAATATGTGTTTGCCTTTATCTTAGTTGAATATTGTTTCTGACTCTGTTTGTTTCTTGGTGAAGCTTGCTCAACGCGCACTCCTTGCTTTTTCAGTGCTTTCATTCGCTCTTGACGATTTGCTCACTTTGGTAGCCTCCGCTACTACTCTTACACTTCTCTTCATTTTATTGCATTTCGTTATCACTTTATAGAAATCATGAGAAATAGGGCTTTATTGCAATCCATATGCATGCTAACATTAGGTAGAATCCCCCCAAAATTATAAATTTAGGTCTAACAACGCATAATAACATTAGGTGTAGAAATAGGTTAGTCCCCCTTTAACTTTTCTTCCCTTTTTGCATACGCACCTAAAACTAAAACTTCTTTTTTCTTTCAAAATTCAAAACATTTTAAAACTACTGTTGAGAATCACGCCTTTGCTTAGTATGGGAAATGATAAGCAAGCCTCTTCTCGATCTTATTGTTCATCATCTCAAGCCTATGTATGGTTCAATTCTCAAAGACTCCTTTCATGACTAAGTAGAAAGGCGGCTAATATCTCTCTCTTGAGGCCGACTAGTCATCATCTATAACAAAAGTATAAACCAATTCAAACCATTTGTGCGCTCACGCACCTTTCTTAACAAAACCTTTTCAAGTAAGGACATGATTAATTTACTTCTGTGCCAACACATAAGTCTCCAAAGGTCGAGCTGCGACAGAAGGCAGAATTAACTTCGTCCACAAAAAAAAACACAAGCAAACAAAACATATGAGCCGAACTACAGTAGCTCTGATTCCTCAAAACGGATACGTAGGCATTGGGGTAGGGACCAAGCGAGCACAATTTTATTTTCCCTACATTCTTTTCTCTTTTCTTTAGCATGCATTCTCCCTTAGCAGTAATGAACAGTAAGCATAGATTAAACACACCCATAAGATAGATAACAAGAGTGGATACCGTAGAGTACCACGGGCTCGTGGGGTGCTAATACCTTCCCCTCGCGTAACAGACTCCCTTACCCGATCTCTCGGTCGCAAGACCGTGACTTCTCCCTTCTCAGGTTTTCTCGATGTTTACCTTTCCCTACATGTGGGATAAAAGACGTTTGATGGAGACTTCATTGTTTGATGATTTTCAGCCGGTTGTTTCAACTGGCATATGATTTCTTTCTTGATGAAGCGGGTAACAACTTGCTTGATCACATTCTTGTACCAAGTTGCTTCTATCCACTTGGTGAAGTAGTCAATAGCAACAAGAATGAACATGTGTCCATTTGAAGCGCTCGGCTCGATGCGTCCAATCATATCAATGCCCCACATTACAAAGGTCCATGGTGAAGTCATCACATTCAAAGGAGTGGGAGAAACATGTATCTTGTCTGCGTAAACCTGACATTTGTGGCACATCTTTGCATAGCCGCAACTGTCGCTTTCCATCATCTTCCAGAAATAACCTGCTCATATGATTTTCTTGGCCATGGAATGTCCACTGGAAAGAGTCCCAAAAGAGGGCTCGTTTATTTCTCGTATAATGGATTCTGCTTCGTGTCTATCCACGCATCTGAGTAGAACCGAATCATAGTTTTTCTTGTACAGGACATCACCTGACAGTAAAAAATTGGATGCCAACCTTCTGAGAGTCCTCTTATCATAAATTGTAGCACCCTCAGTGTACTATTGCTTCTCAAGATATCTCTTGATGTCGAAGTACCACGGCTTTTCGCCCAACACATCTTCAGTTGTGAGACAATGAGCAGGGAAAATGTGTGATGGCTCTTTGTAATGAATGATTCTTATATTGGGTGCATGATTCAGATAATAGACTTTGAACATTGCTGCTAAAGTGGCCAGAGCATCTGCCAGTTAATTTGCTTCTCTAGGAATGTGCTCGAAGGTGATCTCGTCAAAAGTTGGCAATAACTCTAATATGTAATCTCGGCATGGGACAAAGTTAGGGTGTCGCGTATCCCAATCATCTCGTACTTGATGTATTACTAAGGCAGATTCCCCATAAAATTCAAGAATCTTGATCTTTAAATCAATGGCTGCTTTAAGACCCATCACACAAGCTTCATATTTGATGACATTATTCGTACAATCAAAACATAACCTGGTTGTGAAAGGTATTTGAGTGTTGCGCAAAGAGGTGAGATCTTCCCCAATGCCATGGCCCATAGCATTTGATGCACCATCGAACATGAGAGTCCATCGCTCCCCTGGATCGGGTCCCTTCTTTATCATCAAGTTTCATAACGTCCTCGTTTGGAAAATCGAACTTCATTGACTGATACTCTTCCAATGGCTGGTGGGCGAGATGATCAACAAGAATGCTACCTTTGATAGATTTTTTTGTGACATACTGGTTGTCATACTTAGGCAAAAGCATTTTCCACCGAGCCAATCTCCCTATAAGTGTTGGTTTCTCAATGATGTACTTTATTGGATCCATCTTAGATATCAGAAGTGTAGAATGTGTCAACATATATTGCCTCAAACATCGAGCCGCCCACGTAAGAGCACAACAAGTCTTCTCAAACAAGGAATACCTTGATTCAAAATCAGTGGACTTCTTGCTCAGGTAATAGAGGGCGTCTTCTTTTCGTCCAATATCATCATGTTGTCCGAGAACACAACCCATATATCCTTCAAGCACAGTCAAATACATGATAAGAGGTCTCCCTTGAGCTGGTGGTATGAGTATTAGTGGTTCCTGAAGGTACTACTTAATCTTCTCGAAGGCTTCTTGACAACTTTCATCCCAATGAACATCTTGATTCTTGCGTAACAATTTAAAGATGGGTTCACAAGTAGCAGTAAGGTGAGAAATGAACCTGGCTATGTAATTCAACCTTCCAAGAAAACCTAGAACTTCCTTTTTCATTTTTCGGTGTCGGTATGTCCTATATTGCTCTTACTTTGTCTGGATCTACTTTAATCCCTTGTTGACTTACAATAAAACCAAGTAACATGCCCGACCGAACCCCAAAGGTGCACTTGTTGGGATTAAGCATTAACCTAAACTTTCGTAGACGATCAAACAACTTCTGCAAATGGATCAAATGTTCTTCCTCAATTTGTGATTTTGCAATCATATCATCCACATACACCTCGATCTCTTTATGAATCATATCGTGAAAGAGAGTCACCATAGCACGCTGATATGTCGCACCAGCATCTTTGAGACCAAACAGCATGACTCTATAGAAAAAGGTACCTCAAGGAGTTGTGAAAGCTATTTGTTGTACCCCAAAATTTTCCCTCTCATATTTCTCAAAACATTGCAAGAAAAATCTCCAACTGGCTCAAGGTAGCTCAAGAATTAGCCAGACAAGCTCTCTCCTAAGGCAGTCTACCCCAAATTAGGGTTTTGTGTTACATCAATATCCTTGAATCCAAATGACCTCAAGTGCTAACCAATGTCCTAATATGTTCTCAAGATCATCCATGACAAATTTCAAGCCTTGCAGAGGAAGTTTGCTCAGTCAATTGCTCAAAGGTCCAAAAATCGACTATGCTAGGGCAAAAGTCAACTGTGACCCAAATACAATCAACCTTCCATATTTTTTGTCAACCTTCTAATTTTGAAGTATATTTCATCATTTTATCAATGTTTTATCATGATTCATCAAGGATTGCTCAAAATTCATCAAGATTCAAAAGTTGCTAAATTAGGGTTTTGTAGGAAAAGTCAACTCAACTTTGACCAAGCATAACTTTCTAATACTTTATGAGAAATGACCCATCCAAAGCTAATTTTGAATAGGATGCAATTTCCTACAATCCATCTTCATACCCCAGGTCCAAAAAATGCACTCACAAGAAGTTATGAATTTGGACATTATAGGTCATTTTGAAAAGTCAACAAAAACACATTTTTTGCCAACGCTTATAACTTGAGCATGGAAATAAAAATTAAATGATACCAAAAGGGTTGGTTAAAGTACATCTCAAGCTTTCTAAAAAGTCCAAGAACACTTCCAAAAGTTCAAAATTGAAGAAGTTATGCATTGTTGAAGTTGGACTTTTTTGCAAAATTGCCAAAAGTCAACTATCCCAAAAACGTCAAATTTTGTCAAATGGGCCCATTCTTTTCCACTTGAATTGAGTTTGCATTATTTCCCACATGCTCTAACTTCAGCCATGTGTCCACATCACATTTTTATTATTTAATTTGATTTTTATTTGAATTAATTTATTTTAAATCAAATAAAATCATATAAAATCTAAAGCTTTGATAACACATGATCTTTTGGCTATTTCAGGCTCCAAATATAGCAATTATTATCATCAAATTCATATCAAATCAAATCATGTGCAAAAAGATTGGAATTAGGCAAATTTGGCAAGTTTGTAAATGGAGATCAAATCAAATATGCAAGCATTGATAAGGCAAGATTTGGACCAATTTTATTAACCTAATGCACTGAGTGATACATAAGCAAGCTGTAGGACACAAAAGAAGGGTTGAAAATCATGGGAAGAGGCAGAATAAGAATAGAAAAAAATCACAAAAAAGCTTGAGGTCGAAATCCAGGTTAGAGGCATTTTCAGAGGTCGAGACTTGTTCCAATCGATTCCTGGCCATTCACACAGGCTACCTGGATCCAAGCCACGCATTTTCAGACTCCCTAGTGCACTGTAAGTCTCACGCGACATAACCCTATTCTTGAAATCAATTTGAGTTAGTCTGGCATCATTAGAACAAACTAATAGCATATTTTGAATCTACAAACCATTTGCAAGCGTTTGGTATCATTCAATTGCATTTATCTGCCCTGTATAGAAAATCACCATAGCTAGGGTTCTTCGTTTGCTTTTAGGGTTTTCTGTTTCAGGTAAAATTGAGACACAAGAAGAACATGGTTTTGATCAGGAGGCCATGACGAATTGAACCATGTTCTTGGATTGTATTTATATGGCCTGGAGAGAATTTTAGAACACGGTTGCGCTTTTAGCTGTGGATTCAAATCTGCATGTATTTTTTTACAGGTTTGAGGACAGGGATGAACTCGTGTCATCCATCTGTTGGCCAATTCAAATATCACGCGCATTTTTTTTGTTTTTTCTGGAAATTATTTTGTTTTCATATATTATTATTAGTGTATATTATAATAACAATTGAAACAACTTGGCGTAGTGGTGGACATAGCATGTGCATTCCCCTCAGGACCCGGGTTCGAATCCCACGTCCCCCACTTTCTCAATAATTTTGGTTTTTAGGTGATTGTTTGCATACGCTAGCTTGCTATCCACCATACATCCTCATCCATTAAAACGCCAGATGGCCAAAGGCCAGATCTGATGTCCATGATTGGAGGTCCACAAAGGCGCTAATCAACGCATGAACACCAGATCCACAAAGTCAAAAGGGCCAGCTTCTAATCGGCCAAGGAATTGCTTTCCACACCACCTAAAATCAGGCCCAACTCCTCTCTTTTTTACTTATTTTGTTATTTTATTTAATTGTTTATTTCATTTATTTAATTTTCTAACTAATCACAAAATTCTGTTTTTATTAAATAAAATCACAAAAATATTTTTATTTCAATCAAATTTTAAACTTTTATTTTTCTTAATAAATTTATTAATTGATTAGGTTTTTAATTAGAAAACTTTAATTCATTTTTTTGTAAATCATTAAAATTAATTAGAATTAATTAGGTTTTAACATAATTTAATTATTTTAATTTCTTTCTTAAAATAACAAAAATCCAAAATATGCCATAATTTATTTTTTTTCATTTAATTAATTTATTAATTTAATTTAGTTATTTAACTTAGGATTATTTTCTTTCTTAAAATAAAAACAATAAAAACCAAAAAAAGATATTTTCTTTAACCAAAAGGGTCAAAACCCTAAAATTCGCATTCGATTCAATTTCCCGCGCGCGTTACTTATTTTTATCCAATAACGTACATGCTTCCGGATTGTAATAGTTAAATAGGACATTTAATTATTATTACCGCTTTATTTTATTTTTCAAAGGGTTTGTCTTTGGCGATGTAAATACCCGACGCCTTGTAATTTAAATTCCGCATTTTATTTCCGCAAATTATAACTGCTAGATGTTTGATAATAGGGTTTGCATGTCAAGACTGAATGTTAATCTTAAAATCAAATTAGATCACCTTTAACATGTACAATGATAAAAAATAACTGAAAACGACACACTCGCACATGCGCATTCCTAGGGTACATCCCATTTGGTTGCCTTCATACACGGTCATTGAGTATAGGTCGTTTTAGAGGTCGTCCTCTTGTCTAAAGATCATAGTTGCCTCGGATATTGTTGCCTCAAGCAAATGATCTAAGACATTAGGGTTACCGCTAAAGTGTCCTAACATTGCTTTAGTGACTGTATGTCCCGCATTCGAATTGACCGTTAAACTCCAACGATGATGCTACCTACTCATCAATAGTAGGATAGCATTGTCTAAAGGAAATTAGCATAGAACGATTCCTTTTTCGAGTAGGTAGATGGTTCTTAGATACTTTCTCTTTCAAAAACAAACTTTTCACACTTACACTCCTTTTCGAACAAAGTTTTCAAAAACACTTAATTACACTCTTGAGGACAGAAGCAAGAGTTAAATCGAAGTTTCAAAAAAAAAACTTTTTTCAAACCCACAAGCACAAAGAAAACAATTTTGAAAACAATTGAGCAAGTACCTAAGAGCCCATGGATAACCATGGATAGAAAGGGTGCTAACACCTTCCTTTTCTATAATCTACCCCCCGAACCCAAGAAACATCTCGAAAAAAGGAATTTTTCTATGCTTTTTTCCTTTCCTTGTTGGACAAAATAAAAGTCGGTGGCGACTCTTGCTTACCGCGATATTTTGCAAAAACAAACGCAAAACGCAAACCAGCATTCCAAAAAATAGTCAGTTCTTCCCACCGTATCACAGAACTGGCGACTCTGCTGGGGACTTGATAAGTGGGGTGTACCTTAGGAATAGTTCATTATATTGTTTTCAATTGTTTGATCTGTTTGCTTTATCTTTATGGGCTTTGGATCGAATTAACTATAGGTCCTAAACCAGATCTGGGGACACCCTTTAGGTAAGTAGCAATAAACTGTGAGGGAATTGTACAGCATAGACCGATACGGTTGAAGCAGTAGCTACGTTGGTGTGGCACTTTAGTTTGTACCGACATCCCTTGTGGCGCAACGAGGAGAATATGGGTCTTCTAAGGGGTCATTAAGCACCAACTGACTATAGCACCTATAATTGACCAACTTGGCCATAGAACAGTAGCAGTATGTGTTGTACCCCAAAATTTGCCCTCCCATATTCTTCAAGAAAATGCCAAGTCAAGCTTCAAAATTCCCCAAGGGTTACACAGTGCAAAGGTCTCCTATACAGTCAAAACTAGGGTTTGTGTTCTGATCAAAGAAATGAAGTTTTCAAAGGCCCAACCAAGTCTCATATGCCTACAAATATGGTCAAGTATCCTCATATCAAGTTTCAAGGCATTCAGTACAAAATTGCACAGTCAAAACCCTAAATTGCACTACAGTCAACTGTAGGGGCAAAATGGTCATTTGACAGTCAAAAGTTCAAATTTTTGGTAAATATATCATTTTGAAGCCACAAACATCATTTGATCAATGCTTGATCATGATTCTCAAAATTGGGCTCAAGAATCATCAAATTGCAAAAAGTTTCCTTATTTTGACAGTTGAAAAAGTCAACTGAAATTGACCGGGGCATAACTTTCACATGGATTATCAGAAAAATTCCATCCAAAGCTCATTTTGAATAGAAAGACATTTCCTACAACTCATCTTCATACTTCAAGTCCAAGAAATGCTCTCACAAAAAGTTATCAATTTCAACATTATAGGTCATTTTCAAAAGTCAACAAAAAGGGACTTTAAGTCAAAGGCCATAACTTGAGATTGGTAAATCAAAATGACATGGGACCAAAGACATTGGTTAGAGGACTCAAAGACCTTTCCAAAATGTCCAAGAACATGAGAAAAGCTTAAAAATTGAGCAAGTTATGTCTTGTAGAAGTTGCGAAATTTTTGGATATTTTGAAAAGTCAACTTTGATCCAAATGACCTAAAATTGCTAATGGGCCCATTTTTCTTCCATAATTCATCACCCATGACATGTGCACGACCACTTGGCCCAAAGGGAAGTATTTTCTCATTTTTTATTTATTTATTTGAATTTTTATTTATATTAATTCATTTAAATCATTTAAATATGTGAAAAATATTTAACCTAACCAAACCAATCTTTTTATACATGTTTTAGCCTCTATAATTCGTGCATATGCAAATAAGGAAAGATTTGGAGCAAATTGATCATAATTGACACAAGAACACATGGAAAAGATATGAAAAGATCCTTAGAAAATCAAATTTCCAAATCAATGAATGCAATGGATTTGATTGAGTTTTTTTGACCTAATGCACTCACTACATATGCCTGATCACAACCCTAATCACAATGGACACGCAGCTGCTCAGGAACATAAGAATCAAACTTGAAATTTTCTCTAAAAAAGTCAAAACTGCAAACTCACTTCCAGGGCAATTCAAGGCATAAAAACCATTCCATTAGCTTCCTTGAAGGTTCCTGAACGTGTTCTAATCCATATCATTCCTCAAAGCTTAAAGAACTGGTATATTGAACCGGAACTGCATCAAGGAAAATTCACAATCGTGCATCATGATTTACGCATCCTTTGCATTTTTTATTCATTGATTCATGTTCATTATGATATTCTGAGGCTAACCAACATATTCAATTGCATTTTTGTGCGCTATATACGATTTTGCCATGCTTGTATTCTAGGGTTTGCAGGACCTCAAAATTGGGGATTTCAAGACAAGGAAAAATTGGTACACATGAGTTACACCATTCAACTCAGCGCATGAAGACGATCTTGAACCACCCATCGCGCCCAATTTCTGAATGACACAGGCCTAATCGCTATTTTCTAATAGCATGCCTAAGAAAACGCCACATAAACTGTTGCCTATGTATTTGGTATTACAGGGATGATGGAGAAGACGAATTCGTGGCACACGGTGATTGGATCATTTAAAATTCGCGCGCGTTGGTGGACTATGGTTATTATTCCTTTTATTATGTTTATTTGCTATTATATATTAAATGAAATTGGAATGGCTCAATGGCAGGTACACACGCATGCAATGTTCATGACCTGGGTTCGAGCCCCAGGTCTGTGTTATCTCCATATTATTTTTCAGTAATAATTCCCATGCAGCGCCAGCGTCAAGACGTACCATGCATCCTCAAGAATCAATATCCACGCGTCCATCAGAATTAAACCAAAGGCTGAGATTGAAAGCACACCATAAACTCAGGTCAACATTGTTACACGCTAGTGGGAAAGTCAAACGGACCTGAAGCTTGTTGGGCCAGAATTCTTGGATCTATACCTCCATATTGGGGCCTGAACCCCCCCTGGTTTGCAAATTCTATATATGTTCTTTATGTTTTATTTTCAATTATTGTTTTATTTGCTTTATTGTTTTGATTTAATTAATTATTTTTTACAAAATATGAAAATACACAAAAAATCAGAAAAGATAAAAAACATAATAAATATTTTTATTTTAATATTTCTTGTAAATAAATGCATGTAAATTGATTAGTTTAAATTAGAGTTTTAATGTTAATTTCTTTCATAACAAAAAAATCTAAAAAATGTAGAACTAGGTTAATTAATAATTTTATTCCTTTTATTTTTTCTTTTTCACAATAATATTATTTATTTTATTTATCTTTATAATTAAATTTGTACACAAAAATTAGGGTCAATTTATGTTTTAATTTAATATTTTCATAATAAATTTAAAAGCCATTAGAATTAGGGTTAGTAGTTAATTTTAATTAATTCTTTCTTCTTTCTATTAAATCCTAAAACACTAAAAAACACCAAAAAACAAATTCTTGCTTTCTTTTAATTTTAATTTTAATTCCTCATTAATTTTAATATTTTGCAAAAGGGTCCAACGCCCTCGTTTCGATTTAATTTCGCATATTTATTTTATTTTATTGCTTAAATAATTATGTACCTCTCCCGAAGCCTTGTAAATACTAATCTTCTCGCACTTTTAATTCTTTAATTGCTTTATTTATTTTTTCTGTCAAATCGGGTCCTGGTTAATTTTGGCGATGTGGACCCGCGCCATTTGTAATAGCTTAGAATTTACTTTCCCGCAACTTTTAACTGTTAAACAAAACATGCAAGAATGAATGTCCAAATAAAAGCAATGCGTAGAACACCAATAAAATGACAAGATAAATGCAAATGAAAATGACACACAATTCGCACACACCACCCCTAGGGTACGCCTCACTGTTGCCTTGCCTCGAAAGGTGATCGTCGAGTAGAGGACGTCTTAGTAAGTCCTCATGATCCGGGAACCTGGCATGAGGGTAGCTTCTAAGGTGTCTTCCCATTGCTCTGGTGATCACCATGTCCCGAACCTCGAATTGACCCGAACACCTCCAACGGTGGTGCTACCTACCTCTCAATGGTGGGATGGCACTACTTTAAAGGACATTTACACAGACGAATTCCTTAGGGTAGGTAGGTTCTCGTAGATACTTGCTCTAATTTCAAAACAAATCAAAAAAATACTTTTCACACCAACACATTTTCAAAAAGCTTTCGAAAGCAACTTTTCAAACACTCTTGAGGACCGATACAAGAGTCGAACTGAAATTTTCGAAGAAACTTTTTAAAACCCACAATTGAAAAGCAAACAAACCATTTTTGAAAACACAAGTGAGCAAGTATCTAAGAGCCCATGGATAACCATGGATAGAAAGGGTGCTAACACCTTCCCTTTCTATAACCTACCTCCCGAACCGAGAGCAATCTCTTTAAGGAATTTTTCTGTGCTTTTGTCCTTTCCATTTGGAGAAAATAAAAGACGGTGGCGACTCTTGCTTCCGCGACATTTCGCGAACCAGCGTTAAACAGTCAGTTCCAGATCCACCGATCACAGAACTGGCGACTCTGCTGGGGACAAACTTAAAGTGGGGTGTACCTTAGGGATAGTTCATAACTGTGTTTTCAATTGTTTTCCTTGTGTGCTTTAAATTGTGGGGTTGCATCGGAGTTACATAGATCCTAACCCGGATCTGGGGATACCTTCTTATAAAGTAGCAACAAGGCTGTGAGGGAACTGTGCGGGGTATACCGACATGGTTGAAACAGTCTGCTACGTTGATGTGGCACTTTGGTGTGTACCGGTAACCCTTGAGTTCAGTCAAGGAGAGTACGGGGCCTCCGCGTGGTGTCGTGAAGCATCAACAGACCTTAGGAACCTTAATTGAACTATCTTGGCCTCTTTAGGGTAGTGAGATAACTGACTTTGGTGCAGTCCGAGGTTGGTTGATACTCGATACTACACCCAATTGAGGGTTGCTTTCCTGGAATATTTCGGTCGCCAGTTCAGTGGCTAAATCGAAACGATGAACAATGAAAGCAATCCCGTGATATTGGGAGCCTTAGAACCCGGTTACTTTGATTAGGACAGGTTGAACCCACCAACTTCAAGAGGGTACTACCCAGACCCCATGCTGGCCTTAAACCTTAAGGGCTTGTCTTGTGTGCCTTGCGTGCCTTACATGTTTGTCTTTGTAATATCCGTGGTGTGTTTAATCATAGCATCATGACATCATCCAGCATCATATGCATTGACTAACCATTTCAGGGGTTCGAATTTTCATCTTTGTTCTTGTTTTGTAGGACATGGAAACTGTTCGTAGAAAGACAATCCAAATCAGTCTTGTAAGGATACCTCCTCAGCTCAAGGAACTTATATCCAGGATTCCCGAGAACTCTTCATTCAGTGAAAGACATGGAAGCCTCATCAGCTTGGTCAACACCAACATTGAGGAAGATATGATAAAGGTCCTGTTCCAATTCTTTGACCCTCTGCATCACTGTTTTACCTTCTTGGATTATCAGTTGGTACCTACATTGGAGGAGTTCTCCCGGCTCCTGAAGATCCCTATCCTTGATCAGCTACCCTTCAACGGTACAGAAAAGGAACCTAAGCTTGAAGAGATTGCTAAAGCCTTGCACCTACAGTCATCTGACCTCAAGGGACATTGGGAAGTTAGAAGTGGTATCAAAGGGTTCTTAGCCAGGTTTCTGTTTGAAAAGGCCCATGAATGTTGGAACTCCCTTGACTTGCAAGCTTTTGAAGAGGTTGTGGCCCTCCTTGTCTATGGTTTGGTGTTGTTCCCTAATCCAGACCAGCTTGTTGATATCAGCGCTGTCCAGATCTTTATGTCCAGGAATCCTATACCTACGTTGCTGGGGGACATCCTTCACTCATGTTACACTCGAACCATGAGAAAAAGGGGTGTCCTTATGTGTTGCACTCCTCTCCTGGGAAGGTGGTTTATTTCGCACCTTCCACAATCAGTCTTGAAGAATGAGCGGGGTTTGAGATGGTCACAACGGTTGATGACTCTTACACATGCAGATATACATTGGTGTCCTAGGTCCAGAGAAGATGTCACTATCATTGATCGTTGCGGGGAGTACCCTAATGTTCCTTTACTTGGAATCAGAGGAGGTATTACTTACAGCCCATGCCTGGCTTGGAGACAGTTTGGTTATGCTCGGAGGGATGGTCCTCATGACATGTTAATTCCTGACATAGTTTTTGACTTCGACAACGATACTCAAGGACTTCGCCAGAGATTTATCAAAGCCTGGAGGATGCCAAGTAGGATAGACAGCAAGACACTGGGGCACAGGAATTCCATCCCGTTGGAACCTTATCTCAAGTGGGTACGCGCCCGCTCCCAGAAGTTAGTGATGCCTTATCCCCACATGCTCCCAGTAATCAAAGAACCAGTCTTGGAAGGGGAAGTGTCCTACACTATTCAGCACCCTGATATGCCCACATCCTGGGAAGAGATGCAGAAGAGCTGGATCCAGCTTAAGGAAGAGCGGAATTCTCTTGAGACTAGTCTACATGCCAGTGAAAAGAAGGTCTTGGAGCTCACCCGCCTGTTGCATGAGGAGAGGAATCTCAACACTTACATAGCTCCAAAGAGGATGCGCAGCATATTTTGGGATTGATTTGATTTTTGTACTTTTGCCCATGAGACCTTGATGTATTAAACAATGATTTCTTTAATGATAACGCGTGTTCCTTTTTGTCTACAACAAATTTGAACTTTCGAACCTTTGAATACATTGCATAAACACATATCATTCATCATGTGCATAGCAGGTTTTTCCTCTTTTCAGGTTGCTTACAGTTCTTCGCTGTTTATTTCAGCATCATGAATACCGACTCTGCATCAACTGAGACCTCAATCAAGGCTCTTCAGGCGCAGAATGCGCAGTTCCAGGAATTAATCAAGGGTCTGGCTCAAGGCCAAGAAGAACTGAAGGCTATGCTCCTGAAGAAGGAGAAGAAGAAGAAGAGAAGAACTGTTCTGTTCAACTCGGGCCGAAGGTTTGGTAATACTCTGCAGCAGGAAGAGGCTGGTTCTTCTGTTGACAAGAGTTCTCCTCAGGCAGAAGCAAGGGTTCCTAGTCCGGTAGTCTCCGACAACGAGACGGATTTTGATGAAGAGCAGTACCCTCCTGCAGAAGACAGATACAAGCAACTGGAGGATAGATTGAAGGCTATGGAGATTCAACAGGTACCAGGGCTGGATTTCGGAGATCTGGGTTTGTCAACTGGTGTGATCATCCCTCACAAGTTCAAAGCACCATCCTTCTCTAAGTATGACGGGGTGTCTTGTCCCAAGCTGCATCTAAGATCCTATGTTCGGAAAATTCAGCCGTACTCTGCGGATAAGAATTTATGGATCCACTTCTTCCAGGAGAGTCTTTCAGGGACTCATCTCGAATGGTTCTATCAACTGGATGGGACCAAGGTTCGTAACTGGGAGGAGTTGGCTACTGCTTTCTACAAGCAGTATCAATATAATGCCGACCTTGCCCCTACACGTACCCAACTCCAGGGTATGTCGTTAGGTGCAAGCGAAGGTTTTAAGGAGTACGCTCAGAAGTGGAGAGACCTGGATGGTAGGGTGCAGCCTCCGTTGACTGATCGGGAGCTGGTAGACATGTTCTTGGGGACCCTATCTGGGCCATTTTTCAACCATCTCATTGGGAATTCTTCTGCTGGGTTCACTGATTTGATTCTGACTGGAGAGAGAATTGAAGCTGGGTTGAAGTCTGGGAAGATTCCGAAGGGTGCATCATCTAGTTCTGAGAAGAAACCCTTCAAGAAGGAGTCTAGTGCCGTATATGGTTCCAGGAAATCAGAGAGACCTGAGCGCCGCCAATCTGTCAGTGCGGTAATGATTGCTAAGCCTGCTGCCGCTCCTCGGCCGAACAATCCTCAAAAGGCTGAAAGACCCCGGAGGGAGTTTACCCGGTTAAGCATGACCCTATCGCAGATCCTGCCACAGTTGCTATCCACCAATTTGGTGACTGTCAGGGAGGCTCCAAAGTTCCCAAATACAACATCTCCCAAGTACAACCCGAACGCTCGTTGTGCTTACCATTCAGATGGCCCGGGGCACTCTACCGATGACTGCTGGGCGTTAAAGAATAAGCTGCAGGACCTTATTGACGCCAAGGAGGTACAATTTGAGGCATCTGAGAAGCCTAACGTAGTGACAGCTCCCCTGCCTGCTCATGGAGTGAATGCTATTGGGGACGAAGAGGAAGTTGATGAAGCTGAGTTTGATAGCTGGATATACCCGGCAACCGACGGTGGACTTAACAATTGGAGCGCAAAAGACAATCTCCCTGTTTCTCTTGTTACTGAGTAATGAATTCCTATGTTTTGTTATTTTGTAATAAACAATAAATAAACTCTATGGCCCGGTGTCTTACCCGAGGCACCGTGGTATCATTTGTGAGGGCATATAAATTGTCATTTCATATATCATGAATGAAAATCTTGGACGTTTTTTCGCATTGCAAATATTGTGCTCCTTTTCTGTCTTTCTTTTCCTTTACATACATTTCAAAACAGCTGTATTTACACACACACTCACTCATACAGGTTCCAATCCACTCTGGATCTCACTGATAACAACTCTGCTACTGCCAATTATGACTTCGAAAATCCGATCAACTTAGCCGAAGACGAAGGTGAAGATGATTGCGAAGTGCCTGGCGAGCTTGCAAGACTGTTGCTTCAGGAGGAAAAGGCAATTCAACCCCATGAAGAGCCAGTGGAAACAATAAACTTGGGTACTGAAGCAGACAGGAGAGAGGTAAAGATTGGTGCCAACCTAGTGCTCAGCGTGAAGCAACGGTTAACCAAGATGTTACATGATTATGTGGAGATCTTTGCCTGGTCCTACGAAGACATGCCCGGGTTGGATACCGATATTGTGGTCCATCACTTACCAACTAAGGAAGACTACCCTCCAGTTAAGCAAAAGGTTCGTCGGATGCATCCAGAGATGTCCGAGAAGATTAAAGCCGAGGTCATGAAACAGTTCGATGCTGGGTTCCTTGCAGTGACTTCTTACCCCCAGTGGGTTGCTAATGTGGTGCCGGTACCTAAGAAGGACGGTAAGGTCAGAATGTGTGTCGATTACAGGGATCTGAACAGGGCCAGCCCCAAGGATGACTTCCCTCTACCTCACATTGATGTCCTTGTTGATAATATAGCTCAGCACAAAGTATTCTCTTTCATGGATGGCTTTTCAGGTTACAATCAGATTAAGATGGCACCGGAAGACATGGAAAAGACTACGTTTGTTACTCAGTGGGGAACCTTCTGCTACAAGGTCATGCCTTTTGGATTAAAGAACGCTGGGGCAACCTACCAACGTGCCATGGTTGCTTTATTTCATGATATGATCCATCATGAGATAGAAGTGTATGTTGATGACATGATCGCTAGGTCCCAGACTGAGGAAGAGCACTTAGATCATCTGCAGAAGTTGTTTGACCGGTTGAAACTGTACAAGCTGAGACTGAATCCGAACAAGTGCACCTTCGGGGTAAGATCTGGAAAATTGCTAGGCTTCGTGGTCAATGATAAAGGAATACAAGTGGACCCTGCTAAGGTCAAAGCTATTCAAGAGATGCCAGTTCCTAAGACAGAGAAGGAAGTCAGAGGCTTTTTAGGACGCCTGAATTACATTGCTCGGTTCATCTCACATCTGACTGCTACCTGTGAGCCAATCTTCAAGCTGCTGAAGAAAGATCAGGTGGTACGTTGGAATGATGAATGTCAGGCCGCTTTCGACAAAATCAAAGAGTATCTCCAAGAACCACCTATCCTTATGCCGCCGGTTGAAGGGAGACCTCTGATACTATACCTGACAGTGCTTGATAACTCAATGGGGTGTGTGCTGGGGCAGCATGACGAGTCTGGACGAAAAGAGCATGCCATTTATTACCTTAGAAAAAAGTTTACCGACTGTGAGACCCGATACTCATTGCTCGAGAAAACTTGCTGCGCTTTGGTATGGGCTGCTCGCCGGCTGAGACAGTATATGCTGACTCATACTACCTTGTTGATCTCAAAAATGGATCCTATAAAATACATATTCGAAAAGCCTGCTCTGTCTGGGAGAATTGCAAGATGGCAAATGATCTTGACGGAATACGACATTCAGTACACGACCCAAAAAGCCATCAAGGGAAGTGTATTGGCAGACCACCTGGCACATCAAGCTGTAGATGATTATCAATCAATGAACTTCGAGTTTCCGGATGAAAGCATCATGATTGTAACTGACTGTGAAGTACCTGGACCGGATGAAGGACCTGAACCAGGATCCCGATGGTCTATGCACTTTGACGGAGCCTCCAATGCTTTGGGAAATGGTATCGGCGCCATAATCATATCTCCTCAAGATACTCATACTCCACTCACTGCCCGGCTATGTTTCAACTGTACCAACAACATGGTGGAGTATGAGGCGTGCATCATGGGTCTTCAAGCTGGGATCGACCTAAGGATCAAGTTTCTGAGTGTCTTCGGAGATTCCTCTCTTGTGATCAATCAGATCAAAGGAGAGTGGGATACGAAACATCCAAACCTGATTCCTTACAGAGAATGTGTGTTGACTTTGATCCCCCACTTTACAGAGATAACCTTTGAACACTTTCCAAGAGAAGAAAATCAGTTGGCGGACGCGTTAGCTACAATGTCTTCAATGTTCAAGGTCAAATGGGATAATGAGGCTCCCCGGATCATCATCTGGAAACTGGACGAACCGGCATACTGTTGTGACCTCGAAACTGAGTTGGTAACTGAGAAGCCTTGGTACTATGAAGTGAAGAGATATCTGGAAGCTCAGGAATACCCTGAAGGTGCCTCTATCAATGATAAGAAATTCCTGAGAAGGTTCGCAGCCAAGTTCTTCCTAAGCAACGACATCTTGTACAAGCGAAACCATGATTCAACCTTACTGCGTTGTGTGGATAAGACTGAAGCAGAAAGAATCATGGAAGAGCTACATGAAGGGACCTTTGGTACACATTCCAGTGGGCATACTATGGCTAAGAAAATCCTACGGGCAGGATATTACTGGTCCACAATGGAAGCTGACTGCTACCAACATTCCAGGACATGCCATAAATGCCAGATTTACGCAGATAAGGTGCATGTTCCTCCGGTTCCCCTAAATGTTCTGACTGCGCCCTGGCCATTTGCAATGTGGGGCATAGACATGATCGGCGAGATTAAACCTACGACATCTAATGGACATCGCTTCATCCTAGTGGCGATTGATTATTTTACGAAGTGGGTTGAGGCAGCATCCTATGCTACGGTAACCAAGACTGTTGTGGCACGGTTCATTCGGCACAACCTGATCTGTCGGTATGGCGTCCCTGAACGAATTATTACAGACAACGGGACCAATCTGAACAACAAGATGATCGCTGAGCTCTGCGAACAGTTCAAGATACAGCACCCCAATTCTTCTCCTTACAGACCGAAGATGAATGGGGCTGTAGAAGCAGCTAACAAAAACATTAAGAAGATCGTGCAAAAGATGACAGTGACCTATAAAGATTGGCACGAGATGTTACCGTTCGCTCTACACGGATACCGTACCTCAGCTAGGACGTCAACCGGGGCAACTCCTTTCTCTCTGGTTTATGGTATGGAGGCAGTCTTGCCGATCGAAGTGCAAATACCCTCTCTCCGGATAATGAAGGATGCAAATCTGAACGAAGATGATTGGATCCAGACACGACTTGATCAGCTCAACCTCATTGATGAAAAGAGACTTGCTGCTATCTGCCATGGTCAGACGTATCAGAAACGGATGATCAGGGCATTTAACAAAAAGGTCAGACCACATGAATATCAAGTTGGGGATCTGGTAATCAAGAGAATCATCCTTCCTCTGAGTGATCCAAGGGGATAATGGACCCCTACGTACGAAGGGCCATTTGTGGTTAAGCATGTGTTCTCAGGAGGAGCAATGATATTAACCAACATGGATGGTGACGACCTTCCTCACCCCGCCAATGCAGACATAGTAAAAAGATACTACGCATAAAAAAAAAGACCCGCTAGGCTGACATGCCTAGGCAAAAATTAGGGCTTCCCGTCGAACCAAAAGGGTTCGGGCAAAATGAAGGGATGAAAATGAAAAAAATCTGTACACCCGGCATGTCGAAAACCTGAAAAGGCGGCTTGGGCAAAAATGGGTATCCCGGTGGACTGAAAACCCGAAAGGGCGGTCCAGGCAAAAATTAGGGATAAAGCGTAATACTATGTCTCATTGATCACTTTGCATCCAGAATCCGGTATCTACATCAAGTTCAAACGGCATTGATCAGTCAGCTTCACCTTCAACCAAGGTCATCAAGTGATGAGACGCTCGGAGTTATAAAGGCAATAGCAGAGTTGAAACCCAGTGGGATCATTCATTTCACACAGCTATTTTATTTTGTACAAAATTTGTATAAACTCTTTGGTTCGGCGGCGTTCTCTTACTAGGACGTCAGCCTCTTGTACACAAAACGCCTATTCACAGGCCATTCAAAAATCAATACAAATATATTTTCAGCTAAACGTGCCAAGTATTTTTCCTTTTCTGTTTTGTTTTGCGAAGAACGTCCAAGGTTCAATTTGTGATATATGCATTGACAATAATTTGCTAACTCATAAATATTTGCATACGAAACAAAGGAATTAATTGCAGGTGACACTAGAAACAGGGGCAATAAAAGAGTTGTCTAAGCGATCTAATTGTTCTATCCTCCAAGGTATCAAGGTAGGTTCAGCTAAAGAACATGACCAGTACATCTTAATTCCCCAGAGAATAAGTCAGCAGCCAGCGCACTCTTCTCCAAGCAAAATTATCAAATCTTAAGGAAATCGAGTATCCCCCAGTAGATCTCAATACTTCCCCAGCAGTATACATAGTCTTAACAAGCATCCCCGGCAGTCTCGCTCTAAAGATTGTTCCCCGGCGGCGCATCAAATCCAAAGGAATCACTTCTCTCCCCGACATAGTTCAAAACCTCCCAAAAGAGTCCAGTCCAATCCAGTTCCCCAGGAAGGTTGGAATTCATATCCCCCAAGCAATAAGCTTATCCCCAGTAGATTCTGGAAGCTTATCCTCGCAGAGCACGAACACGTCGTCCGGCTTTATTTAAAGAGTTATTTCCTTAACAGAATATAACTGGGTTATCCTCAGCCAAAAGCCACGGAAAGAGTGTCCTCGACGAAGTCTTCTTATCCCTAGCAAAGTCTATCAACACTTCCAGTACAGCAAAAATATCCCCAGCAAGTAACTATCAACACTCAGCAAGGCATCCCTTCTCCCACAGAGTATTGCTTCCCAGCATGGTCGTTAGGGTATCTTTTCTCCCCGCAGAATCCTCCATTTGCCAAGTTTATTCCGCAACGGAGTCATCTTCTCCCACCGGTATTCTCGCAGTTATCATCCCCAGCGGAAGCAAAATCTATCCTTCAATATCAGCCCAGGATGCGACTTCCCGGCGCCCGTCAAGGATTTACTTTCCTAGACGAAAAACACATACATCACATACATCATTCTAGCGTGCATAGACGCATCATATCATACAAATCTCATTTATGTTGAGAACATCATTGCTTGATCCATATCATGCATTGCATATGACTGACCTCTACCTTTCAGGAAAGATTCAGTTAAATTCTCAAACGTATTTCAGGGCCTTCTCTAGTCCAGCTAAATCGACGCTCAACAGATTTTTCTGATAAAGACTCAGTAGAAGTTATTCCAGATGTTTCCCTCTCCGACGGTGAGTGAGGTGATAGTCTCTTATGGTCCCCTCTCCGACGGTGAGTGAGGTGGTAATTCCTTTTTCAGATGTTTCCCTCTCCGACGGTGAGTGTGAGGTGATAGTCTCTCATGGTCCCCTCTCTGACGGTGAGTGAGGTGGTAATTCCTTTTTCAGATGTTTCCCTCTCCGACGGTGAGTGTGAGGTGATAGTCTCCTATGGTCCCCTCTCCGACGGTGAGTGAGGTGGTAATTCCTTTTTCAGATGTTTCCCTCTCCGACGGTGAGTGTGAGGTGATAGTCTCCTATGGTCCCCTCATCGACGGTGAGTGAGGTGGTAATTCCTTTTTCAGATGTTTCCCTCTCCGACGGTGAGTGTGAGGTGATAGTCTCCTATGGTCCCCTCTCCGACGGTGAGTGAGGTGGTAATTCCTTTTCAGATGCTTCCCTCTCCGACGGCGAGTGAGGTGATAATATCCTATGGTCCCCTCTCCGACGGTGAGTGAGGTGATAATTCCTTTCCAGATAATTCCCTCTCCGACGGTGAGTGAGGTGATTCCCTTTCAGATTATAATGACCTATGGTTCTCTTCCCGATCCTGCGAAGATGGTATGTCCCACCAAAATTTTTCTCAACGAGCGTTGTTGAAGTTAAAGTCACCCAAGGTTCTCTTACCATTCATGCAAGTTAGTAACCATCCCTGGTCAGGACATATCTATACCAAGCACCCAAAAATCAGCTCCTGCAACGTATCAGGTACTCATTTTCTGTTTTGCAGGTATACAAGTTCTCGCTAAGAAATCTCTTACGCGATTAGCATCCAGATGGCATCTATAAGCCCATCATCTTATCCAGCAACCTCTAAATGGCATCTATAAGCCCATTTCATCATCACCACTACTATGTGAGCGCAAATTTCTGGGCACTCTAGTGCTCAATCATCTTCCACCTTCGGATTACGAAAGGCACGTCAGCCAATCTGCATCCTCAGGTCTAAGAAGATTGAACAGGGGCAACTGTTGTACCCCAAAATTTGCCCTCCCATATTCTTCAAGAAAATGCCAAGTCAAGCTTCAAAATTCCCCAAGGGTTACACAATGCAAAGGTCTCCTATACAGTCAAAACTAGGGTTTGTGTTCTGATCAAAGAAATGAAGTTTTCAAAGGCCCAACCAAGTCTCATATGCCTACAAATATGGTCAAGTATCCTCATATCAAGTTTCAAGGCATTCAGTACAAAATTGCACAGTCAAAACCCTAAATTGCACTACAGTCAACTGTAGGGGCAAAATGGTCATTTGACAGTCAAAAGTTCAAATTTTTGGTCAATATATCATTTTGAAGCCACAAACATCATTTGATCAATGCTTGATCATGATTCTCAAAATTGGGCTCAAGAATCATCAAATTGCAAAAAGTTTCCTTATTTTGACAGCTGAAAAAGTCAACTGAAATTGACCAGGGCATAACTTTCACATGGATTATCAGAAAAATTCCATCCAAAGCTCATTTTGAAGATAAAGACATTTCCTACAACTCATCTTCATACTTCAAGTCAAAGAAATGCTCTCACAAAAAGTTATCAATTTCAACATTATAGGTCATTTTCAAAAGTCAACAAAAAGGGACTTTAAGTCAAAGGCCATAACTTGAGATTGGTAAATCAAAATGACATGGGACCAAAGACATTGGTTAGAGGACTCAAAGACCTTTCCAAATTGTCCAAGAACATGAGAAAAGCTTAAAAATTGAGCAAGCTATGCCTTGTAGAAGTTGGGAAATGTTTGGATATTTTGAAAAGTCAACTTTGATCCAAATGACCTAAAATTGCTAATGGGCCCATTTTTCTTCCATAATTCATCACCCATGACATGTGCACGACCACTTGGCCCAAAGGGAAGTATTTTCTCATTTTTTATTTATTTATTTGAATTTTTATTTATATTAATTCATTTAAATCATTTAAATATGTGAAAAATATTTAACCTAACCAAACCAATCTTTTTATACATGTTTTAGCCTCTATAATTCGTGCATATGCAAATAAGGAAAGATTTGGAGCAAATTGATCATAATTGACACAAGAACACATGGAAAAGATATGAAAAGATCCTTAGAAAATCAAATTTCCAAATCAATGAATGCAATGGATTTGATTGAGTTTTTTTGACCTAATGCACTCACTACATATGCCTGATCACAACCCTAATCACAATGGACACGCAGCTGCTCAGGAACATAAGAATCAAACTTGAAATTTTCTCTAAAAAAGTCAAAACTGCAAACTCACTTCCAGGGCAATTCAAGGCATAAAAACCATTCCATTAGCTTCCTTGAAGGTTCCTGAACGTGTTCTAATCCATATCATTCCTCAAAGCTTAAAGAACTGGTATATTGAACCGGAACTAAATCAAGGAAAATTCACAATCGTGCATCATAATTCACGCATCCTTTGCATTTTTTATTCATTGATTCATGTTCATTATGATATTCTGAGGCTAACCAACATATTCAATTGCATTTTTGTGCGCTATATACGATTTTGCCATGCTTGTATTCTAGGGTTTGCAGGACCTCAAAATTGGGGATTTCAAGACAAGGAAAAATTGGTACACATGAGTTACACCATTCAACTCAGCGCATGAAGACGATCTTGAACCACCCATCGCGCCCAATTTCTGAATGACACAGGCCTAATCGTTATTTTCTAATAGCATGCCTAAGAAAACGCCACAGAAACCGTTGCCTATGTATTTGGTATTACAGGGATGATGGAGAAGACGAATTCGTGGCACACGGTGATTGGATCATTTAAAATTCGCGCGCGTTGGTGGACCATGGTCATTATTCCTTTTATTATGTTTATTTGCTATTATATATTAAATGAAATTGGAATGGCTCAGTGGCAGGTACACACGCTTGCAATGTTCATGACCTGGGTTCGAGCCCCAGGTCTGTGTTATCTCCATATTATTTTTCAGTAATAATTCCCATGCAGCGCCAGCGTCAAGACGTACCATGCATCCTCAAGAATCAATATCCACGCGTCCATCAGAATTAAACCAAAGGCTGAGATTGAAAGCACACCATAAACTCAGGTCAACATTGTTACACGCTAGTGGGAAAGTCAAACGGACCTGAAGCTTGTTGGGCCAGAATTCTTGGATCTATACCTCCATATTGGGGCCTGAACCCCCCCTGGTTTGCAAATTCTATATATGTTCTTTATGTTTTATTTTCAATTATTGTTTTATTTGCTTTATTGTTTTGATTTAATTAATTATTTTTTACAAAATATGAAAATACACAAAAAATCAGAAAAGATAAAAAACATAATAAATATTTTTATTTTAATATTTCTTGTAAATAAATGCATGTAAATTGATTAGTTTAAATTAGAGTTTTAATGTTAATTTCTTTCATAACAAAAAAATCTAAAAAATGTAGAACTAGGTTAATTAATAATTTTATTCCTTTTATTTTTTCTTTTTCACAATAATATTATTTATTTTATTTATCTTTATAATTAAATTTGTACACAAAAATTAGGGTCAATTTATGTTTTAATTTAATATTTTCATAATAAATTTAAAAGCCATTAGAATTAGGGTTAGTAGTTAATTTTAATTAATTCTTTCTTCTTTCTATTAAATCCTAAAACACTAAAAAACACCAAAAAACAAATTCTTGCTTTCTTTTAATTTTAATTTTAATTCCTCATTAATTTTAATATTTTGCAAAAGGGTCCAACGCCCTCGTTTCGATTTAATTTCGCATATTTATTTTATTTTATTGCTTAAATAATTATGTACCTCTCCCGAAGCCTTGTAAATATTAATCTTCTCGCACTTTTAATTCTTTAATTGCTTTATTTATTTTTTCTGTCAAATCGGGTCCTGGTTAATTTTGGCGATGTGGACCCGCGCCATTTGTAATAGCTTAGAATTTACTTTCCCGCAACTTTTAACTGTTAAACAAAGCATGCAAGAATGAATGTCCAAATAAAAGCAATGCGTAGAACACCAATAACATGACAAGATAAATGCAAATGAAAATGACACACAATTCGCACACACCACCCCTAGGGTACGCCTCACTGTTGCCTTGCCTCGAAAGGTGATCGTCGAGTAGAGGACGTCTTAGTAAGTCCTCATGATCCGGGAACCTGGCATGAGGGTAGCTTCTAAGGTGTCTTCCCATTGCTCTGGTGATCACCATGTCCCGAACCTCGAATTGACCCGAACACCTCCAACGGTGGTGCTACCTACCTCTCAATGGTGGGATGGCACTACTTTAAAGGACATTTACACAGACGAATTCCTTAGGGTAGGTAGGTTCTCGTAGATACTTGCTCTAATTTCAAAACAAATCAAAAAAATACTTTTCACACCAACACATTTTCAAAAAGCTTTCGAAAGCAACTTTTCAAACACTCTTGAGGACCGATACAAGAGTCGAACTGAAATTTTCGAAGAAACTTTTTAAAACCCACAATTGAAAAGCAAACAAACCATTTTTGAAAACACAAGTGAGCAAGTATCTAAGAGCCCATGGATAACCATGGATAGAAAGGGTGCTAACACCTTCCCTTTCTATAACCTACCTCCCGAACCGAGAGCAATCTCTTTAAGGAATTTTTCTGTGCTTTTGTCCTTTCAATTTGGAGAAAATAAAAGACGGTGGCGACTCTTGCTTCCGCGACATTTCGCGAACCAGCGTTAAACAGTCAGTTCCAGATCCACCGATCACAGTATGCTACACTCATTGAGACCAAACTCTCGCGATGATTCTGGCTGCAAGAAAAGGTTGCTAAACTGGAATTATGATCGATCAAGGGTCGTTAGTGATATTGAGATCCTCTAGAACCCGGTTACTATTTCAGGACAGGTTTGAACCAACTAAACTGAAAGAGGGTAATACCTAAACTCCTTGCCAGCCTGAAATCTAAGGGCTATCTGTGTGACTTGTTTTCCCTTACCATGTTTGCTATCTGTGAATACTTGTGATGTGTTTCTATCATGACATCATGCATCATGACATTGCATGCATCTTGCATCAAGACTAACCTATTTCAAAGACAGAGGGGATTCATCTTTGTTCTGTTTTGTAGGTCATGGCACCCATGCATAGAAACACTATTCGGATCAACTTTGTCCAGATTCCTACTCAGCTTAAGGATTTGGTTGCAAAGATTCCAGATACTTCCTCCTTTATCAAAAGACATGGGAACCTCCTTGGTTTGGTCAACTCCAAGATGGATGAACAGATGATGAGTGTCTTAGTCCAGTTCTTTGATCCATTGTACCATTGCTTTACTTTTCCGGACTACCAGTTGGTCCCTACCTTGGAAGAGTTCTCTGATCTGCTTAGTATCTCCATTCTAGAGCAGACCCCGTTTACAGGTTGAGAGAAAGTCATTAGGCCGGAAGAGATTGCTTCAGCCCTCCATCTGACAAAGGCTGAGGTAATGTCAAACTGGGAGACTAGAAGTGGGACAAAAGGCTTCTTGGCTAGATTCTTGGTTGATCGGGGTAATCAACTTTGGGACAGCTTAGACTTTCAGGCGTTCGAAGATATCCTGGCTCTTCTCATTTATGGTCTGGTTCTGTTTCCTAACTCAGATTCCTTTGCCGACGTGAATGCAGTGAAGATCTCCATTTCCCGTAATCCGGTACCCACTCTCTTGGGTGACATTCCGCACTCTCTTTATGCCCGTACTGCTCAAAAACGGGGAACCCTTATGTGTTATGCACCATTGCTGGCGAGGTGGTTTATTTCTCACCTCCCCAAATCAGTTTTGAAGAACAAGGAAGGCATGGGTTGGGCCCATAGGATTATGTCTCTTTCTCACATGGACATCATTTGGACTAATAAGGACATGGAAGACGTGGCTAGTATTGATCGCTGTGGGGAATACCCCAATGTTCCACTGCTAGGAATCAATGGGGGGATCCCTTATAATTCGTGTTTGGCCTTACGTCAGTTTAGGCGAGCTAGGAGGGAAGGAACTCATGAGTTGCTAATGCCAAGTATTGTCTTTGACTTCCAAGGGGATAGTGACGAGTATCGCCGAAGGTTCATACGAGCTTGGGATAGGGTGCACAGGTCTGATCCACACGAGTTAGGGATGAAGACCCCTCTTCCAATGGAACCATATCTCTGATGGGTTCGTATACGTGCTCAAAAGCTGGGAATGCCGTACAAAGCTGTCTTACCTGTGATTGTTGAAGTTGCTGATGAAGAAGGGGTTCCTCCTACCATCCTCCACCCTTACATGCCTACTGACATTGGGGAATTAAAGAGGTCTTGGATGCAGCTAAGGGAAGAGCGGGATACTTACCGAGAAAAGTATCACGAAGAAGAGCGGAAGATCCCGAAGTTGACAATGCAACTGGAGAATGAGCAGATCCTCAATGACTATGTCAGCACCAAAGGCAAACGACCATGAGAGCGCTGATTTCTTTTGATTATTTCTAGTTTTGATTTACTTTTCAGTATTTCCTTTTTGTAACGCCTTAAAGGCATCTGTTGAACATTTGAATTCAAAGTTTATCTAATAAAAGTGTGTTTCATTCTTGGTTTACGAATTTGAATCTCTAAAGTCTTTGAAATCATATCATGTGCATTTCATTCCATGCACCTCATAACGGGTACCCTTATAGGTTTTCTCATCTTCTTCGCTGTTTATTTCAGCATATCATGTCCGCTGAAACATCAATTGATCAAGCTATCAAGGAGCTACAAGCTCAAAACGCTCAATTTCAGGAAATGTTCATGAATTTGGCTAAGGGTCAGCAAGATCTGAAGACCCTTATCCTGAAGGATAATAATAATAAGAAGAAGAAGACAGTCCTCCTAAACATGGGCCACGGGTTTGGAAACAGGTTGCGAGATGAAGTCAATCTATCTCACTCATCTAGAGGGGGAGAAAACCAAGAAGAAAGGAGGGTTCCTAGCCCTATGGTATCTGACCATGAGACTGACTTTGACGAAGACCAGTATCCTCCAGATGAGGATAGATATAAACAACTTGAAGACCGATTAAGTGCCATGGAGATCCAGAAGGTCCCTGGATTGGACTTTGGTGATCTAGGTTTGTCATCTGGGGTGGTGATTCCCTACAAGTTTAAAGCACCAGCCTTTGCTAAATACAACGGGGTTTCTTGTCCAAAGTTGCACCTCCGTTCGTATGTTATAAAACTTCATCCATACACTACTGATAAGAACCTCTGGATCCACTTCTTTCAAGACAGTCTTTCAGGGACCCAACTTGAATGGTTTTACCAACTGGAAGGAGCTAGTATCCGTAATTGGGAGGACTTGAATGCTGCTTTCTACAAGCAGTACCAATACAATGCCGACCTCGCTCCCACGCGTACCCAACTTCAGGGTATGTCTATGGGTGCGAGCGAAGGTTTCAAAGACTACACTCAGAAATGGAGGCACCTTGCTGGAAGAGTATAACCCCCGCTGGCTGACAGGGAGTTAGTAGATATGTTTCTGGGGACCTTGTCTGGTCCGTATTTCAACCATCTGATTGGAAGTTCATCGTCCGGGTTTACTGAGCTGATTATGACCGGGGAAAGAATTGAGGTTGGTATCAAGAGCGGTAAAATACATAAGGGTGCTTCATCAAGCATCGAGAAGAAACCTTTTAAGAAGGAATCCAGCGCAGTTTACAGCGCGAAGAGCCATAATAGACCTGAACACCGTCAAGCTGTTAATGCGGTTGTTATATCAAGACCTGTTGTTGCTCCTCAGCGCAACAATTAGCCGAGGGCCGAGAGGCTGCGAAGACAATTCACTCAGCTAAACATGACTTTGTCTCAGATTCTGCCACAGTTATTGAAGACCAACTTGGTGATTCTGAAGGAGGCCCCGAAGAATCCTAATACAACATCACCGATGTATAATCCGAATGCCCACTGTGCTTTTCATTCTGATAGCCCGGGGCATGATACGAATGATTGCTGGGTTCTGAAGAATAAAATACAGGATTTAATCAATGCTAAGGAGATTGAGTTTGAAGCACCTGAAAGACCTAATGTTGTGACTGCTCATATGCCCAAGCATGGAGTGAACGCTGTAGATGAAGACCCGTTTGTGGTTTCTGTGAAAGACATTGTTACTCCATTAATGACTGTGAAGAAGAACCTTCTGTCAGCCAGTTTATTTCCGGGTTGTGGCGAAGGTTGCCATCTATGTACCGTCCTACCTACTGGTTGCCATCTTTTGAAGTCAAGTGTCCAACGCCTGATGGATAATAAAGAAATTTTGTTTGAGAAGACTTTTGTTCCTTTGGTTCCTACTGAAGAAGTTGCTATAATCACCATTTTTGAAAATTCTTCCAAGGCTTCCTCGAGAAAGCATGTTAGAATTACATTTGTTCCGAGAATCGCTCCCTTGATCATCACTATTCCTGGGACTATCCCCTATACATCAGATAAAGTTGTCCCATGGCACTACGGGGCTGACGTTTACTATCACGGAGTTAAGCAAGATCTGAGTGCTGAAAAGGCTGATACTGACATCAGCAATATTGTTGGACCTGCCAAAGTCACCCGCAACGGAAGACTTTTCTCCCCCGAGATCTCTCCACCAGTTGTTCGGACGCCTGTTGTCATTATGCATGCTAGTGCACCTGATACTATTCCTATTCAAGTTCCAATCCTTACCCCTGTTGCTGAGTCATCTGATACTCGGGGCAAAGGGACCACTGATGAGCATGCCCAAACGGAGGCACCGAAAAGGATCACTGTTGAAGCTTCTAGACAAGAGATGGAAGAAATTTTGAAAACATCAAAAAGAGCGACTACAATGTAGTTGAACAGCTGGGGAAGACCCCGTCCAAAATCTCTATGTTGTCTCTGTTGCTATGCTCAGAAGCCCATGCCAAGGCTCTGATTGCCTTCCTGAAGACTGCGCACGTGCCGCAGGAGACATCAGCTGATCAGTTTAAGGACTGCGTGGCTAGTTTGACAACAGATAATGGGTTGGGTTTCTCCGACGTAGACTTGCCTGCTAAGGGGAGGAATCACAATGATGCCCTGCATGTCTCCATTGAATGTAGGGGCACTACTCTAGCTCATGTATTGGGGGATACGGGGTCTTCGTTGAACGTTTTTCCTAAAAAAGGTTTGGACCGCTTAGACTGTGAGGGGTTGGAGCTGAAGCCAAGTAACATTATTGTTAGGGCCTTTGACGGGTCCAAGAGAATGGTACATGGAGAACTGGATATTCCAGTGAAGGTTGGTTCTCAGATTTTCGCATCTACTTTTTATGTGATGGATATTCATCCATCTTATTCTTGTTTGCTGGGTCGCCCGTGGATCCACAAAGTTGGGGCAGTCACCTCTACGCTTCACCAGATGCTGAAATACCCAGTGAAGGGGAAAATTGTTACTGTACAAGGGGAGGAGGAGTACATGGTGAGCCACCTCAACTCTTTCCGATATGTAGAGATGGATGGGGAGTTCATTGAAACCCTGTTTAAACATTTTGAAGAGGTTCCCCAGACACTGGCATCAGCTGGAACTATTACCGAAGATCCTCCAATGAAGATGGCCTCCTTTAAGGATGCCCGGGCTGTTGTTGAGAAAGGTGGGTGTGCGAATTGGGGCCAACTCCCTGATTTTGCACATAAGAATAACAAGTTTGGTTTGGGTTTCACTGCATAAGCTCAAAGGGCTGTTTGGAGTGCGCGGACTGGAAGACCTCCCCTATTTATCAGCAATTCAGGAGTGAATGCCATTGAAGATGATGTTGAAGAATATGAATTCGACAGTTGGATCTATCCTACTACTGGTGGTGGACTGAGCAATTGGACAGCAAAGGACTTCGTCCCAATTTCTTTTATTACCCAATAATAAGACTTTTTGTTTTGAATTTGTACCAGACAATTTTTAAAATTTACGGCCCGATGTCCTACCCGGGACACTGTGGCTTTGTTTGTGAGGGCTTTATGTGTGTCATTTCCATATATCATTAATAAAAGCATTGGACGTTTCTTGCATTTCAAATTTTACGCTCCTTGTCTTTCTTTTATATTGCAAAATAGCTATTGTACACACACTCACATATACAGGTCAACATCCACTCTGGATCCCACTGATAACGACTCTGCTACTGCAGGTTATGACTTCGAAAGTCCGATCAACTTAGCCGAAGACGAAGGTGAAGACGATTGTGAAGTGCCTGGTGGACTTGCTAGACTCTTACTCCAGGAAGAGAGGGCTATACAGCCGCATGAAGAGCCAGTGGAAACAATAAATCTGGGTACAGAGGTAGACAAGAAAGAGGTCAAGATCGGTGCAAATCTGGAAGCTAGTGTTAAGCAACGATTGATTCAGATGTTGCGTGACTATGTTGAGGTCTTTGCCTGGTCTTATGAAGATATGCCTGGGTTGGATACCGATATTGTGGTTCACCGTTTGCCTACCAAGGAAGACTGTCCTCCAGTGAAACAGAAAGTCCGCCGAATGCGCCCGGAGATGTCTGAGAAAATCAAGGCCGGAGTGATGAAGCAGTTTGACGCCAGTTTTCTAGACGTTACTTCTTACCCACAGTGGGTTACCAACGTGATTCCGGTGCCGAAGAAGGATGGTAAGGTTCGAATTTGTGTTGACTATAGTGATCTGAATAGGGCAAGCCCCAAGGATGATTTCCCTCTACCTCATATCGACGTTCTGGTTGACAACACCGCACAACATAAGGTCTTCTCCTTCATGGATGGTTTCTCCGGTTATAATCAGATTAAAATGGCTCCCAAGGATATGGAGAAGACAACCTTTGTTACTTAATGGGGTACCTTTTGCTACAAAGTCATGCCCTCCGGATTGAAGAATGTTAGGGCAACGTATCAGCGCGCCATGGTCGCTTTGTTCCATGACATGAACCATCACGAGATTGAAGTATACTTCGATGACATGATTGCAAGGTCCCAGACTGAGAAAGAACACCTTGACCATCTGCAGAAGCTATTTGACAGGTTGAAGTTATACAAGCTAAGTTTAAACCCGAACAAGTGCACCTTCGGGGTGAGATCTGGTAAGCTGCTGGGTTTCGTCGTAAGTGATAAAGGTATTCAAGTGGATCCTGCAAAGGTGAAGGCTATACAGGAAATTCCAGCTCCCCGAACAGAAAAAGAAGTCAGAGGCTTTTTGGGACGATTGAACTATATTGCCCGATTCATCTCGCACCTAACTGCTACTTGTGAGCCAATCTTCAAGTTACTGAAGAAAGATCAAGTGGTAAGATGGAACGATGAATGTCAGGCCGCTTTCGAAAGGATCAAAGAGTATCTCCAAGAGCCACCTATTCTGATGCCTCCAATTGAAGGGAGACCTCTAATCTTATACTTGACAGTACTCGACAATTTAATGGGGTGCGTGCTGGGGCAGCATGACGAGTCTGGCCGAAAAGAGCATGCTATTTATTACCTTAACAAAAAGTTTACCGACTGCGAAACCCGATACTCGTTGCTCGAGAAAACTTGCTGCGCTTTGGCATGGGCTGCTCGCCGGCTGAGACAGTATATGCTGACTCATACTACTCTATTGATATCAAAGATGGATCCAATCAAGTATATCTTCGAAAAGCCTGCCTTGTCCAGGAGAATAGCAAGATGGCAGATGATCTTGACTGAGTATGACATCCAATATACGACCCAAAAAGCAATCAAGGGAAGTGTATTGGCAGATCATTTGGCACATCAGGCCGTGGACGATTACCAGTTTATAAACTTCGAGTTCCCGGATGAGAATATCATGCTAGTAACTGATTGTGAGACACCTGGACCGGATGAAGGACCTGAGGAAGGATCCTGATGGTCTATGTACTTTGATGGAGCTTCAAACGCTTTAGGTAATGGCATTGGCGCCGTGATCATATCTCCTAAAGGCTCTCATACTCCGTTTACCGCCCGACTATGTTTCAACTGCACCAACAATATGGCGGAGTATGAAGCATGCGTCATGGGTCTTCGAGAAGCTATTGACCTAAGGATTAAGTTCTTAAGTGTTTTCGGAGATTCCGCTCTCGTGATCAGTCAGATCAAAGGTGAGTGGGATACGAAACACCCAAATCTTATTCCTTACAAGGAGTATGTGTTGACATTGCTTCCGCACTTCGAGGAGATAAACTTTGAACACTTCCCTAGAGAGGAGAATCAGTTAGTGGACGCGCTGGCTACGATGGCTTCCATGTTCAAAGTCAATTGGGACAACAAAGCTCCCCGGATTATCATTGAAAGGTTGGACGAACCTACACATTGCTGTGACATTGAGACTGAAGAGGTAGCAGATAAACCTTGGTTTCATGAGGTGAAGAGGTATCTTGAAGCTCAGGAATACCCCGAGAGTGCATCTGTTAATGATAAGAAGTTTATAAGGAGGTTCGCGGAAAAGTTCTTCATCAGCAATGGTATTCTTTAAAAGCGTAACCATGATTCAACCTTACTGCGATGTGTGGATAAGAATGAAGCAGAAAGGATCATGGTAGATTTACATGAAGGTACTTTCGGAACTCATTCCAGTGGACACACCATGGCAAAGAAAATCCTTCGGGTAGGATATTTTTGGTCCACGATGGAAGCCGACTGCTATCAGCATTCTCGGACCTGTCACAAGTGCCAAGTCTATGCTGATAAGGTGCACATACCTCCAGTACTTCTGAACATCTTGACGGCTCCATGGCCTTTTGCAATGTGGGGCATCGACATGATCGGCGAGATCAGACCTACGGCATCTAACGGGCATCGTTTCATCCTGGTAGTTATTGATTACTTTACAAAGTGGGTTGAAGCAGCTTCCTTTGCTGCCGTAACCAAGAATGTCGTGGCACGGTTCGTTCGACATAATCTGATCTGTCGATATGGTGTACCAGAGAGGATCATTACGGACAATGGTACAAATCTCAACAATAAGATGATCACCGAGCTCTGCAAGCAGTTCAAGATACAACATCATAACTCTTCTCCTTACCGGCCGAAGATGAATGGGGCTGTAGAAGCGGCTAATAAAAACATTAAGAAGATTCTGCAGAAGATGACGGTGACATACAAAGATAGGCACGAGATGTTACCATTCTCTCTTCATGGGTACCGTACCTCAGCACGGATGTCAACAGGGGCAACACCCTATTCCTTGGTTTATGGAATGGAGGCCGTCTTGCCAATTGAAGTTCAGATACCCTCTCTTCGGATTATGAAGGATGCAGGTTTGAGCGAAGATGACTGGATCCAGACCCGGCTTGATCAGCTGAACTTAATCAATGAAAAGAGACTTACTGCTATTTGTCATGGTCAGACGTATCAAAGGCGGATGATCAAGGCATTTAACAAGAAATTCAGACAACAAGAGTATCAAGTTGGGGACCTGGTAATCAAGCGCATTATCTTACCTCAAGGTGATCCCAGGGGCAAATGGACCCCTACTTACGAAGGGCCATTTGTGGTTAAGAAAACTTTCTCAGGAGGAGCTATGATTCTAACCACTATGGATGGTGACGACCTTCCTCACCCCGTCAATGCAGACATAGTGAAAAGATACTACACATAATCAAAGACCCTTTAGGTCGACTGGCCTAGGCAAAAATAAGGGCTTCCCGACGAACCAAAAGGGTTCGGGAAAAAATAAGGGATGAAAATGAAAAAAATCGGTACACCCAACAAATTGAAAACCTGAAAAGGCGGCTTGGGCAAAAAGGGGTATCCCGGTGGATTGAAAACCCGAAAGGGCGGTCTAGGCAAAAATTAGGGATCAAAGCGTAAAACTATGTCTCATTTGATCACCTTGCAGTCAGACTTCGATATCGACTATCAAGCTCAGACGGAACTAATCAATCTGATCTACCTTCAACCAAGTAGCAAAGTGATGAGATGCTCGAGGATATAAGGGCAATAGCAGAGTTGGAACCCAGTGGGATTATTCACATAGCTGTTTTATTTAGTTTTTCACAAATTGTGTAAATTCTATTATTCGGCGGCATTCTCTTATCAGAACGTCAGCCTCTTGTACAAAAACGCCTATTTACAGGCCAAACGTCAAAATCAATATAATTCATTTTCAGAGAAATTTAAAACTATTTTTCCTTTTTTTGTTTTGTTTTGCAGAAAATGTCCAATGTTCATTTTTGATATATGAATTTGACATTAATTACTCATGAATATTTACATGCGAAACAAAAGATCATTACTTGTAATATCAGAAACAGGGGCAAATAATATTTGTCCAAGCTTTACAGTTGCTCTATCCACCAGGTACAAAGGTAGATTTAGCTGAAGAATATGGCTAAAGGTGCATTCACTCCCCGCAGAGTAAGAAAAGACAGTAATGATAACTCTCCCCAGCTGGGACTTGCAACCGTGAATGAATCGGTAATATTCTCCCCATGCAGATATTATCTACCATCAGCACTGAAAGGTCTTAATATTCCCCAATAGAATATAAGAGTATTCCCCGGCAGAACACAAGATATCCCCAGTGGATTCTGAAATTTCTCCCAGCGCAGTCTGAAAAAGCTTCCCCAGTGGAGTTTGGAGAATCATCCCCAGTGGAGTTTGGAGAATCATCCCCAGTAGACTTTGGAAGATTGTCCCCAGCAGAACTCAAAGGATTATCCCCATTAGAGTCTAAAAGGTTATCCCCAGTGAAGTTGCAATTAAAGATCATCCCCAGCGGAGTTATTTCCTTTCACAAACAGAAATTCAATCCCCAACAGGTTCCACTATTACCAGCAATGGTAATTCATCCCCAGCTGGACTTATCGGTGAAATCCTCGGCAGAACATCTCTTCCCCACAAAGTAATCTCCCCATCATTTTATTCCCCAATGGAGTTATCCTCTCCTGCAGGTTTATTCTCACAATCATCTTCGTGCGTCATCCCCAGCAGAAACGAAGAATCCAACTCTTTTCTCCAACGAACATCCGGGATTTATTTTCCCCAGCTAAGATAATTACATTTCCATACACCGTGAGACATGCATATACGCATCACACAACACAATCTCATTTATTTTGAGAACATCATTGCTTGACACATATCGTGCATTACATACAACTAACCTTTACTTTTCAGGAAGGATGCGGTTAAATTCTCATAAAATTCAAAGCTATGAAGCTTTTATCTCAGTCGAACTACTGACCAGTTCTTAAATCTCAACCGAATTATCCTCAGTTGAATTACAGATAAAGTCCTAAATCTCGACAAAATTCCTCCGTCGAATTACATACGAGTTCCTAAATCTCAGCAGAGTTTCCTCAGTTGAATTACGGGCGAGTTCTTAAATCTCGATGAAGATGTTTCCCCAAAGTCGAAGTATTGACCAGTTCTGAAATCTCAACCGAATTATCCTCAGTTGAATTACAGATAAGGTCCTAAATCTCGACAAGTTCCTCCGTCGAATTACAGACGAATTCCTAAATCTCAGCAGAGTTTCCTCAGTTGAATTACGGGCAAGTTCTTAAATCTTGATGAAGATGTTTCCCTAAGGTTGAATTATTGACAAGTTCTTAAATCTCAACCGAATTATCCTCAGTTGAATTACAGACAAGGTCTTAAATCTCGACGAAGTTCCTCCATTGAATTACAGGCAGTTCCTAAATCTCGGCAGAGAAGTTTTCTCAGTCAAATTACGGGCGAGTTCTTAAATCTCGATGAAGATGTTTCCCCCTCAGTTGAATTACGGACAAGTTCTTAAAACTCATCAGAGATATTCTCTCGGTTGAAGTATAGGCAAGTTCCTAAATCTCGACAAGATCAGACTTCCCCAGCGAAATCTTCCTCAACAGCAGATATGCAAGCTCTCGCTAAGGAATATCTTATGCGATCGACACCCCTCTAAATGGAATCTGTAAGCCCATTCCATACATCACTAGGATGATACCACTTCATGCGAGTGCAAATTTCTGGGCACTCTAGTGTTCAATCATCTTCCACCTTCGGATCACGAAAGGCATGAAAGCCAATCTACATCCTCAGGTTTAAGAAGATTGAACAGGGGTAGCTGTTGTACCCCAAAATTTTCCCTCTCATATTTCTCAAAACATTTCAAGAAAAATCTTCAAGTGGTTCAAGGTAGCTCAAGAATTGGCCAGACAAGCTCTCTCATAAGGAAGTCTACCCCAAATTAGGGTTTTGTGTTGCATCAAGATCATGAATCCAAATGACCTCAAGTGCTCACCAATGTCCTAATATGTTCTCAATATCATCCATGACAAATTTCAAGCCTTGTAGAGGAAGTTTGCTCAGTCAATTACACAAAGGTCCAAAAATCGACTGTACTAGGGCAAAAGTCAACTGTGACCCAAATACAGTCAAACTTCAAGATTTTTTGTCAACATTCTCATTTCGAAATATATTTCATCATTTTATCAAGGGTTGATCATGATTCATCAAGGATTGTTCAAAATTCATCAAGATTCAAAAGTTGCTAAATTAGGGTTTTGCAGGAAAAGTCAACTCAATTTGACCAAGCATAACTTTTTCATACTTTATGATAAATGACCCATCCAAAGCTCATTTTGAAGAGGATGAAATTTCCTACAATCCATCTTCATACCCCAAGTCCAAAAAATGCACTCAAAAGAAGTTATGAATTTGAACATTATAGGTCATTTTGAAAAGTCAACAAAAACACCTTTTTTGCCAAAGCTTATAACTTGAGCATGGGATATCAAAATGAAATGATACAAAAAGGGTGTGTTAAAGGACATATCAAGCTTTCTAAAAAGTCCAAGAACACTTCCAAAAGTTCAAAATTGAAGAAGTTATGCATTGTTGAAGTTGGACTTTTTTGCAAAATTGCCAAAAGTCAACTATCCCCAAAACTTCAAATTTTGTCAAATGAGCCCATTCTTTTCCAATTGAATTGAGTTTGCATTATTGCCCACGTGCTCTAACTTCATCCATGTGTCCACATCACAGTTTTATTATTTAATTTGATTTTTATTTGAATTAATTTATTTTAAATCAAATAAAATCATATAAAATCTAAAGCTTTGATAACACATGATCTTTTGGCTATTTCAGGCTCCAAATACATCAATTATTATCATCAAATTCATATCAAATCAAATCATGTGCAAAAATATTGGAATTTGGCAAATTTGGCAAGTTTGTAAATGGAGATCAAATCAAATATGCAAGCATTGATAAGGCAAGATTTGGACCAATTTTATTAACCTAATGCACTGAGTGATACATAAGCAAGCTGAAGGACACAAAAGAAGGGTTGAAAATCATGGGAAGAGGCAGAACAAGAGTTGAAAAAAATCACAAAAAAGCTTGAGGTCAAAATCCAGGTTATAGGCATTTTCAGAGGTCGATACCTGTTCCAATCGATTCCTGGCCATTCACACAGGCTACCTGGATCCAAGCCACGCATTTTCAGACTCCCTAGTGCACTGTAAGTCTCACACGACATAGCCATATTCTTGAAATCAATTTGAGTTAGTCTGGCATCATTAGAACAAACTAATAGCATATTTTGAATTTACAAACCATTTTCAAGCGTTTGGTATCATTCAATTGCATTTATCTTCCCTGTATAGAAAATCACCATAGCTAGGGTTCTTCGTTTGCTTTTAGGGTTTTCTGTTTCAGGTAAAATTGAGACACAAGAAGAACATGGTTTTGATCAGGAGGCCATGACAAATTGAACCATGTTCTTGGATTGTATTTATATGGCCTGGAGAGAATTTTAGAACAGGGTTGCGCTTTTAGCTGCGGATTCAAATCCGCAGGTATATTTTTTACAAGTTTGAGGATAGGGATGAACTCGTGTCATCCATCTGTTGGCCAATTCAAATATCACGCGCGTTTTTTTTGTTTTTTCTGGAAATTATTTTGTTTTCATATATTATTATTAGTGTATATTATAATAACAATTGAAACAGCTTGGCGTAGTGGTGGACATAGCATGTGCATTCCCCTCAGGACTTGGGTTCGAATCCCAGGTCCCCCACTTTCTCAATAATTTTGGTTTTCAGGTGATTGTATGCATACGCTAGCTTGATATCCACCATACATCCTCATCCATTCAAACGCCAGATGGCCAAAGACCAGATCTGATGGTCCATGATTGGAGGTCCACCAAGGCGCCAGTCAATGCATGAACACCAGATCCACAAAGTCAAAAGAGCCAGCTTCTAATGGGCCAAGGAATTGCTTTCCACACCACCTAAAATCAGGCCTAACTCCTCTCTTTTTTACTTATTTTGTTATTTTATTTAATTGTTTATTTCATTTATTTAATTTTCTAACCAATCACAAAATTCTGTTTTTATTAAATAAAATCACAAAAATATTTTTGTTTCAATCAAATTTTAAACTTTTATTTTTCTTAATAAATTTATTAATTGATTAGGTTTTTAATTAGAAAACTTTAATTCATTTTTTTGTAAATCATTAAAATTAATTAGAATTAATTAGGTTTTAACATAATTTAATTATTTTAATTTCTTTCTTAAAATAACAAAAATCCAAAATATGCCTTTTTTTTTCATTTAATTAATTTATTAATTTAATTTAGTTATTTAACTTAGGATTATTTTCTTTCTTAAAATAAAAACAATAAAAACCAAAAAAAGATATTTTCTTTAACCAAAAGGGTCAAAACCCTAAAATTCGCATTCGATTCAATTTCCCGCGCGCGTTACTTATTTTTATCCAATAATGTACCTGCTTCCAGATTGTAATAGTTAAATAGGACATTTAATTATTTTTACTGCTTTATTTTATTTTTCAAAGGGTTTGTCTTTGGCGATGTAAATACCCGACGCCTTGTAATTTAAATTCCGCATTTTATCTCCACAAATTATAACTGCTAGATCTTTGATAATAGGGTTTGCATGTCAAGACTGAATGTTAATCTTAAAATCAAATTAGATCACCTTTAACATGTACAAAGATAAAAAATAACTGAAAATGACACACTCGCGCATGCGCACTCCTAGGGTACATCCCATTTGGTTGCCTTCGTACACAGTCATTGAGTATAGGTCATTTTAGAGGTCGTCCTCTTATCTAAAGATCATAGTTGCCTCGGATATTGTTACCTCAAACAAATGATCTAAGACATTAGGGTTACCGCTAAAGTGTCCTAACATTTCTTTAGTGATTGTATGTCCCGCATTCGAATTGACCCTTAAACTCCAACGACGATGCTACCTACTCATCAATAGTAGGATAGCATTGTCTAAAGGAAATTAGCATAGAACGATTCCTTTTTCGAGTAGGTAGATGGTTCTTAGATACCTGCTCTTTCAAAAACAAACTTTTCACACTTACACTCCTTTTCGAACAAAGTTTTCAAAAACACTTCATTACACTCTTGAGGACAGAAGCAAGAGTTAAATCGAAGTTTCAAAACAAAAACTTTTTTCAAACCCACAAGCACAAAGAAAACAATTTTGAAAAAAATTGAGCAAGTACCTAAGAGCCCATGGATAACCATGGATAGAAAGGGTGCTAACACCTTCCCTTTCTATAATCTACCCCCCAAACCCGAGAAACATCTCGAAAAAGGAATTTTTCTGTGCTTTTTCCTTTCCTTGTTGGATAAAATAAAAGTCGGTGGAGACTCTTGCTTACCGCGATATTTTGCAAAAACAAACGCAAAACGCAAACCAGCATTCCAAAAAACAGTCAATTCTTCCCACTGTATCACACTATTTTATCCATGTCTTTGGGAGCCATCTTTATCTGATTGTAACCCGAGAACCCATCCATGTAGGAGGACACTAAAGAATAAGTATTATTATCGACCAATACATCAATATGAGGCAACGGAAAATCATCCTTTAGGCTCGCTCTATTCAAGTCTCGGTAGTCAACACACATACGCACCTTACCATCTTTCTTAGGTATAGGAACAATGTTAGCAATCCATGGAGGATAATTTATCACAGATAGGAAACCTGCATCAAGCTGTTTCTGAACTTCTTATATGATCTTCAAGGCCATGTCGGGTCTGGTCCTTCTCGACTTATGCTTTACGGGAGGACATTCTGGCTTGAGTGGCAATATGTGCATCATTATATCTGTATTTAAACCAGTAATGTCTTCATACGACCCGACGAAGATGTCAGCATACTCTTGAAGCAACTCAATCAACCCCTTATTTTCTTCACATTACAAGGAAGCACCTATCTTGACTACACTCTTTAGCTCTTCAGTACCGTGATTAATAACTTATGTCTCTTCTTGATATGGCTGGATGACCTTCTCTTCCTGTCTCAAGTGTCTGGCTAGTTCTTTAGGGACTTAACAATCTTCCCCACTATCTTCGTCAGCATGGTCAACTAAATTCTCAAGGATATAAGGAACCGTAGCACTATCATTTCCAATGGAGTTCGAGACGGATCTGCATGATTGATGATTTTATGTTTTATTTTAGAAAGTGCAAGAAAATATTTAGAATATGAAAAGAAAGGTATTGCCATTTTTATTTTGAAAAAGTAAAGGTAAAAGAAAAGACAGAGAACAAAATTGTATGCGAAAGTGGTATTTTTCATTCAATTTCAAATGGAGTTTGAAACATAAGGGGCCCCTTCTACAAGCTGTCATTATGCCTTTGGTAGGACATATGACTTAATGGAAACAGAAAATTACACATCAAGGAAAATAACTTCACGGATGTCCATGGCAGTCCAATTGCCGAGCTCCTGGTCCAATGCAATCTGATAGATTAATATGGAAACATCTTCGTCGTCACATTCATCATATGTCGAGAGCACTTTTCCTTCTTTGCTTACACCAGCACTGACGAACACTTCGGAAATTGGGGGAACCTACTTTCCTTTGAGAGGAACCCAACCGGCTTGCACAAAGGACGATGACTGATATCCAAGACCATAGCGATCTTTCTTCTTCGGTACTTCAATCAATTTGCCCCAATTGTCATGGGGAGGTCTAGCTTCTATGAGGGCTTTGGCATCCTTCATATAGGCCAGGGGTGCTTCATACTTCTTACCTTCCATGATGGGGAACTTGTCAACAGTAACAATCTCCAGAGCTTGAAAGGGAAACTCTTGCACTTCACATTCCACCTCCACATAATGGTAGGTTGTCAGATTGTTAATCACTATATCTTCTTCTCCACAAACAATGACAACTTGGTCATTTACAATGAACTTCAGGCGTTAATGAAGAGTAGATGTCACCACTCCTGCTACATTGATCCATGGACGACCCAAAAGGCAAGTATAGGATGGGCGGATGTCCATAACATAGAATGACAAATAGAAAATGTCGGGACCAATCTTGACAGGCAAGTCCACTTCTCCATCCAAAGATCTCCTTGTACCATCAAATTCTCGAACAATCAAGGTGGAAAGCCTCATCATTACCCCGTCCATATTCATCTTAAACAAAGTAGCCTTAGGCATCACGTTGAGTGAAGAACCCGTATCTACCAGGACTCGAGACAAAACTGTATCCAAACACTTCATAGAAACATGCAGCGCTTTATTGTGGGCTCTGCCTTCAACTGGGAGCTCATCATCACAGAAACCCAAACAATTTCCCACAATAATATTGGTTACGATCCCTTCAAACTGGGCCATAGAGATGTCTTGGGTAACATGGGCAGAACACATAATCTTCAGTAAAGCATTATGGTGGGTCAACTAGCACAAAAGGAGAGACAACATAGAGATCTTAGAAGGTGTCTAGTTGAGTTGATCCACCACTTTATAATTGCTTCTCTTAAGAATACTCAAAAGTTGCTCCACTTCTTGTCCTACAGAAGGTTCAGGATGACTATCAATCACTTGCTTACCCCTAGCCTTGGCCAGAGCATCACTGTTAGTTTCTTTGGGAGGCGATGGTTGGGGAGAAAATATCCAGCCACTACGAGTCATATTACTGGTTCCTGCAATGTTTGTAATATTCTTGTCAACCACTGGGGGACACTCGTACTTCTTCCCATGAATATAGACCATATTATACTCCCACAGAACTTCCTTTGAGTTGTTGCACAAAGGAGGAACAAGAGCTTGAGTTGTTGCGGGGGTAGCGAGAGCTTGAATCATTATTGGGGTAGTAGGAGCCTGAATTATCAACGGGGTACCTGGTGTTGCTGAAAAGCTTCTCGGATAATAAGGAATATCCAAGACATCAATCTCTTCTTCTCGGCATATCTTCTCTATCTGTAGGACACCTTCATCCATTATCTTTTGGATAGTCGTCTTCAAACCAGTACACTCTTCAGGTTTAGAGGAACATGTTAAGAAAAGTCATGGAGTTCTTGCAGTACCTCATGCTCCAATAAATGTTCTCTAATAGTTCCTAATGGCATCTTGATCTCGTCGACCTTGGTTACCAGAGTCTGTTGACTACTTTCTTCAATGGCATTGACCACTGCCCCTGGGTGAGGAGGCATGGGATTATTTTGAATATTAGGACCAACAGGATTGAAATTGATGGCCTTTGTATCGAGGAGGTCTTGAACTTTACATTTGAATGCTCTACAATTCTCAATCGTGTGTCCTGGGGCTCCAAAATGAAATTCACAATGAGCATTAATGTCATACCCCCTAGGGAGAGGATTTGGTGGTGGACCAAGTTCATGTAGTTGAACCAACTGATTGGAAAGTAACTGAGGGAGAAGTTGAGCATAAGACATATGAATGAGATTAAATCTTCTTCCAGGCGCTCTTTATCATTGAGGAGCTCTTGGACCTTAAGGTTGTTGATTTTGTTGTTGATAAGTTGGAGGAGGTGCAAATTGTTGTTGTGGAAGATATTGTGGTTGAGGAGTGAAAGCCCATTGTTGGGCCATCCAGGGTGATGGAGTTGTAGCATCATACACTTGAGGAACATATTGATTAGGAATAGTAGTAGGTGTTGTAAAAATAAGGAAATCGGACTTGAGGATATGCAGGGGCTTTCCCTTGGTTGATTGTGATAGCACTAGTATCACCTTCTTTCTTCTTGACAAAACTAGAAAACGGCTTCCTACGAATGCCAGTATTGTTGTTGGTATTGTTAGGTATACCTTGGATCGTTCCAACCTTAATACAAGTTTCAACATGTTCTCCAATAATGACCATATCAGAGAAAGAAATGGAGGTACTGTTGAGCATGTGTTGGAGATAAGGACCTCGTAGAGTACCCATAAACAAATCAATCAGTTCACAATCCAAGAGAGGAGATTGGACCTTGCAGCCAGTTCACACCACCTTTGAGCATACTCTTTGAATGACTCTTCATATTTCTGTATCATCCCTTGAAGCTGAGTACGGCTATGAGCCATGGCAGTATTATAATGATAATGTTTCAAAAAGGCGTTAGCAAGTTCTCCCAAAGTACTGACATGCATTCTTTCTAGTTGCATATACCAATCCAACGGTGCCCCGGTCAAACTATCTTGGAAGAAGTGCATGAGTAACAGTTCATTTTCACCATAGGTAACCATCTTGGGAAGTAGGAACGAAGATGAGTCTCTGGACATGAAGTACCTTTGTGTTTGTCAAAATCGAGAACTTTGAACTTGGGAGGAATAACTACTCCAAGCACGAGACACGTTGCAGCAGTATTGAATCCAGAAGCCTTGATACCCTCCATGGCTTTGAGACGCTCTTCGAGAGCATGGTATATCTTTGTAGTTTCGGCAAATCTAGCAGAAATATTAACTTGGGGTTCATCAAGATCAATGATGTCGTGATGATCATCAATATCATTCCTATGAGATCCAGTAGGGGTTTCAATATTTGCATTGTCATTCCTCCCATTAGCACAAGTGGAGGGAGAAGCAGTAGCAAGCTTGGCTACACTTTGATGTAAATCTTCTTGATCCTTGATAACAGCATGAAGGGTTTCCATAAGCTGATCCATGCGAGTGCCCATGGTGTCCATATCTCGACGGAGAGCATTCTGATTCTCTTCAAAAAGATCCATAAGTCTTTGTTGGTTTCTTCTTGTATGGTAAGGACGTGGAGAAGTCGTCTTTGCTGTTTATCGAAGTCTGATGGAAAAGGTACCCCAATAAGTTTTTGTTGTGAAAAATGAATGCATGATAGTATGAATGAATGCTTTATCTTCATTCCTGAGGAAACCTAAAGACTCGTCTATCGTTTAAAATTTGTTTTCATTTTGAAAAGCACTACCAATGAGACTTGTCTTTAGACTTGTAGCGATTGGTTTTTAAATCAGAGCCGCCACTATTAGTTTTTATCCTAGGGAAGGAAATCTAACAGAAAACCCTAATTCGCAGACAGAGATTCTAGGTTTCAGACTCTTATTAGACGAAAGGAAGGTGTTAAGCACCTTCCATCTAGGTTTTAGGTTTAAGTTAGGGTAAACAGTGTTTTAAATTTTAATTAGGGGGAAGGGTTTAAATATTTTATAAGGGAACTCACTACGATTTCTGATTGTATGCCTACGTATCCTTTTATGAGGAATCAGAGTCTCAATTCGTAGTTCGTATGGGGTTTGTGTTTTTTATGGGTTGCAAACGTATTTTGAATAACCTCGCACTTTGGTCGGGAATAGTGATTGCGGAGATTTTGACTAAATGCGCGGTAAGTCAAAATTTGTTTGAAACCCTTTTGCAAAAATAGTTGATTAGCTTAGTTTATTGCGAAAAAATAGTTTGAGATTGGTTAGTATTTTTTAATCATATTAACTGCAAAAATATCTTGATTAATGTATGATATAAAAATATTTAATGCAATGATAGAAGAAAAAAATATGCAATTTTTTGAATAAAAATGATTTGGATGATAATATAGTAAATAAAATATGATGATAAAAATTAATATTAATAATAATAATAATTATTATTATAAAGAAAAGGAAATAAACAATTATAATAAAAAATATATAATATATAAAAATAGATAACGAAAATATAATATATAAAAAAATAATGAAAATTATTTCATTAAATCAAAGGGGTGCAACTTCTATTGATGAGTAAAAATAGGGGGTGTCTAAAGGAATACTGGGTTGGCCCAAACATCTTCTGAAGAGGGGGGGAGGGGGGGGGGGGGGGGGGGGGGGGGCGAATGGTTTTGGATTCTTAGTAATATGCAACTAGGGGGTGCAGGAAGTACTGGGCTTAGGCCCAAGAGGGCCAGTGGGATTAGGTGTTACGAGGGAGCGGGGTTCACCGTGGAACTTGGCCTAGCAGCCGTTTGATCATTATCAAACGGATGATGATATGGGAGTATGGTAACTAAGGTAGGGGCGCTAGCGTGGGATTGCTATGGACCATGTGCATTTTTGTTTTATTCATTTCAGTAGTTTACAGCAACAACACTTCCTCTCTCTCTCACTTTCCCTCGCGATAACCCTTCATTCTCCTTCCTCAACCTTACAAACCCTTACCACCCACCACCACCGGTGGCTACCAACCCTTAACCACCATCATGAATCAAACACCAAAACCCTCAACCCCAAAAAGAAAGACTAGCCCTTTTTCTCTTCTTTGATCGCTGGTTACAATGAATAAAGGAAGACGATGGTGACGGTTGATTGATAGCAGCAAAGAGGATAGTTGTGGCGGTGCACACGGTTAGGGTTTCAAAGGTTGAAACCCCAATCGTTCTTCTTCGTCTTTAACACGGGCTTCGTCCTCTTCACAGTAATCCCCCTCTCCTCTGTACTGTTGTTGTTCTTCCTCGCGATTCTGCTTTCTACTGTATTCTCCCTCCCATTTCCCTGTGTTATTTACTTAGTATTTATAGGTTTTGAGAGTTTCTGTTATGGCTTTGTATATCTTAGATCTAGGGATTTAGCTCAAATAGGGATTAGGGATTCAATCTTGGTAATTGATTCATGGTTTGTAATTGTAATTGATGTGAGATTCTACATAATTGATTTGTAATTAGAGATTTGAATTTTAATTGTAGATTCAATTTGGATTTGTTTCTGTAAACGACGATTCTGTATATTGATTTAGATTTATTTTTTATTTCTACAGTAACAATTTGTGCACATATTTTGGCATGATTAGTACATTAGCAATTAGTGCAAATGTACTTGAATTTAGGGGATGATTGGAACAATGTCTGCTAGTAAACAAAATCCTACACTAATTTTGACTTAATTGAAACAGTCGTTGTTATCTCCAAATTGGGCCATGCGTTAAAGTTCAAGAAAATGGGCCTGCGTTATTATTTTTTCTATTCAGCCCAGCTTATTTTATTATTTCTAATTACAGCAAAAAATGCTTGTTTTATGCAACCAGGCCCAACAGGCCTTTACTAATCTAATAAATTTCTCCTAAAACAAACCCCTTATTAAAATAAAATAAGATGTTAATCAACAAAATTATAACGACAACCTTTTCTTAAAAATATAGTAATGATTGTCCACTGGACCAAAACTCAATGGGCCTATAGTTTGTAATTACACCACCTCTATTTTAAAACAGCAAATTCCATTTTACTAACAAATAGTTTAAAAATCAGTAAAACTAATATTTTTCTTTAAAATAAAACAGCAGATAACAAAAAGGACAAATGGGCTGACTTTAATGGATTTAGTTAATTTGATAAGCACACCCCTCTCTTAAAAACAGCAAAAAACCATTGTTGGGCCTTATATTGATAAACACACCCCCTTTTGCTATTTGGATAACAAAAATAGAAATGGGCCAACTAAGTAAATTACCACCACCATTTTTACTAATAACAAAGTAACACCTAAGTTTCTTTAATAAATTCAATTATCATTTAATAGAAATTTTGATTTCAATAATAACAACTATTTAGTAGTTATTATTCTAAAATAACTTTACATATTCGAATCGCATGGGCCATTGGCCAACATGCCACGTGGATGAGTTCACGGATACACGAGTCTTTCTGATTTAGTGAGCCCCGCTTTCCAGAATTTAAGGTACACCCCCTAGTCGGATAAAGATGGACAATTAGATACTGTTGTACCATCTTTAATTGAATATTTCTTCAATTTTAATCTCGAAAAATAAAATCATTGAGGTAGGACAAATTTGGGGTACGACAGTTGCCCCTATTCAATTATCTTCTAGTCGAATAGTGTGAGAAAACTCGAGTCTTATGTATTCTGATTGGAAGTTTATTGAATACTTGAAGTATCCCAAATTTGTCTGACAAAAATAAGGTTACACTGATATAGCATACCCTTGCAAGTCTCAAGGAAGTAGGCAAAGTTGATGATGTATTTCTTACCAGGGTTTGATAATGAGGCAGATGGTTTTAAGAGCGCAATTTTGTATGTCTTGGTTTGGTTTTTATTATTCACTCATTTGGAGGATGAATACAACAATTATTGATGATGCATGGCTGCTTGAAGACTGAGGCCATGGGTTATGTTCGCGAATCCCTACATGACGTCTGAGGCGATTGGCTAGAGTTTTGTTTTCTTTCGAGCATCGCTGCATGAATTCTGTGGCAATGATCTGTGTTATGGAATAAATAAACACATTGCTGCATGAAGTCTTAGGCAATGAGCTTAAATTTTTAAATCGCTGCGTGAAGTCTGAGGCGATAAGCTAAATTTGATTCTCGAGCATCGCTGCATGAAGTCTGAGGCGATGGTTTGGAACTTGGAATAGAGAAACACATTGATGCATGAAGTTTGAGGCAATGGGTTAGGTTCACAAATCACTGCGTCAAGTCTAAGACGATAAGCTAGATTTGGTTTTCGAACATTGCTGCATGAAGTCTGAGGTGATGGTCTGGAGCTTGGAATAAAGAAGCACATTGCTGCGTGAAGTCTGAGGTAATGAGCTAAACATTGATTTTCAAACATCGCTGCATGAAGTCTGAGGTGATGGTCTGGAGAATGGGATAAAGAAACGGATTGCTGCATGAAGTCTGAGGTAATAGTTTAGGTTCGCAAATCGCTGCGTGAAGTCTGAGGCAATAAGCTGAGTTTTATATTTTTGAGCATTGCTGCATGAAGTCTGAGATGATGGTCAGTGTCGCAGAATAAAGAAACACATTGTTGTATAAAGTCTGAGGCAATGGGTTAGGTTCGTAAATCACTGCGTGAAGTCTAAGTCGATAGGTTGTGTTATGGAGTAAAGAAACACATTGTTGCATAAAGTTTGAGGCAATGGGTTAGGCTCGCAAATCGATGCATGAAGTCTGAGGCGATAAGCTAAGTTTTATTTTCGAGCATCGCTGCATGAAGTATGAGGCGATGATCTGGGTTTGTAGGGAACTCATCACTACAAGAAGACTTAGGTGACGGGCTGAACGTGTCACGGCATGAAGACTTAGGTGACAGGCCGAACGTGTCACAACATGAAAACTTAGGTGACGGGTTAAGAAGTACTTTGTAGGTTGACCCTTAGATAGCTAAATCGAGGGTGAGACTATTTGTTTGCTTCATGATACATGCGTATAAGGTCTGATATTGAGATGTTTGGATGCATGCAAAATGTATGATGTTTGACATGTGGAACCCAGAGTATATGTATATTGAATGTTGAGATGTATAGTGTATGTATGCTATGCAAAATGTATGTATGAAATATGTGCATATGCCTTGAAATGTTATGAAGACTATTTCTGGCATTCTCTCCTTTAAACCATTGACTTAGAGTTACCAATCCCCTGGAGTTGTATGTTTTATTGTCGCAGCTTTGTTGAATTTGAACACAGAGAACAATGTTAGCAAAAATTTGAACATTGATTTTCTGTATTGTGAGCGCAGGTGTAGACGTAAACGTAGACGTAGGTAATGGCATATGCATAGATTTATATGTTGTAAGCGCAGGTGTAGACGTATGTATTGGCATATGTGTAGACTTTCATGTTGTAAGCGCAAGCGTAAGCGTAGACGTATGTATTGGCATATGTGTAGACTTTTATGTTGTCAGTGCGGGCATAGACGTGGACATGTGTATAGAATTTTCAGGAGTACACATGTGTGTGGATGCATGTGCGCATGTAGACTTTGTGTTGCAAGTGTAGGCATAGGCACTGACATGTATATGTACGTAGACTTTGTGTACGGATGCGTAGACGTAAGAGTAGATATGTGCATGGACGTAGACGTGGATTTTCTTTCAATATTTTTCTAACCAAAATGTTTTTTGATGTTTTGTCAAATGCTTTTATTTTGTTAATCCCCCAAAATGATTTCAAGACAATATTCACAAGTAATGATCGTAGTATTTTTTAAGCAAGTCTAAGAAAAGACAAAATGCAATTTGAAAGATGCCAAGAAAGAAAATATTTTATTCATATGCTTCTAAATAGGCGAGAATACAAGATGCAATTCCTAGAAAGAGATAATGACAGAAAGTTTTACAATTGTAAATGGCAATAAAAATGATAATTGATGTTGTTGTTCCCCAATATCTTTTTAATGATCTTATCTCCTTTGCTTATGAGTTGTATGATTCAGATCTATCTCTCCCTTCGTGGTTCGTAGTCGCAGTTCTTAGATCGCAGTCTTTTTGTTCTTTATTTCTTTGTATGAAATCACTAACTTTTCCCTAGATTTCCCTTTCGGGTTTTCAATCCACCGGGATAATTTTTTGTTTATATGCCCCTAATTTTTGCCTGGATCTCCCTTTAGTGTTTTTGATCCACCGGGACGCTCCTTTTTGCCTAAGTCGCCTGTTTAAGGTTCGAAATTAGCCAGCTTCTTATACATAGTATTTTTTACTGCGTCTGAGTTTGCCGGATATGGTAGTTCTTCCCCATCCATTGTTGTGAGGATAAGATTACCACCGGAGGAATCTGCTTTTACTACGTATGGACCTTCACAGTTGGGTGTCTGTTTACCATGTGAATCGAGGCGAGGTAGCAGAATATTCTTGAGTACTAGACCATGTTGTGGTTCATCTTGTGCAGTACATTGTTACTCTGAAAGAATTCTGAGGGTAATTTTCGTAGAGTTTGTTTGTTGATGCCAGAGGCATTTTTTGGATGTTCTTGTTTTTCGAGGTACTTCTTGACGTCGTAAAACTAAGGCTTGTTATATTGTACTTTTTAATAGCAAGGAAATGTGCGGGCTCTTCAAAGTGTCTATTTGTGATGGTTCATAGCTGATATGGTTGCTAGAGCGTCCGCCATTTGATTTCCTTTTCGTGGGATATGACTAAAAGTTTTCTTTGCGAATTCCGCAGTCAGTTTTCAAAACATGATCCTGATATGGAATCAGTTTTGGATGTTTAGTATCCCATTCGCCCTTGACTTGGTATATGGCTTGTAAGAATTTTTTGGAGAAGTAATAATTTCCCTTGTATCGTGCCCCAGTGTATTTGAAGTTCCATTGAACGTGAATGTCCACTGTGCCCTTGGCTCGGGTTCTTCGTAGGTCCTAGTATTTCGTAGTTGCTTATTTTTACAGCACTGTCTGTATTTGACCTTGGTATGTTCCTGTAGGAACAATCAAATATGTGTAATAACTTGACTAGCTTCTTTGTGGCTCCGCTCTGACGTTGCCCCTTAGCTTGGTTTCTTCAGATCTTCCCCTGTGCTCAGATTAATGGTCTTAATAGCCTCTTGATATGGTTGTACATTTTCATCCTTTCATTCTATTTCCCTCGCCATTTCCTCATGGGGTTCAAGATCTTTATCATCTTCCTCTTTAGCTTGGTTTATAGGAGCATCAAAATCTATCGGGTCGCAGCAGTAACATTATCGGTGGCTTTGGGCATGAACTTGCACACTTATCATATTTTGGTGCAGATTTAGCATATGAGATTTGAAAATGCATATGCAGAGAAAGTATTGCCATTTTTAAATTTAAGTTATAAATGCAAGATAAAGAAAGGAATCTTAATTGAAAACAAAATATAATTTTTATTAATCGTAAATATTGTCTGAAACAAAACGTGGGAACCCTTACAAGTAACCCCTATGCCCCGGGCTTGGCATAGGTTCTTTCCAAAACAAGAAAAATTACTTAGGAAACAAAAGGATCTCAGGAATCTCCACGGCAGTCCATCTTTTGAGTTCTTCTCCAGGGGAGTGTTCTTGGATGAAGTCAGTTGCCTTTTTGGTGTTGAATTTGTTGGATATACTCGCCACATGTCCACCATGCTCTACTCTCTTGTTGGCAAAGGTCTCTTGGATTGGAGGAAAATGTGCTTCGCCCTTCGGAGCAGCTTTATATTTTTCTTCAAGGTATGGTTCGAATTGGACTATGCCCTGGTCCCCTAGCCTTTGTAGAGTTTTTTTGAAAGCTTCATTGTGTTCAAGCCAGAACCCACATCCCAATAGATATTCTTTCAGCGAGTTTATTAGGGTTTTTGCTTGTCTGCTTGCCCCAGAGTCAGTGACTACTTCAATTGCATTTATAGTCATCCCATCGTGCAAAGGCGTAGGGTCTGATTTAATGTTGGGATTCTCGAAAGTGATGTCTTGAGATTCCAACAAATCTTGCACCTTGTGTTTGAATGGCCAACACTATTCTATGGTATGTCTAGGAGAGTTAGCATGATACTCGCATCTGGTGTTGGCATCGTATCTTCGTGGGAGTGGCCCGACTGGAGGAGCTAGAGGCTTGATTTCCACAAAGGATTCCTTAACCAACTAATTAAATAACTGGCTAGGTGGCATAAGGAGTAGATCAAATTTTCTAGGTGGCCTTCTGCCTTGTTGCTGCCCTTGTGGGATCACTAATGGTTGTTCTACCCTAGGCTGTGACGCTACAACATTAATTTCTCCCTCTTTTCCTTTGGCGAAGTTTGAAGCAGGCCGTTTTGAATTGTATGGAGCATTTGATGGTCCCCCTAATATCTTCCCACTTTTTATCCCAGTCTCGATTCTTTCTCTGATGGTTACTAGGTCTGAGAACCCCGAAGAGATACTTCCGACCACTTCTCATAATTCAGCCCTTGCAAAGTCCCCATGAACATATCTACTAATTCTTTCTCTAACAGTGGTGGTTGCACACGGGATGCCAACTCCCTCCACTCTGAGCATACTCCTTGAAGGACTCTTCTTTCTTCTAGGACAGATTCTGGAGTTGCAGGCGGGTAGGCTCCATGTCCAGGTTATATTTGTAGTGCTTTATAAAAGCATTAGCAAGATCTACCCAGGTTCAAATATGCGTTCACTCCAATTTCATATACCAGTCTGAAGATGCCCCACTATGGCTATCTTGAAAATAGTTAATCATCAGCTCCTGATCGTGGGCATGGGCATGCATCTACATCCGAAGATGATTTCTTGGACATGTGAGCCCCTTGTATTTTTCAAAGTCATGTACTTTGAACTTTGGTGGAATCACCACATCAGAAACTATGCCCATTTCGAGAGCGTCTACTTCGAAAGCGTCAAAACCCTCTACAACTTTTAGTCTTTCCTCCAGAGATTTATACTTATTTATTACCAGTGGATTATCAACACCATAAGCATCAATCGTCTTTAAGGGCGCTTGGTTGGCATCCTCTGGGTCGTGGTCTCTGTATTGCAGGTCCAAGTAGTTGCCTGCGTTATTGGTCGGAATCTGTAGGGTATGTGATGCCCCTGCTTTTAGTGGCGGTAGGATAAACCCTTCAGTTTCACCTTCTTGTTGGGCCATGACGGACTTCTGGAGTCCTGCTTCTGTCTCTTTCCTTAGTTGGTTACCGTTTGATGCACCAATAGTTTGGGCTACTTCCTCGAAAGCTGCCATAAGAATCTGGTCTTTCCTGTCAATAATGTTCTTCAAAGCTAGGAGAACTTGACTCAGATCTCCTTTCATTAAAGTGACATCACCCTTTACTTGGTCGAGATCCTCTTTGAATGCATCCTGAGTTTCCTCTATTTTCTCCATTGCTTTCTGTTGATAGGCCCTTGTTTGATATGGAGGCCAAGGAGGTGGAAATCTTCTTCTACCAATGGTTCAACTGGTGATATGTTTTTTGGAAAATAAGTTTTGATATGATATGCAGGTGTTCGTGAATGCATGCGTGCGAACGGATGTGTATGATTATGAAATGGTTACTTGTTTTGAATGTCTTATTCACTTGGGTATGTATTTGTCTTTCGCTTATTTTTTCTGTGACCAGCTTAAAAATACATACGCCAATGAGATAGGGAACAAAATGTTGTTATTAAAGATAACATAATTCAGATATTGAAAAATATTACAATCTTAAACCAAAACTTTATTTGCGTGAAATCAAGCAAAGGGAAATAAGTCTTCTAGGTGCGCCTTCATACATCTGCTCTTGAAACCATCCACATTTTCTTGACAAAGCTTGAGAAAGTCTTCAGTATATTATTTCCCTTTTATGGCTCTGATTTCAGACATGTTTGGCACACTGACGCGAACAATTTGTTTCCTTCGGTATCCATTTTTTTAAAGACAGTCACCGAGATCTTGAGTTTATTATTGTTTTTCGTACCCCCTGTGAATAAGACAAATAAAAAGAAGCGGGTGACAAATATATGAAATGTATGACGAGTATATGAAATGTATGAATGCATGAATGTATAGACGCGGGGTTGAGTGACGGGGTTTTGTGATAAGTACCCTTAGAAGGTAGGCTCCTAAATTTTGACCTACGGTTGGTTTACCCTCCCAGAAGGTGGCTTCTTTAAGGGTATCATGAATAACACCATAGGGAAAAGGCACAAGGGCCTCCCTAAGGTGGAGCCTCTTTGCGGACCGAAACTTTTGTCTCAAAGTCGTGAAAGGTATCGTCATGAGATTTTAGGTTAAGTTCGTTACAAAGAGTCATGGGTGTCCCTCCAAAGTCCTACTCGTCAAGAGGACATCTCTCGATAAGTATTCCTTTTTTGGAAGTTCACCGACTCTAGGCGAAGTCGTCACATAAACTCACAGGGATGATGCTCCTCATAAGCCCAAAGGTCTACAACTAGGGTGTTGAGTTTCTCAAGGAAATTTGGTTTGTAAAGGTCTCAAGCGGATTCCATGTTTCTTCATAGGTCCTCAAAAAGGTTCATGTCAAGTTTCAAGCCCTACATCACAAGTTTGCCCAGTCAATGGCTCAGATGATTGAAACTCAACTATATTGATCAAAAAGTCAATTGTGTCAACATACAATCAAACTTCAAGATTTTTTGTCAACATCAACATTTTGAAGTTATATTCATCATTTGATCACAGGTTGATCATGATTCCTCAAGGAAAGCCCTCAGATCATCAAAAGTCAAGAATTGCCAAATTAGGGTTTCCTTAGGAGAAGTCAACTAAACTTTGACCAGGCATAAATTTCACATGCTTCATCAACTTTTCCCCAACATAAGATCATTTAGAATAAAATTAAATTCTCTACAACTTTGTTTTTATGCTCAAGTCCAAGAAATGCTTCATTTGAAAGTTATGAGCTAAAACATTATAGGTCATTTTCAAAAGTCAACAAAAAATCATTTTTTGTCAAGGTAACTTACATCAAGATAAATTCTTCAAAAGCTAAAAAGATCAACATAGAGATTGTAGAGGACATCTTAAGCTTTCTAAAAAGTCCAATATCGTCTTCAGAAGATGAAAATTAAGCAACTTATGAGTTGTACAAGTTGGTAGATTTTGAAGAAATTCATGAAATGCAAATGGAGCAAAATTGAAATTTTGAACTAATAGGCCTTGTTTTTGATATCCAAACATGTTTATAAGATGTCATAGGACCTCTAAAAAACATTCACACATGCTAATGATTTTTATTTCTTTTATTTGATTTTTTATTCATTTAAAAATGAATAAAATTGAATAAAAAGATCAAAATAGAGTGTGAAGACTTGGACCTTTGGATTTCAAACCTTTTGCAAGCCCAAAATTTTTTTGCAAGCCCAACAAATTCGTGAAATCCATGCCACAATATGTCCAGGTTCATGCAAATTCAAAAGAGGCAATCAATATCTCAAAGATGGAAAGTTTTCAATATGTTGGATTTTTGTTTCATAAGCCATGAATGCATTATTTTCTTCCATATTGGTTCACCCTCTCCCTCCTATTTCACTCTATAAATACACAATACATTTATAAGCAATGGACCAAGAAATCCTTGCAATTGAGCCCTCTCGAAATTCTCAAAAATCAAAGAAAAGCTGCAAAATTTATAACTTCACTTCCAGGCGCTATCAATCCAAACCAAGCTCACTAATACATTCCTGATATCCCTAGGAGTCTTCCAGAGTCCAGATTCAACCCCTAAGCATCCCAAATCACCCTTATAACCATCCCACGATTTTGGTAAAATTTCGGATCTCAAACTCTCTTACCATGTAACTTAAATCAGTTTTACATGCATTCTATTGTACCTCAAAATATTCCCTCTCATTTTATTCAAAACATACTCCTAGGGGTCCTCAAGTACTCAAGGTTGACCAAGAATTGATCAGACAAATTATCCTCCTAAGAAATTAATCTCTAACTAGGGTTTCATTTTTCACAAAGAAGTTTTGGTTTCAAAGGACTTAAGTGATTTCCATGGTCCCTAATATGTCCTCGAGAATTTCCATACCAACTACCATGCCTTGAATTACAAATTTGCTCAGTCAATTGCTCAGATGACTGGAAATCAACTATTTTAGGTCAAAAGTCAACTATGATCAATATACAGTCAAACTTCAATATTTTTGGTCAACATCAACATTTTGAAGTGGTATCCATCATTTGATAAAGGGATGATCAGGATTCCTCAAGTAATGCTCTCAAATCATCAAGAATCAAAACTTGCTAAATTAGGGCTTCCTAGAGAAAGTCAACTGGAGTTTGACCAGACATAACTTTCACATGCTTCATCCATTTTTTCCCAACCAATGCTCGTTGTGAATAAAACTCAATTCCCTGCAACTTTTCTTTTGTCCTCAAGTTTAAAAAATGCATCATTGAAAAGATATGAGCCAATACATTACAAGTCTTTTTGAAAGTCAACAAAAAGGCTTTTTTTTTTCAAGGCAAGTTACAGAAAGATATTTTTTACAAATGCAAAAATTATCAACAGAGAGACTATAGGGGGAATCTTGATATTTCTAAAAAGTCTAAGATCATCTCCAAAATATGAAAATTGAGCAAGTTATGACTAGTACAACTTGGGCAGATTGGTGAAAATGCAAAAAGTCAACTTTGTGAAAAAATGCATTTTTATGATCATAGACCTATTTTGTGGGATTGAAATATGTTTATCACTTACTCAAGGACCCCTAAATTCACTCTAACCTCGCTTTGCATTTTTCTCTATTTTATTCATATTTATTTTGTTTTTATTCAAATAAACACATAATAAATTGCATAAAATAATAAATAAAAAGTATAGACACATGGGATGATGATTTGGGTTGATATTGGGCCTTAGAATTTGTGCAAGGCATAAGGAAAAAGACCAGGTTTAATGTATGACAAGAAGGGCAAGAAATCATCGAATAGGGCAATTCTTCAAAGTCTTAATTTTTGTTTTCAAAACCATGATCAATGCATGGATTCTTGCCATGTTTATTCATATTTCCATTCCTCTATAAATATACAAGCCAACCATAAGCCAAGGACACGAAATCATCATTTGGAAACAGCTCTTAAATTTTCAAAAAAAAATATCAAAGCTGTCAAAATTCGCAAGCAAGGTTCTAGCCCTTTTCAATCCCAACAAAAGGTCAAGCATTACTCTTGAGGCTCCCAGGAGACCATACCATCCCTTATTCACGCGTGAAGCAGCCTGAAACCGGCCAACCAAGTCGCCTCTGTTTGGTAAAATTAAAAAAAATGAATCTTTCAATGCATGCAATATAAATGATTCTAATGCATATTTTCATGTTAATATCATCTTTTTGCTTGTTTCTTACGTGTTACATGAGAGGTTAGGTGCAGAAACAAGGATTTTCCATGTTTAGGGCATAATTCGGGTCCTGGTTCGAACTAAATGATTAAGGCATGATCTGTTAAAACCAAGGTCAAATTCGGATTCAGAAGGCATATTTGTGTGGAATAAGCCTATTATTCTAGACTCAAAGCTTTTAAAATCATGGATCCTATTTTCGTGTGGCCGGAGAAGACGACCGGAGACCTGCTCTGGCGTCTTTGTCTTATGTTGACTCCATTGGGAGTCTGCGTGGCAAGATTGCGCGATTTGATTGGATCATTTAAATTTTGTAGTGCGCGTGTTTTGCTGACTGGGATTTGATGCTTGATTCCATTATATTTTTATTGTTTTATTATAACAACAATTTACTTGAATGGCCCAGTGGTGAAAAAGAAAGGGTGCAAGGATACTCGCTCCTAAGGTGCCTGGGTTCGATCCCTGGGGTTGTTATTTTTCATTTTTCTAACCAATTTGTTTCAGATCTGATGCACATGAAGGGAAACAGGTGTATGATGGGCCTCACACTTGGGTCATTCAGTCCTAAGAAGAAAAATCCAACGTCCCCAAATGGTTGAAGACCATGGTGTACCTTAGGGTGCACTCCCCATTGGATGAGGCATAGAGTCTGGGCTGGATCAGTTTGGGCCTAACGAAATTCCAAACCACATACCCCCTAAATTGCTTCAAAAATAGCAGGCCCATTTCTCCTATTTCATTTTTTTTGTTTTAATTATTGTTTATTTTAAATCTTTTTTTATTATTTAATCATAAAATCATAAAAAATATTAGGTTTAATTTCTTTTTTCTTTAATCGAATCTAATTTTTGTAAATTAATTTATAATTATCTTAATTTTTTATTTAATTTAAAATCAATAGACTTAGGATTTAATTAATTTCAAATCTCTGCTTAATAATAAAAATACAAAAATATTAGAATTAATTTCCTTTTTAGGTTTATTTTTAATCACTTTTTATTCTTATTTGTTTAATTTTGATTCAAGTATTTTCTTAAAAAAATAAATAAAATAACTAAAAAAGAATTTTCTTAATTTGCATAGATTTCCTTAGGGTTTTAAACAAACGTTCTTTTTAATCCTCGCACGTTCATTTTACTTCCCACATTATTATTCTCTTATTATCGTATCTGCCCATGGATTGTAATAGACTAATTAGTTTTTCTTTACTGTTTTTACCCACAGTTTTGGACTTGTAATTATTCCCCCTCCCCGAAGACATGTAATAGTTAGGTTTAATTTCTGCACTTTAATTTCCCGCACTGATATTTGAATTTCTAGATGTATGCCTAATAGGATTGCATGACAAGAACTAAAAGCAAGTGTTAGCAAACCTAACATCAAAGATAAATAACTGAAACATAATGCACTCGCACATGTGCACCTCTAGAGTACTCTCACTTGTTACCTTCAGAATAAACGGTCACAATTCTCAAATGTAAGAGATTTTAATGGCTACTGTTGTACCCCAATTTTTGCCCCTAAGATCCCTTCATCATACCATGTTGATTCAATCACAACAAGATAATATTAGGGCTTTTGGTTCTCCTCCCTATCTTTAGCTTTGCTCTTTGAGGAATCACCAGGCACCTTGACTTGTTTTTTCCTTTGTTATCATGCATGTTTTGCTTTGACTTTCCTTTTAACTAATAAAATGCAATGTTTTTTTGTCTTAGTTGTTAATGATGTAGGTAAAGGCAATGTGGCTTAGCAAGTTAATCCATGGGTTCATGAGTTTATTTCCATGCCCTAGTCAATAAAGCTTAAGAAATTCAAACCTCACCATTGAAATTGTTCTGGAAGAAATGGCATGGCAAAGTTTATTTTGGTTCACCACATTTCAAAGTTATCAAGATTGATTCAAAAGTACAAGGGGTTGATTGAAGAAGTTGTCATGGTTGGATAAGGCCTTGTTCCCATTGGTCACAAGTGAATATTTCTCTCAATTCTCAACATATGGAAGTGGTTTTGGTTGCTATGAGTTCCCATTATCATCCTCAATAACTTCTATCTACAAAGCAAACGTGTTTGTACAAGAAGGTTGTTTAAAATTGTCAAAGTTCCTCAAATCATTTTCTTGATCTAGGAGCTAGGGTTTTGAACTTCAAAGGAGTATATCTTTCTCATCTTTTGGTATTTTTGAGTGATTCAAAAAACATCCTTCTCTTAAAAGGGTTATTAACAAATCACTTCAAAATCTTCAAGGAGTTTTCATATGGAAGAAACTTGATGATGAAGAAAGATTACAAGTCCTCCAGATGAACCCCCAACCTCCCATGTGTGACTTGAAATGATCATAACTTGGTCAATTTTTATCACCTTGAGCCCATTATTTTTCCATAATGATCTTGAGTATGTGAACTTTATTCCCTCTTTTATGTGCAACGTGAGAAAATGGATGGACGATGTCTAAAGGATACAAAAGATTATAGGTCATTTCATGAATTTTTGCCAACTTTAACAAGTCATAACTCTCTCAATTTTTGGAGATTTTGAATGGTTCAAGTATCAAAATGACACTCAAGATATCTAATTCATGCCATATTTTTTGGTCAAGAACAAATTCCAAGTGGAAGGCCATGTTTTGATGCAAAAAATTATAGGTCACTTTTGAAGAAAAACATGAAATATTTCTAAGTATGGAAAGTCAACTTCTTTTTCCCAACTTTGACTCATTGCAACTTTCAGCTCAAACATCCATTTGATTCCATTCTTTTCCCATTGCAAAGCATGTAACCTCATCTTTCTAAACCATCAAGAACCATGCCTTAAGACCCCTTGAGTTGAGAATACCATTGATTTGAATTTGGTAACTTGAAACTGAAGTTTCAACACAAGTCAGATTTTGAAATCTTTGTTTTGGCTTCTAATCACAAGTTTTCCACGCGTTTTTGCTTCAAATCATGTTTAGCAACTTTCCAAAGGAGTTTAGCATCATGAAACGCACGATTTGGCTGAGTTTTGATGTTAAACAAGTCATACCTTGTTCATGCTACAGACCCCCACGATTTCCCTCCAAACTTCATCATTTCACACGCTTAAGGATCCCATTCATTCTCCTATAAATAGAGGTTAATCCCCCATTCGTTTTCTCAAGCTTGAACAGCCAAAATCTCCCTGCCAAAATCACTCCATAACTCACTTTTCTGCAACTTCGAAATCATTGTTCAAGCCTTTTTCAATCCATTTTTTCTCTCAATTCACCTTCCTTGATCTTCCCTGAAGCTAACCATACAATTACTTTCAATAATCGTGACCTATATTGATCCATAGAAGTCCAGTTTCAGAGCTCTGCAACTTAACTTCAATAGGTAGATTCCTTCACCAATTCTCTCAAACTTTGATATCATTGTGAAGCTCTCATTGCCCTGGTTCTAGTTGCAACACTTTCTTTTAACTGGAAACACATTTTGACCATGAAATTTCAAATCCCTTTTCAAAACATTCCTTCCAAATTGCTTGAGCTAAAATTTATATAAATTTTTGCGAAGGTGCGGTTGTCTTCATCTTGATGAGACGAAGCGAATGGTACCAGTCTCGTGCTCTAATTTTACAGTTTGAGTGACCTGGTTTTGAGACTGGCTGGAGGTTGAAGATGACCAACGTGTCATCCTTCAACCAATGAAATATCGCCATTTTTTTTTTTTTTGAATTTCTGACTTTGTATTGAATCTTATGCTTTATTCAGTAATGACCATGATATGCACAACGTGCCAGATCCCTTGGATTTGATTACTAACGCATTTTGACTCTCATCCAATGGTCCACATATTTTTGACTTTATTTTAGTTTCTAATTTTTATATTTAAATTGTTTTAAACTTTAAAAAATCATAGAAAATTCATTTTTAATCCAAATAATCTGAAACAATTATGAAACTTTTTTTTTATTTTTCTCTTTCTGATTTTTATTTTTTTACAATTTTATTTTGTGTTTTGATATTTTTTTAAAAATTTTCACTTTATTTGAATTGTTTTAAATGTTTAAAAATAATTTTATGCATTTTTAAATTCTAAAAAAAATATGGAATGATCCAATGATATTGTGACAAATATTGGTAACCTCGTTTATTTTTTATTTATGACTTTGTTATTTTTTATCATTTTTGGTTTATTTTAATCATTTTCTTTTAACTTTAAAAATAGTTTTTGCGATTAAAAAATTACCAAAAACTTTATAAAAATATTTGAGTTCATTTCTGATTTTTCTATAGTCTTACTTAATATTTCTTGATTAATTTGAACATAGTTAATATTTTTCTCTCTTATTTCTATTTTAAAAACATTTTTAAACCCTTTTTAATGTATATATTAAATGTAATATTACTTTGTGATTATTTTATGGCTGATCTTGGGTTGAATTTTTGATAATGAACTTTATTAACACCATTAGATCCATGGTGTTGAGTCTAACTCCATAAAAATGGATGAATGATTTTAATAATAGTTTGATTAAATTTTAATTCAAATGTAGTTTGTATATTCTTTCCCACCCCTCTGCATCTTATCCCTTTCTTATTTCACTAAGTGCTATTGGAGCATGATCTCTATATCATGTCTCAAAACAAATGGTGCATAGATTGCTATTGACCGACCTCAAAATAGGTGCGACTTCTATATAACTCCACTTATGATTACTTAACATAGCGCCAAATTTGGTCCCGATTCGAATAAATGATCATTTGTGGCCCAAACCTATGTTTGTAAGCCCAAGTATATTAATTTGATCTCTTTGATCCAATAACCTTGAGATTCATTGTGTGGAGGATTTGGTTCTATCAATCCTCTAATGGATCTACATCACTTTTGGTCAACGCGGATCACTTAAACGTCGTTGATCATTAAATGGTATTTTTGAGGATTCAAAAATGGATGATATACTTGACAAAAAGCAAATGCAATTTGTTTTGTGGAGGCTTTGGTTCTATCAATCCTCTAATGAGTTCCAAATGCACGTTTCAAGATGGTCATCCAACTAACCACTAATTTCTAATAATTGACTTTATTTTGTGTTTTTATTTTATGCACCATTTACATTAGCATTTACATTTCATGCTATTTTTCATCTTTTCTCACTTAAGCATTTACTTTCTTGGCATTTTTATTTTGCTCACTTGAGCTTTTCTTTTCTTTTTGAAAATACTTAATAATCAACATGAATCATAAAAAACTTTAATGATGCTTGGACTATTTGGTTACAATCCTTGGCATTATGGAGTATTGGACTATGTTGGAGACCTTGTGACCTTAATTGATATTTTGTCTGGAGTTATTGAGGTTTACCTCAAAGCATTAGGTTGTTTGTTTTTTTGTGTGCAGGTTATTGTTGTTACATTCTTTGTTTGTAATCTGGAATTCACCCGTATACAGTCGTTACTCTGCCCAATTTTTGTGAAGACTTAACACACTTGAAGTTTGGTTCTCTCAAGAGGTCTAGTATCTTTTCTTGCTTGGTTTCAATCCAAAGAATGAGAATTCTATCTTGACTTATAATGTCAAGTATTGGCTTCTTGTTGGTTAGATGGTTCTTCTCCCTAGCTTTTACCTTATGCTTTAGGTTAGTCTCTTCTTCTCCTCCCATCTTCTTTAATTTCAAAAATCTTCTTCCTCCTTTTGAAAACCCTTCTTGTTTTTAAACTTGAACCACTTTCATAATAAACTTGGACTTATGTCCATGCTTTTTTTCAAAACATTTTCATAAATAAAATTCAATCAACTTAATAATACCTTGACATTTTTTGTGAGAAGACTAAAATTCAATCAATCTCATTTCAAACCATTTTTTCCACTTTGGATTTTTATTATAAAACCTTTCTCAAAAGATTATACTCTTGTCAATCCTTTTAGTGATGTAAACAACTATACTTCTACAATATATAGTGAAGAGAGATATTTTCCACTTGGGTGTTGAGTGAGGCATTGTTGATTTTAAAATCCAAGCCATATCCTCCACTTTGAGATGATGGAAATTCTCCTTTCTCATGATTGTGGGTAGTAAGTATGCTTTCCATACGGACAATGATGATGATGTCTTATCTCATAAAATTAACCAACACACTGATGTTTTAAAAATTTTAAAAGAGTAACTACGTATACCCTGATCCCCTATTGCACAAAAGGTGGTGTGATACGGTGGCCAGAACCAGACAGTTTGAAATGCTGGTTTGCGTTTTGTATTTGCAAATGTCGCGCTAAGCAAGAGTCGCCACCGTCTTTTATTTTATCCAACAAGGAAAGGAAAAAAGCACAGAAAAATTTCTTTTTCGAGATATTTCTGAGTACGGGGGGTAGATTATAGAAAGGGAAGGTATTAGCACCCTTTCTATCCGTAGTTATCTACAGGCTCTTAGGTACGTTCTCATCATTTTCAAAATTGTTTTCTTTGTGTTTGTGTGATTTAAAAAGCTTTTGTTTTGACTTCGATTTAACTCTTGCTTCTGTCTTCAAGAGTGTAATGAAGTGTTTTTGAAAACTTTGTTTGTAAAGGAGTGTAAGTGTGAAAACGTTTGTTTTGATTGAGCAAGTACTTAATAACTAATCTACCTACTCGAAAAGAGTATCGTTCTATGTTTGTTTCCTTTAGACGGCGCTATCCCACTATTAGTGAGTAGGTAGCACCATCGTTGGAGTTTTGAGGGTCAATTCGAAAGGGACGTACGGTCACTAAAGCAATGTTAGGACATCTTAGTAGTAACCCTAATGTCTTAGATCAATTATTTGAGGCAACAATTCCGAGGCAACCATTCTGAGGCAACTTTTCTGAATCGGGACTTTGATATTTGTTTAGACAAAAGGATGACCACTAAAGCATCCTATACTCAATGACCGTTTACCGAAGGCAACCAAGTGGAAGTTTACCCTATGAGTGCGCATGTGCGAGTGATTCAATTTCATATTATTTATCTTTGCACATTTTAGGGTTATCTAACTATTTTAAAGTTTTCACATACATTCTTGTCATGCATCCTAATGTCATACATCTAACAGTTTAATATTTGTGGAATTTAAAGTGCGGGAATTAAACTACGCTATTACAAGGCTTCGGGTATTTACATAGCCAAAAACAAACCCTTAAATAATAAAGCGATAAATGAAAATAAATGTCCTAATTAACTATTACAAACTTGTAGGCAGTTACATCAATGTGGTAAATAATAAAATAATAAAGCGCGCGCGATGAAATTAAAATCGGGAAGAAATTAGGGTTTTGACCCTTCTAACCTAATCAACAGAAGAAAAAAATTTGTTGTTTTTCATTATTATTTTTTAAGAAAAGAATTAGGTTTTCTAAATAAAATACAAAAATTAATTAGTTAATTAAATTAATTAATGAAAATAATTACATGGCCTATTTTGTGGTTTTTGGTTATTTTTAAGAAAAAGAAAATGTAATTAAGTTTAGACAAAACCCTAATTTTCTAATTATTTTTAGTTACTTACAAAAAGAATTAAAGTCATCTAAATTAACAACCTAATTAAATAATTTAATTTTTTGTATAAAAAATAAAATCTAAACCTAATTTGTGAAAAGTATTATTTTTATGATTTTTTGATAAAAAGAAAATAAATTAATTGGTTAGCAAACTAAAGTAAATGAATTAATTAAGTGAAATATAAATGGGAAAGGAATAAGAAATTGGGCCTACAATTAGTAGCTTGAGGGGGTATGAGAAGCAAACTGGCCTAAGCCCAAAGGTGTCCACGTTGACCCTCAGGATCTGATGTTGCACGTTGACTATGGCTTATGGTGCTCCTCCAGATGATGGCCATCAGATTTGGCCATATGGCCACTTGGCAGATTGGATGGTGAGGTCTATGGTAGTCCCTTGGCTTGTGTATGCGCTGAATCTCGAAAGAGCAAAATATATGAAATATTTGGGTGACCTGGGATTCGAACCCAGGTCCCGAAGCGTTTACCATACACTCCACTACCACTGCGCCATTTGTTCTTGTTTGTACATAAAATAAGTAATAATAATAATATGGAAAACAACAAAACATTAAAACTCTGCGCGCGGAAATTTGAACAAACCAATGGTTGATTTCCAGCTAGTCGTCTCCCTCCTTGGATCTGTTGGTAAAAGTTCCAAACTTTTACCTACGGACGTTTGTCCGTAGCTACAGCCCTGGTTCATCTCAAAATCCTCTATGGGTACGATAAATGACTTCTAATGCCATGGTTGGATTCGTCTTGTCATTCTGAACATGATGGTACCCTTGATGAAGACTAATTTTTCATGTATACAAAAACCCTAAAACGGAACCAAAAAACCTAACAATGGCAACTATCAATTCAGTCTATGAAAACACAATTGAGTATTATAGAAAGCTTGCAATTGTAATGGTGAACAAGAATCTATGATTGTGTTATGCTATACATGCCAGAATTATGCAAACAGAATTCAAGAAATAGGCAATGTCGTGATGGACTTACAGTGCGATATGGGGTCTAGAAATGCTTGCTTTTGACTGCTTTTGCTTGCTGGGGATCCCAGGAAGCGATTGGAATGGTCCAAGGGTATTGAATTGGCCTCTAAGTAGGAATTCGTGTTTGCACTTTTTCTTGTTTTTTCAAGTTTTGTTTCTGGTTCATACGCCTCTCCCTTTAGCCATTTTTGGTCTGCACACACTACTTATGTGTTGAGGAGGGAATTAGGGTTGAAAACCTGGCCTCAATCTTCCTCCATCAATGCCCTTGATCTTGATTTGATTCACCTTAAAATCTTTCCAAAAATGGCCTAATTCAATCTTTTTGTGCAACCCATTCCTTTACACGAATTTGATCTCATGCTAGCTGGAATTTAAGACCTGAATCATGTAAAAAATCTTGAGTTTTCAATGTTTTGGATTTTATATGATTTGTTTTGATTTAAAATGATTTAATTCAAATAAAAATCAAAATAAATAATATAAATAAGATAATAACAAGTGGCAAAGGCTAGGGCTCGTTGACCATGTTTCCAACTCTAAACAAGTGAAAAAGATTGGGCCCATTTGGCAAAAATTGAAGTTTTAGGCATAGTTGACTTTTGGCAATTTTGCAAAAAAGGTCATATTCACAAATGCATAACTTCCTCAATTTTGACTCTTTGAAGGTGTTCTTAGACTTTTTAGAAAGCTTTAGATGTCCTCTAAGCAACCCTTTTGGTCCCATATCAATTTGATATTCCATTCTCATGTATGAAGCTTTGATAAAAAAGGTGTTTTTGTTGACTTTTTAAAATGACCTATAATGTCTAAATACATAACTTCTTGTGAGTGCATATTTTGAACTTGGGAGTTGAAGATGGACCATAGAGCATGACATCCTATTCAAAATGAGATTTGTATGAGTCATTTCTCATAAATTATGAGAAAGTTATGCTTGGTCAAAGTTGAGTTGACTTTTCCTACAAAACCCTAATTTAGCAACTTTTGGTTCTTGAGGAATTGTGAGCAATCCTTGATGAATCATGATCAACCCTTGATAAAATGATGAAATATACTTCGAAATGAGGACGTTGACCAAAAATATTGAAGTTTGACTGTATGGGGGTCACAATTGACTTTTGCCCTAGCATAGTCGATTTTCAAGCCTTTGAGCAATTGACTGAGCAAATTTTCTCTGTAGGGCTTGAAACATGACATGGATGATCTTGAGAACATATTAGGACATTGTTGAGCATTTGGTATCCCTTGGACTCAAGTGTCTTGATGCAACATGAAACCCTAATTTGAGGTAGACTACCTTATGAGAGAGCTTGTCTGGTTAACCCTTGGACTTCCTTGAGCAACTTGAGGATCTTTCTTAAAATGTTTTAAAAAATATGGGAGGGAAAATTTTGGGGTACAACAGGTGGTATGTAGGCAGTAAAGGTTCGCAACCGCGGCGGGTGCAAAAATCATAAAAAATATATTTTTTCCCACACCTCCACCATCTATTTTACATACAACATTTTATAGCCAAAATATACAGATTTTACAAAGAGGTTCCTGCGGAGTACCGTAGATGTTTAGGGTGCTAATACCTTCCATTTGCATAACCAACCCCCTTACCTTGAATCTTTCCCCCTCTTTTTGGGTTATTCGCTCTTTTCCCATTCCTTTAGAAACAATAAAGTGCGGTGGCGATTTTTATTTTTGATCTGTATAAGTCTAGTCAATCCAATGGCTTAGTCTTAAACATTTTTCTATCGCTACAGCTACCCTTTGGTTTAAGGGGTCATAAGCCCCTCAATGACCCTTTCGATGTTTCCTCGGTAAAATGATCTTAAAACCCTAGGGTAATTACTAAGATATCTTACTAGTTGCTTTTGTGATCGTACGATGACCCTCGATTGTCCCTCAAACATTTAATGATAGGGCTACCTACTCACTAATAGTAGGATAGCACTGTCTAAAGGAAAAGAGGAAAATAAATAACCCTTTCGAGTAGGAATTTAATTTTTAGATGCTTGTTCAAAACAAAACATTTTCCATACATGCACTATTTTCTAAAAAAATATTTTCAAAGACACTTTGTATACGTTCTCCACAACACGAAAAACATTACAAAGTTCGCCGCACTAAGGCGTCTTTTCCAAATACTTTTTTCAAACACACAAACACAAGGAGTTTTCAAATGAGCTAGCATCTAAGAGCCCGTAGATAACTACGGATGGAAAGGGTGATAACACCTTCCCTTTCCATAATCTACCCCCTTTACTAAGAAATAATCTTGAAAGGTCTTTTTCTGTTCTTTTCACCCTTTCCATTGTTGGATAAAATAAAAGTTGGTGGCGACTCTTGCTTACCACAACATTTGTGAATTCAAACGTAAAACCAATATAACAGTCAGTTCTTCAACCACATTACAGAACTGGTGGCTCTGCTGGGAAATTATAAAAAGTGGGGTTACCTTAGAGTTAGACCATTTTAAATTGCTTTCCTTGTTTTCTTTATCTGCTTTATTTTTAAATGGTTTGCTGGGGTTATTGTTAAAGATCCTATACCCGGATCTCGGGAACCTTTTTAGGTAAGTAGCAATAAATCATGGTGTTTGTACATCATATACCGATATGGAAGAAGTGATGGCTACATTAGCGTGATACTCTAGCTTGTACTAATGTTCCTTGAGTCACTCAAGGATAGCATTAGGCTTCCTCATAATGTCATTAAGCACTAACTGACCTTTAGAACCTTTAATTGACTCATTATAGCCATCATAAAGTAGTGAGATAATCGGCTTGGGTTCTGTTTTACCCCAAAATTCACCCTCTCACTTATCAAGAATTTGCTCACAAGATCTCCTTTGGCTCAAGACTGCACTAGGTTTGATCTGCTCAAGACACCTCCTTAAAGCACTGATGACCAAAATTAGGGTTTGAGATTGCACCAGGATATTTGAACTTCCAATGTCCCATATGACTTTCATGGACCCTTGTTGTACCCCAAAATTTGCCCTCCCATATTCCTCAAGATTTGTCAAGAATGATCTTCAAATTGCTCAAAATGGCTCAAGGGTTGTACAGTCAAATCATCTCCTAAGGCAGTCAATTCAAAATTAGGGTTTTGTGTTGCATCATGGTCCTTACATCCAAATGACCTCAAGTTCTCCTTAATGTCCTAACGTATGCTCAAATTCAGGTTCGGCTCAAAAGTCAATTCTTTAAAGAAGGTATCCGACTGTGTGAGTTTTCTCGAAGAAATATGGTGAAAAAAGTGTGCTGAAAGTGCAGTTTTTACGCGCTAAAAAATTCATAACTTGAAGATCGTGGCTCGTTTTGAACCCGTTCCGGTGGCCAAAATTCCGTCTTGATATTATCTACGTTTTCATCTCTCACGGCTGGAAGCCAATTTCAATCAGAAGGTCTTCAAAAATGTGGATTTATCAAGTATTTTCATAAAGAAAATTTGTGACAGAAGTTTATTTGTGTCATGTTTAGAAAATCATAACTTGGTCGATTTTCATCGTATCGAGCTGGTTCTGGCGCCAAAATTTCACAAATTGAGTTGGCTACATTTTCACAGAAGGTATTGAGTTCAAACGGCATTCAAAAGGCCTTCGTTTTTTGCTCAGAGTGCGTGACGCGCCGAAAATCCTGAATGCTGAATATTATTTCATCTGGGCCGAAAATTCGAAAATTCATAACTCGGTCAATTTTTATCGGATTGGGCTCATATTTTTACACAAGGTCACTGACTCAGAGATCTACAACTTTTCTTCAAAAGTCGAGACCAAATTATGCACCAATCAATACCAGTTTTTTATTGAAGAACGTGTCAGAGTCGACACTAGAGCCCAAAATAAGTTTGTCTGAGCTGAAACTTCAAAAATTCATAACTAATTCACCATTTATCCGATTGAGCCGATTTTCGGACAGGAGTTAGTTCTAGATGTCGGCTATATTTTGTTTTCACATTTCAACTTCAAAAATTGCACTTAAGTCCCTGCGATTTAGCCTGGAAAGTGACGAACTCAAGTGAACATTGGAGGCCCAATTGCACATTCAAAGCCCATTTTCTTTACCCTAATTTCCATTATATAATCACCTTCTTTTCACACAAACCAGAGGGAGGAGAAAAAAGAGAAAAAAACTTTGCCACAACACTGTTAGAATATCAAATTCTTTCAAGAACCCTAAAACCTTGAAATCCTTATTACAAATCTCTCTCTCACTACAAATAAGCCATCTCAGTTACAAACCAACATCTCACTACTTCTTCAGTAAGGGTAAGGCTGGCTTGATCTCCATGATCAAAAGGGCATAAAAGCATTCATGTCACTACTTTTCCAGTAAGGGTAAGATTGATTTGATCCCCATGATCAAAAGGGTATAATCATTCATACATGCCATATTGTGCCTAAACATTAAATTTCTTCATATATTGGCTTTATTTGCATTTTATGATTTTATTTAATGTGTTCATGAGATTCAACACTGCAGATTTTAGACATGATCCCATGCAGGTTCATTAAGGAACGTTGAGACCAAAACACAAATGGCCAAAAGCCAAAAGCCAAATGGCCAAAACAGAACAGCTTACACATGACACCAATACATGGCGAGACATACATCCTGAAAAGGTTAAGGAACGTTGAAGCCAAAACACAAATGGCCAAAAGGCAAAACACAAATGGCCAAAACAAAACAGTTTACACATGACTCCAATAGCTGTTTCACCCCTCCAATCAGGCTCGTATACTCCTAAACTCTCTCTCTATTTGTATTATGTTCCTTTAATTAATTAATCGTTATTATTTTTATTAATCACTAACCAATTAACATTTTTTCCTAATAAAATCAAAAACACAAAAAAATATTTTATTTATTAAAATTAACTTCATCACTTTTATTTTTGTAAATAAATTAATTTAATCAATTTAGCTTTAATTAGATTTAACTTTTAATATTTTTTGCAATATTTAAAATCAATTTAGATTATTAGGTTTTTATTAGCATTAATTCAATTTATTTTATTTCTTTAAAAACTCAAAAATCCAAAAATATTTTAATTAATTAATTTGTTTATTAATTTAATTGTTAACTTAATTTAATTTCTTTTAATCCAAAAATAACCAAAAAATCACTTCCTTTCAAAAAAAGGGTCAAAACCCAAAAAACTCGCATCCGATTTAATTTCTCGCACGCGATCCATTTTATCATATTATTGTATCTGTTTCCCGGAATGTAATAGCTTTTAATTAGGACTTTAATTATTTCCCGCAATTTACTTCCCGCAAATTATTAAACTATTAATTATGCATGACAAGATTTGTATGACAAATAAAATCAACCCGTAGCTCACAATGATACATGTGCAAAGATAAACATTAACTGAAAAACAATACACTCGTTCATGCCACTTCTAGGGTACGCCTCACTGGTTGCCTCGAACGTGGTCGTCAAGTATAGGGTGTTTTAGAGGTCGCCATCCTGTCTAAGATCTAGTTGCCTCAAAACGGTTGCCTCGGATAAAAAGGATCTAGGACATTAGGGTTACTTCTAAGGTGTCCTACTATTGCTTCGGTGACCACACATATCCCTTAATCGAATTGACCCGAATAACTCCAACGATGGTGCTACCTACCTCTCAATGGTGGGATGGCGTTATCTTAAGGACTCTTATACAGCCTAATTCCTTAGAGTAGGTAGATTCTCGTGGGTACTTGCTCTTTTCAAAAACAAACAAAAATACTTTTTGCACTCACACTTTCAAAAGTTTTCAAAACAAATTTTTCATACACTCTTGAGGATAGATACAAGAGTTACTTAGAAATTTTTCAACGAAACTTTTTTTCAAAACCCACACACACTTGAAAAGCAAACATATTTTTGAAAACATAAGAGCAAGTACCTAAGAGCCCGTGGATAACCACGGATAGAAAGGGTGCTAGCATCTTCCCTTTCTATAATCTACCTCCCGAACCGAGAAACATCTCGAAAAGGAATTTTGTTGTGCTTTTGTCCTTTCCATGTTGGAGAACATAAAAGACGGTGACGACTCTTGCTTACCGCGACATTTCGTGAACCAGCATTCCAAAACAGTCAGTTCTATTTCCACCGATCACAGAACTGGCGACTCTGCTGGGGATACTTATAAAGTGAGGTGTACCTTAGGATTAGACCACTCTTATGTTTTCAATTTCTTGTTTTGATTGCTTTAAAATTGTGGGCCTGTTTTGGAGTTACATAGATCCTAACCCGGATCTGGGGAATACCCTTTTAGGTAGCATAAGCTGTGAGGGACCTGTCCGGCGTAGACTGACACGGGTGAAGCAGTGGCTACGTTGGTGTGGAACCTTGGTCTGTACCGATATCCCTTGTGTTGCAACGAGGAGAATATGGGTCTTCTGAGGAGTCATTAAGCACCAACCGACCTTAGAACCCTAAATTGACCCAACTTGGCCATAAAACAATAGCAGTATGCTACACTCATTAAGGCTAAACTCTCGCGATGGTTCTGGCCGCAAGAAAAGATTGCAATGCTGGAGTTATGACCGATTGAGGGTAGTCAGTGATATTGAGATCCTCTAGAACCCGGTTACTATTTTCTAGGACAGGTCTTAACCAACGAAACTGAAAGAGGGTAGTACCTAAACTTCATGATGGCCTAAACTCTAAGGGCTGTCTTGTGTGCCTTCAAACTTGACTACTTGCATATACTTGTTATCTGACACATGAGTTCCTTGCAGGTGTTATTTATAGTCCTTAATCGGGACTCATGACAGGGTTCACTTACACCACTCCACGCATAGCATAACATCATACCATCATACCATTGCATACATCCTACATAAGGACTAATCCATTTCAAGGATCTCAAGGGCTTGTGATGCAGGTCATGATGGACCAAATGTCTAGCAAGGGGAAAAGGGGATTTATTTTCCTCTAGCCAAGGTTGTCAGGGGCTATGACCCACTCGATATGGTGAGCCTTGACTCTTGAAGAAGGACTCTCAACAACACGAAGTTCCTTCAATCAAGCTATAAAATTCAAATTCTGACAATTTTCTTGTTTACCCCGCGAGATCCTTGAAAACATTGCATGCATATCATACACATCATTGCATAACAGGTACCCTTGTTACAGGTCACTTACCTTCTTCGCTGTTTATTTCAGCAATGGCTTCCCAACAAGACAACCAGGAGTTCCCTACTCAAGAGACTCGGTTCGGGGAGATCCTCCTAAATCTATCCAAGGGACAGGAAGAGCTGAGAACACTCCTCACGGGGACTTTGGTCAGGAACAGTCCAGAAGACAGTAAGGATGAACGGCTGAAACATCTGCAAGCTGAGGTGGATAAAATGAGAACCCAGATGCTGGGGAAGATGACTCTTATTCAAGACTTAGCTCAAAGACAAGAGGAGCTCAGGGTTCTCGTCAACCAACTGCTTCGGGATAACCAACTGGGGAAAACATCTAAGGTTGAAGATCCAGTCATCATTAAATTCCCTTTGAGACAAGAAGACAAGGGAAAGGCTCCTCAACTTGCTTCAGGGTCACAAATTCAGCATCAACCTCACCAGCTTCAGCAAGACAATATGAAGCAAGCAGTCAGGGTTGGAGACTAAACCGGTAATCAGCCCCCTAGAAGTCAAAGGCGTGGTTTGATGAATAGACCTCTCCAAGCGGCTACTACTTCACAGGTCCAACCACAACCTTGCCCAAAGCAACGGGCTGATCAGAGCAAGCCAAACAAGCCTAAGAGGAAATTCACCCAGCTCAACATGTCGCTGTTTCAAGCCTTACAACGACTGTTGAGATTGAATCTGATCACACTAAGGGACCCTCCTAAGAATCCCAACAAGACACCTTCAAGGTACAACCCCAACGCCCGCTGCGCTTATCATTCTGACAGCCTGGGGCATGCTACAAACGACTGCTGGTCTCTGAAGAACAAGATCCAGGACCTGATTGATGGAGGAGCAGTGGAATTCACCCCAGATGGTCAGGTCGAATTCTTCTACTATCCCTAGACGAGAAGAACTTTTGTTCATTAGAATGTTCAAGTTGTATTTTTCTTTGATTGTTCAAACAATTATTGTCATAGCAAACTTTATTACATTATCAATGCATCGCATATGTCTGTTTTGAATCAATATATTCGCATTCGCTATATTCAAACTGCTTTCATATTTTTGTGATGATCAACTCTTGATTGAAAAATTCTAAGCCTCTTGAGGGAGGATGACAAAAACGATACCACGATCTTTATAGTATGCTTTTGAACAGACCCCGCTGATGAGGTACATGCATTGTTTCAATTCCTAAACACTGGAGTTATAAGGAAGATAATCCCTCGTCAACCCCTTCGAGCCAAAGAAGTAGGAGTTTTTATTTTCGAAAATTAAAACCCTTAATCATAACCTGGGGCAGGGTAGTCTTCTCAGTTGATCCAAGTACACAACGAATGGCACCAAAGAAGTCCTTCCAAAGCAAAAGACAATGATGGTTCCGAATAATCATAAGGATAGGCAGTCATTATATCTCTCAAAATAAAAGCCCAATAAGTCAAAAATTATGAAGGAGACTTACAAAACTGGGGCATCCCGCTGACTGTAATCACCAAGAGAAACAGTTCAGGCAAAAACAGGGATAACAAAATCAAAAAAGAAAGAGGTCCTACAAACCCTCAACACAAAAGGAAATGACTGCCTATTCAAAATAAACTGTCAATATCCGAACCATCACTGGCATATCAGGACAAAGACTCAAACAAGGCATAACACATGATCAGCTGAGTTTAGGATCGAAGAACATCACGAAGAACGGGTGGGTACAAATAAATTTTGAGCCTTTATCCTTTGTTTCTTAAACCGTGAACCAGGCCACGCTACAACCTTTAAAAGTCCTAGCTGAAGCACGGGTTAGTTCGAAAGCATACTGTTACGAAAGGTATCCTGAATCCTTAAGGCCTACGGTAAATACGGAGTTGACATCACGTTTTACAAACATTCACTTATTTTATGAAAAAAATGCATTTTCAAAAACTTCAAGACAGACATAAGCTTTGCATTCTTGATATAACACTGTTTGCATATGACTATTTGTTCGAACAGTAGAGAAATTTGCACGACGAATATCTAAGTGAACAAAAGTACTTCCAACCAAGGGGAAGACATGGTCATGGACTATCATCTGGGGCAGTTAAGTCAAGATTCGGAGAATCTCTCAAAAGGCCAACCAACTTGGGGAAAATCTCCGCCTGAGTCACTTGGGGCATTGGACATGAATTCCAGCAACGAATCTTGCATGATCAGATCTTCTGGTGGTATGGTAACACTACACTACTGACAGTGACAACTCCTGACATCCTGAGAGCACAGACATAGTCTAAAAAATACTACGCGCAATCAAAGACCCGCTAGGTTGACACACCTAGGCAAAAATAAGGGCTTCCCGGCGAACCAAAAGGGTTCGGGCAAAAATAAGGGATGAAATGAAAAAATCTGTACACCCGGCAAGTCGAAAACCTGAAAAGGCGGCTTGGGCAAGAATGGGTATCCCAATGGACTGAAAACCCGAAAGGGCGGTCCAGGCAAAAGTTAGGGATCAAAGCGTACGACTATGTCCCGCCATCTTGTCACTTGCCTACCAGAAGAAGATCTGTCAATCGGTAATTATCAAGCACCTCCACAGGTACCTTCTCCCGCAGAAACTGGGGCAATAAAATTGTCCAAATTGTACAGCTGCTTTGCTCACCAGGTACAAAGGTAGGTTCAGCTGAAGAATGTAACCAGGATACCTTCACTCCCCACAGAGTAAGACAAGATTCAGCCATACTCTCCCCAAGCAGAGTTGGTCTCCAATCAGCCCTAAAAAGGCACAACATTCCCTAGCAAGTCAGCAATACTCTCCCCCGAGCAGAGTTAGCCTACTGTCAGCCTTATGGAAGTTGGGTATTCCCAGAAGATCTCAATATTCCCCAGCGGAGTATACAGATATTCCTCTACAAGCATCCTCGGCACTCTTAATCTAAGATTGTTCCCCGGCGGAATACCAGACACCCTAGTGGATCCATTCCCCAGTACATTCCAAAAGTTTCCCCAGGAGAGTTGAATCATCCTCCCCAGTAGATTCTAGAAGCTTATCCCCAGTAGATTTTGGAAGCTTATCCCCAGTAGATTCTGGAAGCTTATCCCTTGCAGAGTACGTATCTCTCCCCGACCATATTCAAAAGTTATTCCCCACCAGAGCTTCTAACTGGGTTATCCTCATCTAATTACCACGGAAAGATCGTCCTCGGCGAAGTTCTTCCTATCCTCCAGCGGAGTTCATCAAATCTTCCAACATAACATATCAACGGTATCTCCAGCGGAGTTATCATCAAACCTCAGCGAAGTATCTCTTCCCACAGAGTAATTCCCCGCAGAGTAATCTCGTCTCCAAGTTTATTCTCCAACAGAGTCATCTTCTCCTACCGGTTTATTCTTGCAACCATCATCCACAGCGGAAACGAAGAACTCTACTCTTTAAACATCAATCCAAGATTCAACAAGCTCCTGGCAGTCGTCAAGGATTTATTTTCCTAGACGAAAATACATTCATAGACATTTCACATTTCATACATTCTTCTTACATACATGATAAAGTGCATACAACACTATCTCATTTTGAGCATCATGACATCATGCATTTCATACATCATGACATTGCATGCAACTGATGTTTTGCCTTTTCAGGAAAAAGGTCAATCCAAATATGATTTCTATCAACTGTCGTAATTCCGGATTCGATACCTGTATCCAGCCAGGGCATATCTGTGAGTAACTGATTGTAGATTCGATACCTGTATCCAGCCAGGGCACGTCTGCATGAAGAGTTTAGAGATTCGATACCTGTATCCAGCCAGGGCATATCTGCACGAAGAATTTGAAGTTCCAGATTCGATACCTGTATCTAGCCAGGGCATATCTGTGAGCGATTGATTGTGGATTCGATACCTGTATCTAGCCAGGGCATATCTACATTAAAGAGATTAAAGAGATAGCTGGGAAATGCTCCGGATATGGATGTTGTTCTTTTGCTTATTCAAGAGTTTCTTTTCAGAGATAGCTTAGAGATGCTCCTGACCCGGATGCTATTCTTTTGCTTATTCAAAGTTGCTTCTCAGAGATAGTTCAGATATGCTCCAGAACCGGATGCTATTCTGTTGCTTATTCATAGTTGCTTATTCAGAGATAGCTTGGAAATGCTCCAGATATGGATGCTATTCTTTTGCTTATTCAATGTTTCTTCTCAGAAATAGTTCAGATATGCTCCAGAACCGGATGCTATTCTGTTGCTTATTCAGAGTTGCTTATTCAGAAATAGCTTGGAAATGCTCCAGACATGGATGCTATTCTTTTGCTTATTCAAAGTTTCTTCCAGAAATGGCTTAGAGATGCTCCTGACCCGGATGCTATTCTATCGCTTATTCAGAGTTTCTTCCCAGAAATGGCTTGGAAATGCTCCAGACATGGACGCTATGCTTTTGCTTATTCAGAGTTTCCTTTCAGAGATAGCTTGGAAATGCTCCAGACATGGACGTTATTCTTTTGCTTATTCAGAGTTTCCTGTCAGAGATGGCTTAGAGATACTCCAGATCTGGATGTTATTCTTTTTCCTATTCAGATTTCTCTCCAGAGATGGCCTAGAGATGCTCCAGATCCCGACGCTATTCTACTGCTTATTCAGATTCAAACTTCTAAAGACAACTTAGAGATGCTCCAGACCCGGATGCTATTCTATTGTTTAGTCCAGATTCATTCAAAAGATATTCCAGATACGATCCGGATTCGGATAATACTCTGTCACTCACTCAGATAAAATATGGATATACCCCAGACACGTCGGTCATTCTACTATTTATTCAGACGTCAGCAATTAGATATAGACTAGATATGCTCCAGACACAGAAGCTATTCTATTTCTTATTCAGATTTAACTATCCATTACATTTCCAAATGGCATCTATAAGCCCATTCCCGACAAGGTTCTGTCACATCTTCAGATGGCATCTATAAGCCCATCCTCCTATCCACTACACTTCCAAATGAAATCTATAAGCCCATTCCCGACATCACATTGCTGATACTACACCATGCGAGTGCAAATTTCTGGGCACTTTAGTGTTCAATCATCTTCCACCTTCGGATCACGAAAGGCACGCAAGCCAATCTACATCCTCAAGTCTAAGAAGATTAAACAGGGGCAACTGTTGTACCCCAAAATTTGCCCTCCCATATTCCTCAAGATTTGTCAAGAATGATCTTCAAATTGCTCAAAATGGCTCAAGGGTTGTATAGTCAAATCATCTCCTAAGGCAGTCAATTCAAAATTAGGGTTTTGTGTTGCATCATGGTCCTTACATCCAAATGACCTCAAGTTCTTCTTAATGTCCTAACGTATGCTCAAATTCAGGTTCGGCTCAAGAGTCAATTCTTTAAAGAAGGTATCCGACTGTGTGAGTTTTCTCGAAGAAATATGGTGAAAAAAGTGTGCTGAAAGTGCAGTTTTTACGCGCTAAAAAATTCATAACTTGAAGATCGTGGCTCGTTTTGAACCCGTTCCGGTGGCCAAAATTCCGTCTTGATATTATCTACGTTTTCATCTCTCACGGCTGGAAGCCAATTTCAATCAGAAGGTCTTCAAAAATGTGGATTTATCAAGTATTTTCATACAGAAAATTTGTGACAGAAGTTTATTTGTGTCATGTTTAGAAAATCATAACTTGGTCGATTTTCATCGTATCGAGCTGGTTCTGGCGCCAAAATTTCACAAATTGAGTTGGAGACATTTTCACAGAAGGTATTGAGTTCAAACGGCATTCAAAAGGCCTTCGTTGTTTGCTCAGAGTGTGTGACGCGCCGAAAATCCTGAATGCTGAATATTATTTCATCTGGGCCGAAACTTTGAAAATTCATAACTCGGTCAATTTTTATCGGATTGGGCTCATATTTTTACACAAGGTCACGGACTCAGAGATCTACAACTTTTCTTCAAAAGTCTAGACCAAATTATGCACCAATCAATACCAGTGTTTTATTGAAGAACGTGTCAGAGTCGACACTGGAGCCCAAAATAAGTTTGTCTGAGCTGAAACTTCAAAAATTCATAACTAATTCACCATTTATCCGATTGAGCCGATTTTAGGACAGGAGTTAGTTCTCGATGTCGGCTACATTTTGTTTTCACATTTCAACTTCAAAAATTGCACTTAAGTCCCTGCGATTTAGCCTGGAAAGTGACGAACTCAAGTGAACATTGGAGGCCCAATTGCACATTCAAAGCCCATTTTCTTTACCCTAATTTCCATTATATAATCACCTTCTTTTCACACAAACCAGAGGGAGGAGAAAAAAGAGAAAAAAAAACTTTGCCACAACACTGTTAGAATATCAAATTCTTTCAAGAACCCTAAAACCTTGAAATCCTTATTACAAATCTCTTTCACTACAAACAAGTCATCTCAGTTACAAACCAACATCTCACTACTTCTTCAGTAAGGGTAAGGCTAGCTTGATCTCCATGATCAAAAGGGCATAAAAGCATTCATGTCACTACTTTTCCAGTAAGGGTAAGATTGATTTGATCTCCATGATCAAAAGGGTATAATCACTCATACATGCCATATTGTGCCTAAACATTAAATTTCTTCATATATTGGCTTTATTTGCATTTTATGATTTTATTTAATGTGTTCATGAGATTCAACACTGCAGATTTTAGACATGATCCCATGCAGGTTCATTAAGGAACGTTGAGGCCAAAACACAAATGGCCAAAAGCCAAAAGCCAAATGGCCAAAACAGAACAGCTTACACATGACACCAATACATGGCGAGACAGACATCCTGAGAAGGTTAATGAACGTTGAAGCCACAACACAAATGGCCAAAAGCCAAAACACAAATGGCCAAAACAAAACAGTTTACACATGACGCCAATAGCTGTTTCACCCCTCCAATCAGGCTCGTATACTCCTAAACTCTCTCTCTCTATTTGTATTATGTTCCTTTAATTAATTAATCGTTATTATTTTTATTAATCACTAACCAATTAACATTTTTTCCTAATAAAATCAAAAACACAAAAAAAAAATTTATTTATTAAAATTAACTTCATCACTTTTATTTTTGTAAATAAATTAATTTAATCAATTTAGCTTTAATTAGATTTAACTTTTAATATTTTTTGCAATATTTAAAATCAATTTAGATTATTAAGTTTTTATTAGCATTAATTCAATTTATTTTATTTCTTTAAAAACTCAAAAATCCAAAAATATTTTAATTAATTAATTTGTTTATTAATTTAATTGTTAACTTAATTTAATTTCTTTTAATCCAAAAATAACCAAAAAATCACTTCCTTTCAAAAAAAGGGTCAAAACCCAAAAAACTCGCATCCGATTTAATTTCTCGCACGCGATCCATTTTATCATATTATTGTATCTGTTTCCCGGAATGTAATAGCTTTTAATTAGGACTTTAATTATTTCCCGCAATTTACTTCCCGCAAATTATTAAACTGTTAATTATGCATGACAAGATTTGTATGACAAATAAAATCAACCCGTAGCTCACAATGATACATGTGCAAAGATAAACATTAACTGAAAAACAATACACTCGCACATGCCACTTCTAGGGTACGCCTCACTGGTTGCCTCGAACGTGGCCGTCAAGTATAGGGTGTTTTAGAGGTCGCCCTCCTGTCTAAGATCCAGTTGCCTCAAAACGGTTGCCTCGGATAAAAAGGATCTAGGACATTAGGGTTACTTCTAAGGTGTCCTACTATTGCTTCGGTGACCACACATGTCCCTTAATCAAATTGACCCGAATAACTCCAACGATGGTGCTACCTACCTCTCAATGGTGGGATGGCGTTATCTTAAGGACTCTTATACAGCCTAATTCCTTAGAGTAGGTAGATTCTCGTGGGTACTTGCTCTTTTCAAAAACAAACAAAAATACTTTTCGCACTCACACTTTCAAAAGTTTTCAAAACAAATTTTTCATACACTCTTGAGGACAGATACAAGAGTTACTTAGAAATTTTTCAACGAAACTTTTTTTCAAAACCCACACACACTTGAAAAGCAAACATCTTTTTGAAAACATACGAGCAAGTACCTAAGAGCCCGTGGATAACCACGGATAGAAAGGGTGCTAACACCTTCCCTTTCTATAATCTACCTCCCGAACCGAGAAACATCTCGAAAAGGAATTTTGTTGTGCTTTTGTCCTTTCCATGTTGGAGAACATAAAAGACGGTGGAGACTCTTGCTTACCGCGACATTTCGTGAACCAGCATTCCAAAACAGTCAGTTCTATTTCCACCGATCACAACCCTCAAGATCAGTCATGTCAAGTTTCAAGCTTTGGATCACACTTTTGCTCAGTCAATTAAGCAGTTGACTTAAAAATCAACTGTAATGGGGAAAAAGTCAATTATGGACAATTTACAATCAAACTTCATAATTTTTTGTCCACATCAACATTTTAAACTCATATGTATCATTTTATTAAGTTTGGACCATAATTCCTCAAGAAATTTGATCAAATCTTCAAAAGGGCAAAATGGTCAAAATTAGGGTTTTGACTGGGAAAGGGCAATTTCTGTTTTTTGACCTAGGAAATGATCAATTGGTTTAAGGCATGATATCAAGAGTCCAATTGCATCATTTTTACCTAATAACATGGCTCAAAGCATTGCTCAAGTCCAATGGATTGACAAATGAATTTTTAAAACTAATCAAAAGTCAATTGTATACTGAAAAGTCAAACTTTAACTTTTTGGTCAAATTCAAATGTCAAAGATCACAATTAATTATAACATGTCAAAATATGAAACTTATTCATCAAGAAATCCAAAATTCAAGATTTCATTTTGAAAAGTTAAAATTTCTAAACTTAAAATTTTTTGAGTGTTGGAAATTTCTTATTGTTTCACAACTTTGAGCAAACTTTTCACCATGATGCAAGATGATTCAAAAGAAACTTCCAACATAAAAGTTGTAGATATCCATGAAATCTACAACTTTTCTTCATACAACTCCTTCAAAAATTTCTTGTATCTCAAGTTATAATTTTAAAAATACACGGTCATCAAACAAAACACTTAGTGAAATTTTGCCCTAATTTGGTCAGGATTTTGACCCAACTTCATGGCACTTTTTATATAGTTCCAAGGGGAATATTCAAAATAAATTCAAATATGGGTTGTATAGCACATTGCAAGATTTCCAAAATGTCCAAGAACTCATTGAGATCATTTTTGAGTAGGGAGAATCGAAGAGATGAAGTTAGGGTTTTATCACTTGAATTACAAGTCATTTTGTGATGAACAAATTCAAAATTCAAAGTTGTGCTGCATAACTTCTACTTTTCAGGCCTCAAACTTGTTAGGCATTCCATAATTAATTGCTTGCACAGCTGTTAGAGGTCTCATTTCAAACATTCAATGCAAGGACATGCTTTATATCCATTTTTGGAAGAAAGTGCCCATTGCCATTTTGATAAAGTGACTTTTTGCACAAAACTTGTTCTTAAGCCTTGCACTTGTTCTCTTCTGATCATACATGTCTCATAACACAAGAGAAATGGTTTGGACACTTACAATCACTCATCCCGTGCTTGTACCTCCTCTTGAAACTTGTTTTCCAACTTTTCTTCAAAATCAAGTAACCTAGCAAATAGCTTGTAACTTGTATTACTGACTTTCAAAACCAATCCAAACATTTTGATTATACATACACAAACCATTTTCCACAAAACACATGCATGCTTAAGCCCTGAAAACACCTAGAACACGGAATCACCAAAAACACTTCAAAACTTGTCATTTATGAGTTTTGAAGTCAATCTTCAAATCTACTCGTGCGTTTCTTGGCCTTTGACTCTCAAAAACTTCTAAACAACATACACAAACAATCCCAACACATGCAGCACCACTGTAACACCTCCATCATCATCCACCATTTTCAAAAATAGAGCTTTGCACTTGGACTTCTCCAGAACTCCTCAGGCACTTTCAGCTCAAGCTAAGCATCCCATTAGCTTCTTGGGAACTTGAGGAAGCTAACCCAATCATTGGAACTCACTGAAATCTTCTCAAACTCCAAACCCGATAACCTCTTGCAAGGTAAGTTTTCTAACTTTGGAACTTTTCATACAGGCATCATCAATGATTTATTTATGAATAAAACATGTAGATATCATTGCCCTAAAGCTAACCATGTCCGTAGGTTCCATTAATTTTGTTTGAGCTTAGAGAATTTTAAGATTGAAGTTTCTGAGTTTTTTAGGGTTCAGAATAGGGCCATTAAAATTCATGCTTATCTTTGAGCTATAATTATTTTGCTTTGCATTTCTGAAATCCTGAGGAAATTTGCTAAAAGTTTCATGTTTACAGTTTTCATTTTTGTTAAGATTTGACTGAGATATAGAGCTTCTGGCTGGGCGTGAGGTTGGAGATAAAGTTGGCCTCAGGAACGTGTTTACCATATATATTTATGGTTTAATTTATATAAACAGATGTATAGCCACCCCAGTGGTAGAAGTGCGCGCCTGTAACAAGAGGGACCTGGGTTCGAGCCCCAGTGGTACCCTTTTGATTTTTTCCATATTTTTTCATACATTCTGATTTTTTTGGCATGCGTTGGGCCTCCTTGGGCCTTGTTGTTTTTGTTTTTACTTTCTAACCCCCTTGCAGGCTATTCATACCCCTGTCCCAGTTTTTATTTTCTTTTCTTATTTTCATTTTATTTATTTCTTTAATTATTTTTCTAATACTAAAAAATCATAAAAAATATAAAAATATTAGATTTATATTTGGACATAGTTTATTTATTTTTTCCCACACAAAAATTATTTTATTTTATCATACTTTATTTATTTCACTAAATATTTTGTAAATTTAATTAAAGACTAGGGTTTTAGTTTATATCTCTCATAATAAAAAAAATGTTCTTTTAAATATAAAAAGGCCAACAATATTTTATAATACTATAAATTATTTTCAAGACAAAAATACAAAAAAAAAAACTTTTCTTAAACTTAATTTCTTTTTAATCAATTAATAGATTTAGGGTTTTATTTAAAATCTTTTCTTAGTAAATTTAGGTTTTACTTTTAATTAATTATTTTCTTTTAATTAATTAGGGTAAAACAAATTCCCTTTTCCTAAAAAATCCAAACAAAAATATTTATTTTCTTCACATTTGCATTCTTGTACATTTATTCATTATATACATTATTTATTTCAATTCTTGTATAAATTCAATATGGTTTTAATAGATTAATTAGGTTTATTTTCTTGCAATCCCCATTTATAATTTGTACACCCCCTTCCAGAAGTATTGTAATAGCGTAGTAATTTTGAATTCTGCAATTTATCGCTATATATACAAATGCTAGTAATTAGGGTTTGCATGGGAAGACTAAAACCAATCAACTAGAAAATCCTAATCAAAGAAAAAATCAAGCATGAAAAACAATACACTTGCACACAAGCACCCCTAGGGTAAATCCATTTGGTTGCCTTATAAAATGGTCATATTACGCATGTGAGGTATCTTAGCAAAAATAAGCAAAGTATAAGATCATAGTCCCTCGATGACGCTATCTAAGTTGCCTTTCAAATGATCATGGTCCCTAAAAGAGAATGCTAGGATACCTTACAACATTGCTAATCATAGTTATACGATGAACCACGCCCATCCCATTTACATCCAAAGATAGGGTTACTTACCAAATAAATAGTAAGATAACAATGTTAAAGGAAAAGGAAATGAACATGAAAGACTTTTGAGTAGGTAGAATGCTCCTAATTACTTGCTCCATTTCAAAACAAAACATCCTTGCTATTTTCAAAACAAACACCTACACTTTTAAAACATCTTATAAACTTGAAAACATTTTCAAAAGATCAAACACTTTGTATACATTCTTACGAACGAGAATCATTACAAAGTTTGCCTAAACAATGGCCTCTTTACAAAATACTTTCAAAAACCACACAAAACACAATTTCAAACAAAAGCAAGTGATCTAGCAAGTAACTAAGAGCCCATGGAAAACCATGGATGAAAAGGGTGGTAATACCTTCCCTTTTCATAATCTACCCCTCGAACTCAAGAAATAATCTCAAAGGTCTTTGCTGTGATTTTTCACCTTTCCTTTTGGATAAAAGAAAAGTCGGTGGCAACTCTTGCTAACCGCACCATTTGTGATCAAACGCAAAACCTTCAAGTCAGTTCTCCCACCATATCACAGAACTGGCGACTCTACTGGGGAATGTTCTAAAAGTGGGGTTACCTTAGGGTTAGATCACATTTACTTGCTTTCATTGTTTGACTTGTATGCTTTACATTATGGTTCTTTGTTTGGGTTTGAATCCTTTACCCGGATTTGGGATACCTTATAGGTAAGTAGCAATACGTTGTGGAAACTATGCGGGGTATACCGACATGGTCTAAGCAATAGCTACGTTAGTGCGACATATTTATGGGTACCGGTAGCCCTTGAGTTAATCAAGGAGAATACGGGGCCGCTGAGTGATGTCATTAAGCACTAATGAACTTTTAGAACCTTTACTTGACCAACTTGGCCTTTAGGACGTAGTGAGATGACCGGCTTTGGTGCAGTCCAAAGTTGGTAGATACTCGATACTACACTCATTGAGGTTTGGTTTTTTGGGATATTTAGGTCACCATTAAAGAGGCTTGTGCTGAAACAATGATCAAGGAAACAGATCAGTGATATTGAGCTCCTTAGAACCCGGTTACTATTGCTAGGACAGGTTTGAGCCAACTAAACTTCAAGAGGGTACTTACCTATAAAACCCCATGAAAGCCTAAACCTAAGGACTTGTTTGATTTGTTTGTGTATACATACTTGTACATAACATCATAAACATCATAACATCATACTCATATTCACTAACCATTTCAAGGATCTTGGGATTTATCTTTGTTCTGTTTTGTAGGACATGGATTCTATTCGCAGGAAAATCATTCAAGTCAATCTTGTAAGGATCCCTCCACAACTTAAGGAGCTAGCTTCAAGGATTCCTGAAAATTCTCCATTCACTGAAAGACATGGTCTCCTACTAAACTTGGTCACCTCCAACACTGATGAAGACATGATGAAGGTGCTCTTTCAGTTATTTGATCCTTTACACAATTGCTTCATATTTCCCGATTATCAACTTGTGCCAAGTTTGGAAGAATTCTCCCAACTCTTGAGGATTCCCATTCTCAATCAACTACCTTTCAACGGTACGAAAAGAGATCCAAAGCCAGAAGAGATTGCTGAAGTTCTACACTTGCAATCATCTTATATCACAACTAATTGGGAAACAAGGAGTGGTGTCAAGGGTTTCTTAGCAAAGTTCTTGTTTGAGAAAGCCCAAAATTGTTGTAATTCCTTGGATTTGCAAGCCTTTGAGAAAATTGTGGCTCTCCTCATCTATGGGATGGTTTTGTTTCCAAATCCTGACCAACTCATAGACATGAACATCGTCAAGATCTTCATACCCCACAACCCGGTGCCTACTTTGCTAGGGGGCATCCTACATTCTTTTCACACTCGCACTATGAGGAAAAGAGGTATCCTTATGTGTTGTACTCCTCTTTTGGCAAGATGGTTTATTTCGCATCTTCCCCAATCTGTATTAAAGAACGAGCAAGGTTCAAGGTGGTCACAAAGGTTGATGACGCTCAAACATTCAGACATCTATTGGTGCTCCAGATCTATAGAGAATGTTATCATTGTCGACAGTTGTAGAGAATTCCCTAATGTCCCTTTACTTGGCATTAGAGGAGGTATCACCTACAACCCCCTTTCTTAGCCTTAAGACAGTTTGGTTACGCCCGAAGGGATGGCCCATATGAGATGCTCATTCAAGGTTTGCTATTTGACTACGAGAACAATGATCAAGGTCTTCGCCAGAGATTTATTCGAGCTTGGAGGATGTTGAACAAGGTCGATAGCAAGACATTAGGGCATAAGAATTCCATCCCTCTTGAGCCTTACCTCAAATGGGTACGAACTTGTGCTCAGAGTCTTATGATGCCTTATCCCTCCATTCTCCCGATAATCATTGAGTCTGTTATAGAAAGGGATGTTCCATACACCATCATACATCCTGACATGCCCACCTCTCTTGAAGACTTACAAAGAGATTGGATACAACTCAAGGGGGAGCGAGATACTTTCGAAGCCCAATTCTACGCTAGCGAGAAGAAGGTTTTGTAACTCACTAAGCAACTTCATGAGGAGAGGAACCTGGATGCCTACATCGCACCAAAGAGGATGCGTACAACCTTTTTATCTTAGAGTTTTTTGCATTTTTTTGCCCAAGGAGGCATTGATGTACTCAAGCTTTAATTTATTAATATAACGTGTGTTTCCTTTTTGTCTAAAAAAAAATTGAATCCTTAAAATCCTTGAAATCATTGCATATGCACTTACCATTCATCATAACATAAGCAGGTTTCTTGCAACAAGTCTCCTCATCTTTCTATTGTTTATTTCAGTAAGATGGATCTCGAGCAAACGGTGAAGGACCTCCAAGCCCAAAATGCTGAGTTTCAACAGATGTTCTTAACTCTAGCCAAAGGACAAGAAGAGTTGAAGACCTTGCTGGTTGAAGAGAAGGTAAAGAAAGCAATGAAAGTAACCATAATTCTAAATATGGGAAGAAGATTCCAAGGACAAGAAAGAAGGACCCTGGATTTTGCAACGTCATCTGGTGAGAAAGACAATCCAGATGGGAAAGGCAAGGAAGCAGTTGTCCAGCCAGATTCAGAAGAGGAAGAGGAAGAAGAAGATTATTCTGAAGAACAATACCCTCCATACAGAGACAAGTATAAGCATCTAGAAGAATGGTTAAGTGCAATGGAAATCCAAAAAGTGTCTGGATTGGACTTTGAGGAGTTGGGATTAGTATCGGGGATTGTCATCCCTCCAAAATTCAAAGCACCTGTGTTCACCAAATATGATGGAGTTTCATGTCCCAAAATGCATCTCTAGTCTTATGTGAGGAAAATCCAGCCTCATACCGCTGACAAGGATTTATGGGTACACTTCTTCCGAGATAGTCTATCTGGAACTCAACTTGATTGGTTTTATCAGTTAGAAAGAGACAATGTTCATACCTGGGAAGATCTTACTGCTGCCTTTTACAAACAATACCAATACAACGCTGATCTTGCTCCCACCCGTACTTAACTCCAGAGTATGGCCATGGTTTGAAGTGAGGGCTTCAAAGACTACGCGCAAAAATGGAGAGACTTACCAGGAAGAGTCCAGCCTCCCCTATCTAAAAGAGAGTTAGTGGATATGTTTTTGGGAACCTTGTCTGGAACTTTCTTCAATCACTTAATTGGGAGCTCTTCGGCGGGTTTTACTGAATTAATATTGACCGGAGAAAGGGTAGAAGTCTGGATAAAGAATGGGAAGATTCAAAAAGATGTATCTTATGCCACTGTAAGGAAACCGTTAATTGGAAAGAAGGAAGTGGTTGCTGTATATCCTCAGAGAAATTAAGACAGGGCTGAACATCGTCCAATGGTGGGGGTTGTCATGATTCCTAAAACATCGCCTGCTCAGCAAAAAAACAACCAACCAAGAATGGAAAGACCAGTCAGACAGTTCACCCGAATTAACATGACACTATCTCAAGTATTGCCGCATTTATTAAGATCCAATCTAGTGACTTTGAAAGAAACTCCAAAGAATCCTAACACAACCTCTCCTCACTATCATCCTAATGCCCGTTGTGCATACCATTCTGAGAGTCCCGACCATGACACTAAGAACTGTTGGGCTCTAAAGAACAAAGTATAAGACCTCCTTGAAGCCAAAGAGATTGAGTTAGATGCGCCAGAAATTCCTAATGTTATCACTGCCCCTATGCCCAAGCACGACCGTGATGTCAACGCTGTGGAGGAAGATATGTTTGTTACTTTGGTTGATGAACTTATGACCCCACTCCTTACTATCAAAAATAACTTGTTGAATGTCGGTGTATTCCCAGGTTGTGATGAAAGCTGTCATTTCTGTTTTTCCTCACCAACCAGTTGTCCTTTATTAAAAGCAGACGTTCAATGCCTAATAGATGACAAGGAGATTTAGTTCGAGAAAACCTCTATTCCAACTGTTTCTTATAATGATGTTTCCATAGTAACCATTTCCGACAATTCTTCTAAGGTCTCCACCAAAAGACCCGTTAGAATTACATCAGTTTCTAAAGTAGCTCCGTTGATAATTACAATTCCTGGACCAATCCCGTATTCGTCAAACAAAATCGTCCCGTGGAATTATGGAGGTGATGTCTACTACCACGGTATCAAGCAAGATTGGTCGGCTGCTGAAGATTCAAGCTCTGAGAAAGTTGACTTTGATAACAGTAATATCGCAGGGACTAGTAAGATCACTTGAAGTGGAAGGGTTTTCTCTCCATAAATTGCTCCTCCAAAAGCTATTTCTGGACCTGTAATCATTCATGTTATTTTTGCTCCTCCAAAGGCTATTCCCAGTACTACAATCATCTCTGTTAATACTCTTGTTGACAAAACTGTTACAATCCCTGTTATCACCCCTACTGACATTCCTGCTGTCGAGTCAACCAAGACTCGAGGTAAAGGTATTCTGGTTGAGCCTGTCCGGACGAAGGCACAATCAGTAGCTATCCCTGAGACCTCCTGAAAAGAGATGGAGGAAATTCTAAAGATCATAAAAAGAAGCGACTACAACGTAGTCGAGAAACTGGGGTAAACTCCATCAAAAATTTCCTTGCTGGCTTTACTATTATGTTCCGAGGCTCATGCAAAGGCCTTGGTAAAATTCCTGAAAACTGCCCATGTACCCCAAGAAACATCTGTTGATCAGTTCCAAGACTAAGTAGCCAGCTTGACTGCAGATAATGGCTTAGGTTTTTCAGATACTAATTTAACGCCAAGAGGGAGGAAGCATAATGAGGCATTACATGTCTCAGTCGAATACAGGGGCACCACCTTGGCTCATGTTTTGGTGGACACTGGTTCCTCTCTGAATGTGTTGCCTAAAAAGGCTCTTGATAGGCTTGATTGTGAAGGATTGACATTGAAACCGAGCAACATAGTAGTGAGGGCCTTTGACGGCTCAAAAAGGATGGTGCATGGGGAAGTGGGCATCCTCATAAAAGTTGGAACCCAAACATTTGATTCAAATTTTTATGTAATGGATATCCTCCCTTCATATTCCTGCTTATTAGGCCGACCATGGATTCACAATGCTAGTGCCATTACTTCTACGTTGCATCAAATGCTGATATGATACGGTGGCTGAACCGACTGTTAATACTGGTTTGCATTTTTTTTTCACAAAATGTCGCGGTAAGCAAGAGTCGCCATCGACTTTTATTTTATCCAATTAGGAAAAGGAAAAAGAACAGAAAAAACCTTTTTCGAGAATATTTCTGAGTACGGGGGGTAGATTATAGAAAGGGAAGGTGTTAGCACTCTTTCTATCCATGGTTTTCCACGAGCTCTTAGGTACTTGCTCATTTAAAAATAGCTTGTGTGTGTGCTTGTTTTTTTAAAAAAAGTTTACTTCGTGATAACCCTTGTATCAGTCCTCAAGGATGTGACAAAGTTGTTTTGAAAATTGTTTTAGAAGTGTTGGTGTGAAATTTGTTTGTTTGAGCAAGTACCTAGGAACTATCTACCTACTCGAAAAATACTATTCGTTTTCCTTTACACAGCGCTATCCCATTATTAAGGAATAGGTAACACCGTTGTTGGAGTTGAGGGACCACCGAAAGGGACGAAATGATCATTTAAGGCAACATGTAAGGATACCTTAGCATTTCGAAGAGACTCTCATCATATAGGCGTAGGAAACATCGAGGGACAAGATCATTTCTCGTAGGCAACTCGAGGGACATTGAGGGGCTATGATATTTATTATGACTTTAACCGAGGGTATTTGCTAAGATACCCCTACGTTTGAGGGACATGACCATTATTTCCTAGGCAACCAAGTGAGGTATACCCTAGGGGTGCAAGTGTGCAGCAGTGTTTGTTTTCAGATATTTATCTTGTAATTAAGTGATGCTATGTTTAATTATTTTACCGATCTTTCCATACAATCATATTAGTCTAAGCATTGCATAAAATATAGTAGCAGAAGGTAAAGGCGGAAATGTAAACCTAGGCTATTACAGAGCTTTGGGGGAATTACATAATAATGAAGAGTGTGGAAAAGAAATCCTAAAACTATTACATCCCAGAAGCAATTACATAATTAAAGGAAAAAAATGCGAGAAAAGATAAATCTACGCTATTACATTGATAATGAGATCTATACAGTTTTTCTAGAAATTAAAATGTAAAAGAATAAATAAAAAGAAATTAAGGAAAAATTAAAACCTAAAATTCTAAGTTAATGTTTTTGGTGTTTTTTTGTAGAAAATAATTTTAAGTTAATTAAAAAAACCTAATTCTAACTAATTTTAATTAAAAAAAAGTTAATTAACTTAATTTATTAATAAATTAAAAAAAGCCAAAAATTCAGTTACTAACTAAAACAAAAACCTAATCCTAATTTGTTAAAAAAAATGGTTAATTAAAGGGTTAATTACAAAGAAAACCTAAAATCTAATTGTGTGAGATTAGCAGGGAAAAAAGTTAATTAATTAAATTAAAGAGTTAAAAAAAAGAGTTAATAATAATAAAAAAACTTAAAACCTAAATTAATTAGCGTTTGTAAAAAAAAGTTAAGTTTGCCAATTAATAGGGTTTTTGATTTAAATAAAATTAGAGTTTATATAAATTTAGGGTTTTTAAGGAAGATATTAAGGAGAAAGAAATGAGGCAAAAAGGGTTAAAAAAAAGTAAAATTATACATATTGTCAGGGGTGGGTGTTGAACCAAAAATTAATTTAAAACCTAAAATTAGATTTAAAAAACCTTAAAATTAATTCGAGTTTATTATGAAAAATCAAAGGTTTGTGAAAAATGTTAAGTTTTATGAAAAAAGTTTTAAACAGAAAGAACAAAAATAGGTAAAAGGATAAATAGAAAGGAAGAAAACCAAAACAAATAGAGGTGAGTGTTGAACTCACGCCCTTAACCTCTTTAACCTCCTCGGGATGCCTGCCTTGCCATGAGTCATGTATTGGTGGTTGTTTTGTTTTAGTGTTTTGGCCTCAGCGTTCTATAATGAACCTGCATGGAACCCTGTCTAAATCTGCAGTGTTGAATCTCATGAACACATTAAATAAATTACTATATCATGAAATACAAATAAAGAAAATATATGAAAAAAATTTAATGTTAAAACCGATATGGCATGTATGAATGCTTCTATATCCTTTTGATCATAGAGATCAAACCAGCCTTACCCTTACTGGAGAAGTAGTGAGATGTGGGTTTGTAACAAGAATGGTTTTTTTGTAGTGAGATGGGGGTTTGTAATAAGGATTTCAAGGTTTTTAGGGTTCTTGAAAGAATTTGATATTTTGACAGGATTGTGGAAAATGTTTTTTTTCATTTTTCGTGTCGTTTGTGTGAAAAGAATGAGATTATATAATGGAAATTAGAGAAAAAATGGGCTTTGAATGTGTAATTGGGCCTCCAATAACCACAAGCAATAGTGCAGAATTTTATTCACTTGAGTCCGTCACGTTCCAGGCTAAATCGCAGGGGCTAAAGTGCAATTTTTTAAGTTGAAATGTGAAATAAAAATGTAGCCGACATCGAGAACTAACTCCTGTCCGAAAATGAGATCAATCGAATAAATAGTGAATTAGTTATGAATTTTTGAATTTTCTCCTCAGACATACTTATTTTGGGCTCCATTGTCAACTCTGAACCGTTCTTCAATAAAAACTTGTATTAATCGAAGCATAACCCGGTCTGAACTTTGGAAGATAAGTTGTAGATCTCTGATTCAATGACCTTGTGTAAAAAGATGGGCCCAATCCGATAAAAATTGATTGAGTTATGAATTTTCGAAGTTTCGACCAGAATGAAATAATATTCAGCATTCAGGATTTTAAGCGTATCACGCGCACTCTGAGCAAAAATTGAAGGCCTTTTGGATATCGTTCAAACTCGATATCTCCTGTGAAAATGTAGCCAACTCAATTTGTGAAATTTTGGCGCCAGAACCAACTCGATACGATGAAAATAGACCAAGTTATGATTTTCTGAACATGACGCAAATAAATTTCTGTCACAAATTTTCTGTATGAAAATACTTGATAAATCCGCATTTTTAAAGACCTTCTGATCAAAATTGGATTCCATCCGTGAGATATGAAAACGTAGATGACGTCAAGAAGGAGTTTTAGCCACCGGAACGGGTTCAAAACAAGCCACGATCTTCAAGTTATGAATTATTTAGTGCATAAAAACTGCACTGTCAACACACTTTTTCACCACATTTCTTCGAGAAAACTCACACATTTGCAGACCTTCTTTAAAGAATTGACTCTTGAGCCGAACCTGAATTTGAGAATATGTTATCAGAGATATATTGGCGAAAGAACACCTGAATATGACACGCCGGGTTGGACTTGTGAATATTTGAACCCCCGAATCATTGCAAAACGACGAACTGATCTTCAGCACGGAAAATACTCTGAGAACATCCGTTGGTGAAATAAACGTCACGTGTAACTTGACAAAGCTTTCTAAATATACCTTGATTCCATAACCATATAACCAATGATATGCATGTATGTAATAATGAAATGTAAGCCAAAAAGGTCAAAATAAAGAGGGTAAATTTTGGGGTACAACAGCTGAAATATCCAATTCAAGGGAAAATCATCACCGTTCATGGAGAAGAAGAGTATATGGTATGTCATCTAAATTCCTTTAGATATGTGGAACTAGATGGTGAATTTATTGAAACTCCATTCCAGCACTTTGAAGAAGTCCCACAGGCTGTGGCAGTAACCAAGGTCGTGTCTCAAGTCCCCAAGATTACAAGGCCTCCGCTCAAGATGTCGTCTTTGAAGGATGCCAAGGCAGTGATAGAAGAAGGTGGGTGCACTATTTGGGGCCAACTCCCAGATATTCCATACAAATCTGACAAATGCAGTTTAGGTTTCACTTCAGGAGCCCAGAAGGCTGTACGCCATGCTCGTGCCGGAGGACCACCCTTGAAGATCAGCAACCACCAAGTCAGCATCGTGGAGGATGATGAAGATAACTATAACCTGGAAGATTGGATTTTCTCAACTGTCAGTGGAGAGCTCAACAACTAGGAAGCTAGATATTTTGTCCTGATCACATTTATCCCACAGTAATTTGTCTTTACATTCTGTCGGATCTGTAATATTAAAACAATTCAGACTCTTAAAACCTTGTGTCTTACCCGAGGCACAGTGGTCCATTTGTAAGGGTTATTATCTCATTTCCATATGACATAAATAAATCATGGACGTTTTTGCATACAAACTTTGTGCTCATTATTTTATTTTTACATTTTCATTTCTTTAAAAGATAGCAATACTCTTACACACACTCACACTCACAATGCATGTCTACATCCATTCGGGATCCCATGGGTAACGATTCTGCTATGGCCTTTTGTGACTCTAAAAATCTAATCTACCAAGCCAAAGACGAAGGTGAGGAAGATTGTGAAGTACCAGGGGAACTCGCCAGGTTACTATAACAAGAAGAGAGGACCATACAGCCCCATGAAGAACCAGTGGACACAATCAACCTAGGTACCGAAGAAGACAAAAGAGAAGTCAAGGTGGGTGACAATCTGGAACCCAGTGTCAAGGAGCGTCTGATTCAGTTGTTACACGATTATGTTGAGGTCTTTGCCTGGTCGTATGAAGACATACCAGGACTTGATGCAGATATTGTAGTACATCGTCTACCTACAAAAGAAGACTGTTCTCTGGTAAAACAAAAGGTCCGTCTAATGCCACCAGAGATGTTAGAGAAGATTAAGGCGGAAGTCATGAAACAATTCAATGCCGGATTCTTGGCCGTCACCTCCTATCCATAATGGGTTGCCAATGTTGTTCACGTGCCCAAAAAGGACAGCAAGGTACGAATGTGCATGGACTACAGAGATTTGAATAGGACAAGCCCTAAGGATGATTTACCACTTCCCCACATTGATATTCTAGTTGACAATACGGCACAACACAAAGTGTTTTCCTTCATGGACAGTTTCTCAGGCTACAACCAAATCAAAATGGCGCCTGAGGACATGGAAACAACCTTTGTCACACAATGGGGCACATTCTACTACAAGGTTATGCCATTCGGGCTGAAGAATGCTGGGGCAACCTATCAACGTGTCATGGTAGCCCTATTTCACGACATGATACATCACGAAATAGATGTCTATGTGGACGGCATGATAGCTAGTTCTCAAACAGAAGAATAACATCTTAATCATTTACAGAAACTGTTTGAGAGACTAAATAAATACAAGCTGAGGTTGAACCCAAATAAATGCACGTTTGGAGTAAGGTCTGGTAAAATCCTAGGCTTTGTTGTTAGCAATAAAGGAATCGAAGTGGATCCTGCCAATGTGAAAGCGATACAAGAGTTGCATGCTCCTCGTACTGAGAAGGAAGTCAGAGGATTCTTGGGACGTTTAAACTACATTTCCAATTCATTTCTCAACTGACAGCTACTTGTGAACTAATCTTCAAGTTACTGAAGAAAGATCAAGTAGTCAAATGGAAGGATGAGTGCCAAACTGCCTTCGACAAGATCAAAGAGTACCTACAAGAGCCTCCTGTTTTGATGCCACCAGTCGAAGGAAGACCATTGATCATGTATCTAACTGTTTTGGAAATTTCAATGGGGTGTGTGCTGGGGCAGCATGACGAGTCTGGCCGAAAAGAGCACGAAATTTATTACCTGAGAAAAAAGTATATCGACTGTGAAACAAGATATTCACTTCTCGGGAAAACTTGCTGCGCTCTGGCATGGGCTGCTCGTCGGCTAAGACAGTATATGCTGACCCATACTACCTTATTAATATCTAAAATGGATCCAATAAAATACATCTTCAACAAACCTGCCCTCTCTGGGAGAATAGCGAGATGGCAGATGATCCTGACAGAATATGACATACAGTATACTACCCAGAAAGTAATAAAGGGTAGTTTACTAGATGATCACCTGGCTCACCAAGCTGTGGAAGACTACCAGTCCATGAAGTTAAAATTCTCAGATAAAGACATCATGATGGTGAATAACTGTGAAGAATTCAAACAATATGACGGACCTGAACAAGGGTCCCGATGGACCCTGATTTTTTACGGAGCGTCCAACGCACTTCAAAATGGTATCGGTGTTGTACTCATATCTCTTGAAGGATGTCATACTCCCTTTACGGCAAGACTCTGCTTCAATTGTACAAACAACATGGCGGAATACAAAGCGTGCATTTTTGGTCTCAAAGCTACCATAGACTTGGGGATCAAATCCTTAAATGTATTCAGAGATTCAGCTTTGGTCATCAGCCAGATCAAAGGGGAATGGGACATCAAACACCCTAACCTTATCCCCTAAAAATAACATATGTTGACATTGATCCCGCACTTTGAGAAGATTACCTTCGAGCATTTCCCGCGAGAAGAAAATCACCTAGCAGATGCACTAGCCACAATGTCATCCATGTTTAAACTTAAATGAGATAACGAGGCTCCCCAGATCACCATTGAACGAATGGATGAACCAGCTCACTGTCACGAGATTAATACTGAAGAAGTAGTGGACCAGCCTTGGTTCCACGAAGTCAAGAGGTATCTCGAGGCTCAAGAATATTCGAAAGGAGCTTCAGTCAATGATAAGAAGTTCTTAAGGAGATTCTCTGCTAAATTCTTATTTAATAATGGCATTCTCTACAAACGTAACCATGACTCTGTTTTGCTCCGTTGCGTAGACAAGGTTGAGGCTGAAAAGATCATGGCTGATCTAAATGAGGGCACTTTTGGCACCCATTCTAGTGGGAATACGATGGCAAAGAAGATCTTACGGGCAGGCTACTACTTGTCTACCATCGAATCAGATTGCTATCAACACTCTTGAACCTGCCACAAGTGTCAGATCTATGCTGACAAGGTGCACGTACCTCCGGTTCCTCTGAATGTCTTGACGGCTCCTTGGCCCTTTGTTATGTGGGGCATCGATATGATTGGGGAGATCAAACCCACAACCTCTAATGGACACCGCTTCATCTTAGTGGCTATTGACTATTTTATAAAGTGGGTTGAGGCGATCTCTTTCGCTTCCGTCACCAAGAATGTTGTAGCCCGGTTCATTAAGTAGAATCTCATTTGTCGGTATGGTATCCCGGAGAGGATCATCACAGAAAATGGTACGGATCTTAACAATACTATGATCACTGCCTTGTGCGAGCAATTTAAGATCCAGCATCACAATTCTTCCCCTTATCGGCCAAAGATGAATGGTGTTGTCGAAGCCGCGAATAAGAACATCAAAAAGATCATACAGAAAATGACAATCACGTACAAATACTGGCATGAGATGCTACCATTCGCTCTCCACGGGTATCGTACCACAGCACGCACATCAACCAGGGCAACACCCTACTCTCTGGTTTACGGTATGGAGGTTATTTTGCCTATCGAGGTCCAAATCCCCTCTCTAAGAATTATGAAGGATGCAGGTCTGAACGAAGATGATTGGATCCAGACTCGACTTGATCAACTAAACTTGATTGATGAGAAGAGGCTTACTGCTGTCTGTCATGGTCAAATGTATCAAAAACGGATGATCAAGGCTTTCAACGAAAAGGTCAGACGCCAAGTATATCAAGTCGGGGATTTGGTGATCAAACGTATCATACTGCCGCAAGGTCATCCCAAGGGAAAATGGACTCCTACATACAAAGGACCATTTGTAATCAAAAGCATATTCTCTGGTGGAGCAATGATCTTGACCACCATGGATGGCGCCGACCTGCCACACCCTGTGAACGTAGACATAATCAAAAGATACTACGCATAAGAGACCCTCTAGGTTGACACACCTAGGCAAAACAAGGGAATCCCGGCGAACCAAAAAGGTTCGGGAAAAAATTAGGGATAAAACAAAAAAAATATGTACATCAGGCAAGCTGAAAACCCGAAAGGGCGGCTTGGGTAAAAAAGGGTATCCCGGTGGACTGAAAACCCGAAAGGGCGGTCCAGGAAAAAGTTAGGGAATTAAAGCGTATGACTATGTCCCGTTGGATCACCTTACGGACAACCTGCAAACTCAACGGTTCTGATCAACCCAATCAACTTCGGACAAGGCAATAAACAGATAAGATGCTCAGAGACACGAAGGCTATAGCAGAGTGGGAATCCCATGGGATTATTTCACATAGATATCTTTTCTTTGTATCAAATTTTCACTTTTTACGACAACATTCTCTTACTAGAATGTTTGTCTCATTGTACAAAAATACTTACTTAAAGTCAATACAAAGCTATCCCTTTGAAAGTGCAAAACTATCTGTTTTTCTTTACTCATGAGTTTTGTTTACAAAAACATCCAATGATTTATTTTTGAGCATATGCATTTGAACATAATTATTGTTTACAAATGAACAAAATAAAAGACAAACATTGATGGCTTTAAGATGGGGAAATCTCTCTAAGCTATTTCCATAAATCCCCCACAGTGTGCAGATTAATCCCCAGCAGAACAGAGCTTCCAGTTATCAATCCCCAGTAGAAGTCGTCCAATTTCTCAGGATTCCCCAACAGGATTTCACAAGCAGTACACGAAATTTCCCTTACAATAAAGTTTATTTCTCTAAGTGGAAATTCATCAACACTTAAAAACATGAAGACTTACACTCGATATCCTCAGCAGCAGTTGGGGATTTTATTTCTCCCAAATCCAACAAGCAGTGCAGCAAATTAGCTCGCATGCGCATACACCGCATCCATATATCATAAACATCGATAACATGAATGCATGTATCACAATCTCATTACACCATGCATCTCATACAACATGACATTGCATATTAGCTAACATTTTACCCTTTTCAGGATAAGGTTAATCAGTAGCTACCATTAACAAAGTTCAAAGGCCTTTTCAGATACAGTTCATATACAATCCAGACACGGATGCCATTTTGATACTCGTTCAGATTCAGCTTTCAGATACAGTTCAGATAAGTGCCAGACACGGATGCCACTCTGATACTCATTCAGATTCATCTCTCAGATACAGTTCAGATACACTTTAGACACGGATGCCATCCTAATACTGATTCAGATTCATGCTTTCAGATACAGTTCAGATACGCTCCAGTTACGGATGACATTCTGATACTCATTCAGATTCAAGCTTTCAGATACAGTTCAGTTACGCTCCAGATATGGACGCCATTCTGATACTCATTCAAATTCAAGCTTTCAGATACAGTTCGGATGCGCTCCAGACACGGATGCCATTCTGATACTCATTTAGATACAAGCTTTCAGATATGCTCCAGATACGGATTCCATTCTGATACTCATTCAGATTCAAGCTTTCATATACAGTTCAGATACGCTCCAGATACGGATGCCATCCTGATACTCATTCATATTCAACTTTCGGATGCAGTTCAGATACGCTCCAGACACGGACGCTATTCTGATACTCATCCAATTTCAGCTTACAAATACGGTTCAGCAATCATTTCTGGATGGCATCTACAAGCCCATCTCCAACAAATTTCTATCATCTCTCCAAATGGCATATTTAAGCCCATTCCCTCTACCATTACATCACCGAGTGCAAATTTCTGGGCACTCTAGTGTCCAATCATCTTCTACCTTCGAGTCACGAATGGAAAAACTCGCCAATCTAACTCTTCAAGATTAAGAAGATTGAACATGGGAAGCTGTTGTACCCCAAAATTTCCCTCTCACTTATCAAGAATTTGCTCACAAGATCTCCTTTGGCTCAAGACTGCACTAGGTTTGATCAGCTCAAGACACCTCCTTAAAGCATTGATGACCAAAATTAGGGTTTGAGATTACACAAGGATATTTTAACTTCCAATGTCCCATATGACTTTCATGGATCATTATGGACCCTCAAGATCACTCATGTCAAGTTTCAAGCTTTGGATCACACTTTTGCTCAGTCAATTGAGCAGTTGACCTAAAAATCAACTGTATTGGGGAAAAAGTCAACTATGGCCAATTTACAGTCAAACTTCATAATTTTTTATCCAAATAAACACTTTAAACTCATATGTATCATTTGATCAAGTTTGGATCACAATTCCTCAAGAAATTTGATCAAATCTTCAAAAGGGCAAAATGGTCAAAATTAGGGTTTTGACTGGGAAAGGGCAATTTCTGATTTTTGACCTAGCAAATGATCAATTGGTTTAAGGCATGATCTCAAGAGTCCAATTGAATAATTTTAACCTAATAACATGGCTCAAAGCATTGCTCAAGTCCAATGGATTGACAGATGAATTTTCAGTCAACTGATCAAAAGTCAACTATATACTGAAAAGTCAAACTTTAAATTTTTGGTTAAATTCAAATGTCAAAGATCACAATTCATCATAACATGTCAAAATATGAAACTTATTCATCAAGAAATCCAAAATTCAAGATTTCATTTTGAAAAGTTAAAATTTCTAAACTTAGAAATTTTTCTAAGTGTTGGAAATTTCTTATTTTTTCACAATTTTGAGCAAACTTTTCACCATGATGCAAGATGATTCAAAAGAAACTTCCAAAATGAAAGTTGTATAACTCCATGAAATCTACAAATTTTCTTCACAAAACTCCTTCCAAAAGTTCTTGGATCTCAAATTATAATTTTAAGAATATATGGTCATTAAACAAAACACTTAGTGAAATTTTGCCCTAATTTGGTCAGGATTTTGACCCAACTTCATGGAACTTTTTCATATAGTTCCAAGGGTAATATTCAAAATCAATTCAAATATTGGTTGTATAGCATATTGCAAAATTTCCAAAATGTCCAAGAACTCCTTGAGATCATTTTTGAGTAGGAAGAATCAAAGAGATGAAGTTAGGGTTTTATCAGTTGAATTACAAGTCATTTTGTGATGAACAAATTCAAACTTCAAAGTTGTGTTGCATAACCTCTAATTTTAAGGCCTCAAACTTGTTAGGAACTCCATAATTAATTTCTTGCACAACTGTTAGAGGTCTCATTTCAAGCATTCAATGCAAGGCCATGCTTTATATCCATTTTTGGAAGAAAGTGCACATTGCCATTTTGATAAAGTGACTTTTTGCACAAAACTTGTTCTTGAGCCTTGAACTTTTTCTCTTCTTATCATACATGTCCCATAACACAAGAGAAATTATTTAGACACTTACAATCACTCAGCCCATGCTTGTACCTCCTCTTGAAACTTGTTTTTCCACTTTTCTTCAAAATCAAGTAACCTAGCAAATAGCTTGTAACTTGTACTTCTGAATTTCAAAACCACTCCAACCCTTTTGCTTATACATACACAAACCATTTGCCACAAAATACACGCATGCTTAAGCCCTGAAAACACCTAGAACACATAATCACCAAAAACACTTCAAAACTTGTCATTTCTGAGTTTTGAAGTCAATCTTCAAATCTACTCGTGCGTTTCTTGGCCTTTGACTTTAAAAATCTTCTAAACAACATACACAAACAATCATAACACCTAAAACACCACTGTAACACCTCTATAATCATCCACCATTTTCAAAAACAGAGCTTTTCACTTGGACTCCTCCGGAACTCCTCAGGCACTTTCAGCTCTAGTTAAGCATCCCATTAGCTTCCTGGGAACTTGAGGAAGCTAACCCAATCATTGGAATTCACTGAAAGCTTCTCAAAATCCAAACCAGATACCCTCTTGCAAGGTAAGTTTTCTAACTTTGGAACTTTTCATACAGGCATCATCAATGATTTATTTGTAAATAAAACATGTAGATATCATTGCCCTAAAGCTAACCATGTCCATAGTTTTCATTAATTTTGTTTGAGCTTAGAGAATTTTAAGATTGAAGTTTCTGAGATTTTTTTTGTTCAGAATAGGGTCATTAAAATTCATGCTTATCTTTGAGATATAATTATTTTTCTTTACATTTCTGAAATCGTGAGGAAATTTTCTACAAGTTTCATGTTTACAGTTTTCATTTTTGTTAAGATTTGACTGAGATACAGAGCTTCTGGTTGGACGTGGGGTTGAAGATGAAGTTGGCCTCAGGAACGTGTTTACCATATATATTTATGGTTTCATTTATATAAACGGATGTATAGCCACCCCAGTGGTAGAAGCGCGCGCCTGCAAATAGAGGTACCTGGGTTCGAGCCGCAATGGTACCCTTTTGATTTTTTCCATTTTTTTCATACATTCTGACTTTTTTTGGCATGCGTTGGGCCTCCTTGGGCCTTGTTGTTTTTGTTTTTACTTTCTAACCCCCTTGCAGGCTATTCATACCCCTGGCCCAGTTTTTATATTCTTTTTCTTATTTTCATTTTATTTATTTCTTTAATTATTTTTCTAATACTAAAAAATCATAAAAAAGTATAAAAATATTAGATTTATATTTGGATATAGTTTATTTATTTTTCCCACACAAAAATGATTTTATTTTATCATACTTTATTTATTTCACTAAATATTTTATAAATTTAATTAAAGACTAGGGTTTTAGTTTATTTCTCTCATAATAAAAAAAAAGTTCTTTTAAATATAAAAAGACCAACAATATTTTATAATACTATAAATTATTTTCAAGACAAAAATACAAAAAAAAAACACTTTTCTTAAACTTAATTTCTTTTTAATCATTTAATAGATTTAGGGTTTTATTTAAAATCTTTTCTTAGTAAATTTAGGTTTTACTTTTAATTAATTATTTTCTTTTAATTAATTAGGGTAAAAAAAATTCCCTTTTCCTAAAAAATCCAAACAAAAATATTCATTTTCTTCATATTTGCATTCTTGTATATTTATTCATTATGTATATTATTTATTTCAGTTCTTGTATAAATTCAATATGGTTGTAATAGATTAATTAGGTTTATTTTCTTGCAATCCCCATTTATAATTTGTACACCCCCCTCCCACAAGTATTGTAATTGCGTAGTAATTTTAAATTCTGCAATTTATCGCTATATATACAAATGGTAGTAATTAGGGTTTGTATGGGAAGACTAAAACCAATCAATTAGAAAACCCTAATCAAAGACAAAATCAAGTATGAAAAACAATACACTTGCACACAAGCACCCCTAGGGTAAATCAACTTGGTTGCCTTACAAAATGGCCATATTAAGCATGTGAGGTATCTTAGCAAAAACAAGCAAAGTATAAGATCATAGTCCCTCGTTGACGCTATCTAATTTGCCTTTCAAATGATCTTAGTCCCTAAAAGAGAATGTTAGGATACCTTACAACATAGCTAATCGTGGTTATACGATGACTCATGCCCGTCCCGTTTACATCCAAATATAGGGTTACTTACCAAATCAATGGTAAGATAACAATGTCAAAGGAAAAGGAAATGAACATGAAAGACTTTTGAGTATGTAGAATGCTCATAATTACTTGCTCCATTTCAAAACAAAACATCCTTGCTATTTTCAAAACAAACACCTACACTTTTAAAACATCTTATAAACTTGAAAACATTTTCAAAAGATCAAACACTTTGTATACATTCTTACGAATAAGAATCATTACAAAGTTTGCCTAAACAATGACCTCTTTACAAAATACTTTCAAAAACCACACAAAACATAATTTCAAACAAAAGAAAGTGATCTAGAAAGTAACTCAGAGCCCATGGAAAACCATGGATGAAAAGGGTTCTAATACCTTCCCTTTTCTTAATCTACCCCCCGAACTCAAGAAATAATCTCAAAGGTCTTTCCTGTGCTTTTTCACCTTTCCTTTTGGATAAAATAAAAGTCGGTGGGGACTCTTGCTAACCGTAACATTTGCGATCAAACGCAAAACCTTCAAGTCAGTTCTCCCACCGTATCACAGGTTCCGACCAAAGATTGGTTGATACTCGATGCTACACTCATTGATATTGGATTTTCGGGATATTTTGGCCGCAATACTTTGGTGCTTGAGCTGAAACAATGCCTAAGAGAAAGGTCAATGATATGAGACTCCTTAGAACCCGGTTACTATTATTAGGACAGGTTGAGCCAACTGAAACTTCAAGAGGGTACTTACCTTTAAAACCTAATGTAAGCCTTTAAACCTAAGGTCTTTGTGTGACTTGCTTGTGTTTGCTATCTCTGTTTTAAAGCATAATCATAACATCATGAACATCATAACATATCATTTTCACTAACCGTTTCAAGGACTTGGGAATTTATCTCTTCTCTGTTTATTAGGTTATGGATTCCACTCGCAGAAAAACCATTTGGATCAACTTCGTAGAAATTCCTCCCAAACATAAGGAGCCAGTCCTAAGAGTTCCCGAAAGCTCACCATTCAACAAAAGATATGGTCACTTGCTCAGTTTGGTTACTACCGGTTTTGACGAAGGTTTAATGAGCCTCATAATCCAGTTCTTTGATCCTAAGCACCATTGCTTCACATTTCCAGATTATCAGTTGGTGCCCACGTTGGAAGAATTCCCTAAGCTACTTGGTTTGCCTATATTGGAGCAGATACCTTTCACCGGTTTAAAACAAGATCCAACTTCTGAAAATGTTGCCATAGCCTTGCATTTGAAGCCATCTGACATTGAATCCAGTTGGGAAAGACGAAGTGGGGTTAAAGGTCTTCTTACAAAGTTTCTGATGGAGAAATCTCAGGTATTCTTAGACGCCATGAGTTACCATGCTTTTGAAGATATCGTGGCTCTCCTGATCTATGGGTTGGTTTTTCCCCCAATTTAGACCAACTTATAGACGTAAGTTCCATCAACATTTTCCTTACTCACAATCCAGTACCTACATTTCTCGGGGATATTCTACATTCACTCCACACCCGTACTATGAAGAAACGGGGAACTCTTATATGTTATGTGCCTTTACTCTATAGGTGGTTTATTTCACACCTTCCTCGATCAGTAATGAAGAATGAGTTAGGCTTAAGGTGGAATCAAAGGTTGATGTCTCTTTCTCACTCTGATATCTATTGGTGTTCTTACTTTCAAGAAGACATCTATTTTATTAATTGTTGTGGAGAATTTCCTAATGTGCCACTCCTTGGAATTAGAAGAGGCATCACCTACAACCCTTCTTTAGCCCTACGTCAGTTTGGTTACACACAAAGAGATGGTCCTCCTGATATGCTCATCCAAGGTATTGTGTTCGACTATTCAAATGATCTGCAAGGTTATCATCAGAGTTCCATCCGCGCTTGGGGCATGGTTAAGAAGACTGATATTAAGACTTTAGGGCACAGGGAACTCCATCCCTTTGGAACCTTACCTCAAATAGGTGTAAACTCGTGCTCAAAGTCTTATGATGCCATATACTGCCATCTTAGCAATGATCTTAGAGCCTATTTCTCAAGGGGATGAGTCTCGCATCATTCTTCATCACGATATGCCAACAAACTTTGAAGAATTGAAAAGGTCTTGGATCCAACTTAAAAAATAACGGGACACTTTTGAGACCCAATTATATGCCAGTGAGAAGAAAGTGTTGGAATTGACGAAGCAGCTTCACGAAGAGCAGAATTGATGGGTCCGCAAGTGCACGGAAATATAGAAGTAATATAAAATATTTTCGAACCACAAATACCAATGTCAACCTACCGTAATCTATCGTAACTTTGTAAAGCTAAGGCTAATGAATAATTGATTAAGGGGAATAAAGGTACTAAATGCTAAAGGTTTGAAAATAATACTAAAACGAGGCCGGGATATGATTTTTGCGTTCCTGAAGGACTTATAGAAAACGGGTACTAATAAAGACTATAACTTAGTTCCGTAGAATATACTAACTTAAAGACCCTGTCTCACGCTCCCGCGTTATTAACTAAAGCCATACTTCCTAGTCCCAAGATTTTGCTCTCGCTCGCCCGGTAACTAAGAAATATATTTTTAAAGCTAATAGTATCCTAAACGCATCTAAAGCGCTCTCGCTGTATTTATATTTGTTGCCTAATTTCGACTATCTGATTCACTCCTCACGCTCTCGTGGTGACGGCTCTAACCTTAATTGATTTCTCACTCTCGTGACAAAATCGTGTTAAATAATCTTTCACTCTCGTGACAAGGTTATTTAAATTAGACTTGGAACATAAAACCAAAACAGAATCCTAATCATAAATTTGCACCTATTATTTTCTACCGAGTCCATTGGCAACATCGGTCCTCACACACCGGACTCAAGACTATTTAGTCAGACATGTTACTAATTAAAAAGGCATGAATAATTATAGTTACGATTAAAAACAACACAACAATTAAATTTGACAAACAAAATAGTAATAATAAATAATGCGATAAAAAATAATAGCAATAATAATAATAAAGCGGTAAAATGAAGAACCTGTAAATGGAGAAAATGGAAACAAAGAAAACATGAATTGAAATAGCCGACAAACTTAGATCCAATACATAAATTAACGGTAGAAATAAATCCTAAAACTAATTTGGTGATAGTCCCCCGATATGGAGAACTATTACTTTTACATTCTAAGAAAAAGCTATGAACGAAAAATGAAAATATATCTTAAAATGGACGAGAGAGGGCCCTATTTATAGCCTCGGAGGCACGCGGGAGTTGAGATGTTTTCTCCTCCATTATTTCCTCTGTAACGACCGCTATGGACTGAAGAACTCTCAGTGTAACGGTCGTTACACTCCTGAACTTGGGGTAGGGCTTGCGTGGCAGGGTGTAACGGTCGTTACACTCCTGCTTTTGAGGAAAGGCTTGCGTGGCAGGGTGTAACGGCCGTTACACTCCTTTAGGCCAATGTGTAGCGGTCGTTACACTCCCTTAGGCCAATGTGTAACGGTCGTTACACTCCCTTAGTGGATTGGGCCAGTGCTTCTTTTCTTGGGCTTTTTGCTTTTAGTGCACCCTATTCTACCACACACCCCTCAATTGCATAATTTCTCTTGATTAGCTTGACTTTTCTCAACTTTCTTCGCACATGCCTTGCAAACATCAAATTCCTGAAAACATAGAAAATACCAGCATAATACGAATAAAGAGTAATTTAATTAATTAAAATAGAGACATAATTTATGTTAATCAAGCCAAATATACTATACATTTTCGTGTTATCAAATACCCCCACACTTAAACCATTGCTTGTCCTCAAGCAATCGACCAACACGGTAAAATAAATGATAAGAGAGATTTGAAACAAGGGCACAACACGACTCCTAATCATATGTGGTTGCTAAGCTAATGTTAGTTTGATAGGTACTAAGTATTCAATACCAAGGATACCGTAACGACACAATGTTCAAAGACTCCCACTTTATGTAAACCAATTCGAATCATGCCATTATAACTCAACCTATATCTCTCATTTTTATTTCACTCTATTCATTCAAGTGAAATCAAATTAAGCATGTTATCTGTACACGCACATAGTAGGGGAAATCGGTTAGCGACTATGATACTTTTCTTTTCTTTAGCACGAAGTTCTGGTATTTAAGTGATGCAACCCATTTTTCCCAACTGCGGTTGCAGGGGATCGGACTGTAGCCCGTCCTACCAAGTCCAGTACCAGTGACCTCTGGACCAACCAACAATGGGTTCTTATTATTAAATTCTTACAGGCTTAACAACCGTTGGGCTAAATGACCGGGTGAGGGTCACCTAACTTAGAAGGTTATTTTTCAATTAAATCATTTATTTATTAAAGACAAGATCATTCACTTATATTCATCGACTCCCTACGTAGTTTGTGTTTAAGATGGTGTTGAATGCTAATATAAACTACTTAAGAGCTACTTTGAAATCTTGAGCCTAAGGTCTTGACATAATGGGTACCCAGATTGATATCACATAATGAGGGGTTTAGGGTGTCATAACGGTATCGATTTTATAGAAACATTCCCAAGTCTCTCTAACAAAGCCTAGACAGCCTATAAACTTTCAGAGTGTGGTGCCATGAATCAAAAAGAAAATTTTTGTAGGAGGCTAAAATTTTAAAAATTCGGGGAAATTCGATAACAACTTAAAACAATCATACAAACTCGACATAACAATTTAAAACAGGCATACAGACTCGAGAACACATGCTATGGCTCGACCAAATACCAAAAACAAGTAAAATCCTAAAAACATGAAATAAACTTAGAAAACGATCAATCAAACTAAAAAGCGATAAATGGAAGGAGGTAGAGTTCCTCCCCCACACTTAAACCAAACACCATCCTCAATGTTTTGATAAAAGGTGGATAAAGGAAAGACAGAACCTGTATAGATGCTATTGATTGGCTATCACGACCAAATCTTCTCCTATCGTACTCATCAAAGGTGTCACCACCAGCAGCGACATTCGTAGGGAATGTGCGTGGGCACCGACGCCATTCGAGATGATCATCTATAAATTTTATGCCTAGAGATGGCCAAGACGTGAGGAGAAATCCATATCTTTATTTTCTGCAAATTCAGACAATAAAAACAAAACATTAAATTAAAAACTCGTGGGTTGCCTCCCACGCAGAGCTTTGTTTAACGTTGATAGCTCGACGGATCATGAGTGTAAGCACTCATGGTGGTTCTCTCGAGAATGACTCCTCGGTTGAACTTTTAGTAGTTGTCATTTTCCATGGCCACTTATCAAGCCATCTCACATATCCCTCACCTTTTCTTTTCTGTCTTCTATGGGGCGGTTCATTTTTTTGAACTTGTGGTGGTGGTTATGGATCTATCCTAAGTATCATATTTTCATGTTTTGGCTTAGTGATTTCATCCACCACCTCAAAGGTTAACCTTACCCTCTTAACAGTAATTATATCCCTAGTTTCATGATTCTCTAAATTTCTCTTTTTATGCAAGACTTCAAACAAGGGTGCATTGGTGTGGATATTTTCCAATACCTCCACATATGTTTGAGATTGGGAGTCTACCCGAGCTTCCATAAAGCATTGCAGGAAAGGAATCAATGGGGTATAGGGAGGAGGAACAACAATAGGTGCTTCCTTCTCTACCTCTTCTATAACCTCCCTTTCAGATGGTGTTGGAGGAGTTTTCTCAATCTTTACTCTTGTCTCGTCGGAACTCTCCTCAACCACATCATCACTCTCCTCAACCTCAATATCACTCTCCTTAGGATTTTCAATTTGGTTTTCACTACTGGTTGTTACAACATCCAATTTCTCCTCAGGGAAGGGTCCTAAAGGGTTTTGTTCAAGCTGGGAGATTTGAGTCTCTAAGGCTATGTTGTGAGTCGCGAGGGACTCAACCACAGTGCTCAGTTGCCTAAGGGTTTCATTATTTTGAAGACTTTGTTTTCTAAACTCTTCCTTTTGAATAGTTTGTGTCTCTATAAAGTTCTCCATTATAGATTCTAACCTAGAGTGAATCAGTGTCGCATCGGAATCCTCCATTGATGTTTCAAAATTGAAATCATGCGATTCTTCTGATTCTTCAAAGTGAGTTAGAGTCACATTTTGTGTATTCACAAAGTGCTCTGTCATCATAGATATTTCAGTAAAATTTTCCATTAATATTTCGAGGTCATATTTATAGGATTCTCGCGTCTCCTCGAGATATTGGGTGTGGTGATTGTAGGGGAAATTTGGTTGAGGATAACTTTGGTTGGAATTATAATATTCTTGTGATTCCTTAAAATGTTGGGATTGGTAGTTGGAAAGGTAATTCATGTGAGAATCAGTTTGTGACGCATTGAAATTCTCCAATAGTATTTCGAGGTTGGATTTATGGGGTTCTTGTGATTCTGTGAAATACTCGAAATGGTAGTTGTAAAAAAAATTTGGGTGATACATAGTAATTGGGACAAGGGTGGCTTAGTCTATACGGTGCAACAGTGGAATAACGATATTGACTGTTGGTCCACGGCGCCAAACACTTGATGCGTCCGCAAGTGCACAGAAATATCGAAGTAATATAAAAGATTGTCGAACCACATAGACCAATGTCAACCTACCGAAATCTATCGTCACTTTGTAAAGCTAAGGCTAATGAATAATTGATTAAGGGGAATAAAAGTACTAAATGCTAAAGGTTTAAAAATAATACTAAAACGAGGTCGGGATATGATTTCCGCGTTCCTGAAGGACTTATAGAAAATGGGTACTAATAACGACTATAACTTAGTTCCGTAGAATATACTAACTTAAAGACTCTGTCTCACGCTCTCGTGTTACTAACTAAAGCCATACTTCCTAGTCCCAAGATTTTGCTCTCGCTCGCCCGGTAACTAAGAAATATATTTTGAAAGCCAATTATATCTTAAACGCATCTAAAGCGCTCTCGCTGTATTTAGATTTGTTGTCTAATTTCCACTATTTCGTTCGATTCCCACGCTCTTCCAGTGCTGGCTCGAACCTTAATTGATTTCTCACTATCGTGACAAAATCGTGTTAAATAATCTTTCACTCTCGTGACAAGGTTATTTAAATTAGACTTGGAAATTAAAACCAAAACAGAATTCTAATCATAAATTTGCACCTATTATTTTCTACCGAGTCGGTTGGCAACAACGGTCCTCATACACCAGACTCAAGAATATTTAGCCAGACATGTTACTAATTAAAAACACATGAATAATTATAGTTACGACGAAAAACGACATAGCAATTAAATTTGACAAACAAAATAGTAATAATAATTAATGCGATAAAAAAGAATAGCAATGATAATAATAATAATAATAATAATAATAATAATAATAATAATAATAATAATAATAATAATAATAATAATAATAATAATAATAATAATAATAATAATAATAATAATAATAATAATAATAATAATAATAATAAAGCGGTAAAATGAAGAACCTATAAATGCAGAAAATGGAAACAAAGAAAACTTGAATTGAAATAGCCGACATACATAGATCTGATACATAAATTAATGGTAGAAATAAATCCTAAAACTAATTTGGTAATAATCCCCCGATGTGAAGAACTATTATTTTTACATTCTAAGAAAAAGATATGAACGAAAAATAAAATATATTTGTCTTAAAATGGACGAAAGAGGGCCCTATTTATAGCCTTGGAGACGCGTGGGAGTTGAGATATTTTCTCCTCCGGAATTTCCTCCGTAGTGGCCGCTACGGACTGAAGAACTCTCAGTGTAACGGTCGTTACACTCCTGGACTTTGGGTAAGGCTTGTGTGGCAGGGTGTAACGGTCGTTACAGTCCTTTAGGCCAATGTGTAACGGTCGTTACACTCCCTTAGGCCAATGTGTAATGGTCGTTACACTCCCTTAGTGGATTGGGTCAGTGCTTCTTTTCTTGGGATTTTTGCTTTTAGTGCACCCTATTCTACCACACACCCCTCAATTTCATAATTTCTCTTGATTATCTTGACTTTTCTTGACTTTCTTCGCACATGCCTTACAAACATCAAATTTCTGAAAACATAGAAAATGCCAGCATAATACGAATAAAGAGTAATTTAATTAATTAAAATAGAGACATAATTTATGTTAATCAAGCCAAATATACTATATGTTGTACCCCAAAATTTTCCCTCTCATATTTCCCAAAACATTGCAAGAAAGATCTCCAAGTGCCTCAAGATTGCTCAAGAGTTGGATAGTCAAACCATCTCCTAAGGCAGTCAACCTCAAATTAGGGTTTTGTGTTGCATCAAGATCCTTGAACCCAAATTACCTCAAGTTCTCCCTAATGTCCTAATATGTTCTCAAGTTCATCCATGTCAAATTTCAAGCCTTGCAGAGAAAGTTTGGTCAGTCAATTGCTCAAAGGGTCCAAAAATCGACTGTGTTAGGGCAAAAGTCAATTGTGACCTACAAATAGTCAAACTTCAAGATTTTTTGTCAACATTATCATTTTTAAGGATATTTCATCATTTAATAAAGGGTTGATCATGATTCATCAAGGAATGCTCCAAATTCATCAAGATTCAAAAGTTGCTAAATTAGGGTTTTGTAGGAAAAGTCAACTCAACTTTGACCAAACATAACTTTCTCATACTAAATGAGAAATGATCCATCCAAAGCTCATTTTGAAGAGGATGCAGTTTCCTACAATCCATCTTCATACCCCAAGATCAAGAAATGTACTCACAAGAAGTTATATATTTGGACATTATAGGTCATTTTTGAAAGTCATAAAAAACACCTTTTTTTCCAAAGGTTATAACTTGAGCATGGAATATCAAAATGATACGCGACCAAAAGGGTTGCTTAGAGGACATCTCAAGCTTTCTAAAAAGTCCAAGAACACCTCCAAAAGTTCAAAATTGAAGAAGTTATGCATTGTTGAAGTTGGGCATTTTTGCAAAATTGCCAAAAGTCAACTATCCCCAAAACTTCAAATTTTGTCAAATGGGCCCATTCTTTTCCACTTGATTTGATCTTGTCACACTACACATGTGTCCTAGCTTCAGCCTTGTGTCCATTTATTAATTTTTCTATTTTATTTGATTTTTTATTTAATTAATTCAATTTAAATCAAATAAAATCCAAATATTGATTACTTAGGATATTTTTGGTTGTTATAGGTCTTGAATATCATCAGTGACATGATCAAATCTGTATCAAGCTTTTCATGTGCAAAAATATTGGATTTTGGACAAAATAAGAAAGTTATCAATGGTGAATCAAATCATATCTCCAAACATCAATGTGCAAAGATTCAAGACTCAAAAGTTGATCTAATCCAATGCTTATTACATATACAAGGCAAAGGACACGAGATTAGAGGTTAGAGACTACAAAATCACAAGAACCGAACTTGAGAAAACTTGGAAAAAGTGTGAATCTGAAATCGTGCTTAGAGGCAGTTTCAACACAATATCTCAACACCACTCCATTGCTGGGCAATCACTGAGTGAGAAGCAATCAAAAGCAAGCTTTCTCACCCTCTCAATCGCGCTGTAAGTCTCTCAAAACACCGCCCTATATTTGAAATTGCAAATCCATGTTCTTGCATTTTTTTTGACAAAATCTTTGCATATTCATGATCCTTGTTCAATTTGCAAGCTTTCTGCATTAGCCAATTGTATTTATATGGTCTATAACCCCCTAGCCGAATCTAGGGTTCTTGGTTCTTGTTTTTGGGCATTCTAATTGCAAGCAAAATTGATGCCATTGATGGACATAGGCATGATCAGTAGAGGAAGACGAACATGTCCATGGTCTTGGATTGTGTTTTCATGGCCTAGAACCCATTTTAGGAACGAGCTACGGATTTAGCTGCGGATATAAATCCGCAGGTAAATATCTAGGTTTCAACGAGGAAGACGATGACGCGTCTCCCTCCTATTGGTTGATTCAAATCTGGCGCGTGTTTTTTATAGTTTCTGGCATATTAATTGTTTTTTCCATATAATAATTATTGTCCATCATAATAACGAATAAAGTGCAGTGGTTGAGTGGTAAGGCGTTAGTTCAATGACTCACAGGACATGGGTTCGAATCCCAGGTCCCCCAAAAGCTTTGTATTATTTTTCAACAGGTATTCCAATGCAAGCTCCAATGCGTGGTTCACCATACACCATCACCCAATCATCTGCCAGATGGCCCCAAGCCAGATCTGGTGGTCCAGAATGAATGCCTACCATGAGCCAAAGTCAGCGCGTATGCATGGAAGCAGGAAAGGTCAACACAGGCCAACTCAAATGGGCCTTGAACTTGCTAATCAGACCTCCAATCCAGGCCCAAACCCCCCCTGAGTTTTGTTTTCTATTTCATTCTTTTTCTTTATTTTATTTAATTGTTTGCTATTTTTATTATAATTTCACTAACCAATTAAACTTTTTCCTCATAAAATCAAAAACCAAAAAACATATTTTATTTATTAAAATTAAATTCAGCACTTTATTTTTGTTAATAAATTAATTTAATTAATTTAGGTTAATTAGGAAATAACTTTAATATCTTTTGTAATAATTAAAATTAATTTAGAAAATTAGGTTTTTATTAACTTTGATTAATTTATTTTTATTCCTTTAAATATCCAAAATCCAAAAAAATATTATTTTCTTTAATTAATTAATTCGTTTATTAATTTAATGTTAACTTAACTTAATTTGTTTTTTTTCAATTCAAAAAACAACCAAAAATCACTTTCTTTCAAAAAAGGGTCAAAACCCTAAAACTTGTGCCCGATTTAATTTCTCGCATGCGATCCATTTTATCATATTATTGTATCTGTTTCCTGGAATGTAATAGTTTAATAGGACTTTAAATATTTTTATCGCTTTATTTATTTTCCGCATTTTAATTTCAAGGGTTATTTTTGGCGATGTAAATACCCGACGCCTTGTAATAGTTAGTTTAATTTCCGCAATTTAATTTCCGCAACTTATAAACTGTTAGATGTTTGATAATAGGGAATGCATGACAAGATCAAATGTTTAAACCTAAAATCAACATAGATAACCATTGACATGTACAAAGATAAAATTAACCGAAACAACACACTCGCACATGTGCACTCTTAGGGTACACCTCGCTTGGTTGCCTTCGAACGTGGCCAATGAGTATAAGAAGTTTTAGAGGTCGCCCTCTTGTCCAAAGATCATAGTTGCCTCGAAACGGTTGCCTCGGAAAAATGATCTAATACATTAGGGTTACCGCTAAGGCGTCCTAACATTGCTTTAGTGACCACACATCCCTTAATCGAATTGACCCTTAAAACTCCAACGACGACGCTACCTACTCATCAATAGTGGGATAGCATTGTCTAAAGGACATTAGCACAGATTGATTCCTTTTTCGAGTTGGTAGATGGTTCTTAAGTACTTGCTCTGTCAAAAGAAAATAAAAACTTTTCGCACTTACACTCCTTTCAAACAAGAACTTCTTTCAAACCCACAAAACACAAATAAAAGCAATTTTGAAAACACTTTGAGCAACTACCTAAGAGCCCGTTGATAACCACGGATAGAAAGGGTGCTAACACCTTCCCTTTCTATAATCTACCCCCCGGACCCGAGAAACATCTCGAAAATGGAATTTTTCTGTGCTTTTTCCTTTCCTTGTTGGATAAAATAAAAGACGGTGGCGACTCTTGCTTACCGTGACATTTTGCGAAAACAAACGCAAAACGCGAACCAGCATTCCAAAAACAGTCAGTTCCCTCCCACTGTATCACAGAACTGGCGACTCTGCTGGGGATATCTTAATAAGTAGGGTGTACCTTAGGATTAGATCATTGTGTTTTCAATTGTTTTCTTTGTATGATATATATTTGTGGGCTGCTATCGGAGTTACTATAGATCCTAACCCAGATCTGGGGGATACCCTGTAGGTAAGTAGCAATAAACTGTGAGGGAACTGTACGGCATAGACTGATACGGTTGAAGCAGTAGCTACATTGGTGTGGCACTTTAGTCTGTACCGATATCCCTTGTGTTGGAACGAGGAGAATATGGGTCTTCTAAGGGGTCATTAAACACCAACTGACCTTAGAACCTTTAAGTTGACCAACTTGGCCATAGAACAGTAGCAGTATGCTACACTCATTGAGACTAAACTCTTGTGATGATTCTGGCTGCAAGAAAAGGCTGCTAAACTGGAATTATGACTGATTGAGGGTAGTCAGTGATATTGAGATCCTCTAGAACCCGGTTACTATTTTTAGGACAGGTTTAAACCAACTGAACTGAAAGAGGGTAGTACCTAAGCTCCTTGCCATCCTGAAATCTAAGGGCTCTCTGTGTGACTTGTGTGCCTTTACCATGCTTGCTATTTGTGGATACTTGTGGTGTGCTTTTATCATGACATCATGACATCATAACATTGCATACATCTTGCATTGGACTAACCTATTTCAAAGACAGGAGGGATTCATCTTTGTTCTGTTTTATAGGTCATGATGCCTATGTGTAGGAATACCATCCAGATCAACTTTGTCTAGGTTCCCACCATGCTTAAAGAGTTGATTGCAAAGATGCCTGATACTACCTCATTCATCAGGAGACATGGTTATCTTCTCAGTTTGGTCACCTCCAAATTGGACGAGAAGATGATGAGTGTCCTAGTCCATTTCTATGATCCATTGTACCATTGCTTTACTTTTCAGGACTACCAGTTGGTTCCCACCTTAGAAGAGTTCTCTGATCTGCTCGGTATCTCTATTCTGGAGCAGACCCCGTTTACTGGTTGGGAGAAGATCCTTAGGCCAGAAGAGATTGCTTCAGCCCTTCATATGACCAATGATGAGGTAATGGCTAATTGGGAGACTAGAAGTGGAGCAAAGGGCTTTCTGACTAAGTTCTTGGTTGGTAAGGCTAATTATTTCTGGGATAGTCTAGACTTCAAGGCATTCGAGGATATTCTGGATCTTCTGATATACGGCTTGGTATTGTTTCCGAATTCTGACTCCTTTGTTGATGTTAATGCGATAAAAATCTTCATCTCTCGTAATCCTGTACCCACTCTCTTGGGTGACATCCTTCATCAGCTTTATGCCCGTACTGCCTGAAAGCGGGGAACCTTGATGTGCTGTGCTCCTTTATTGGCGAGGTGGTTTATTTCGCACCTCCCCAAGTCAGTGCTGAAGAACAAAGAAGGCATGGGCTTATAGGGTTATGTCTCTCTCTCATTATGACATCATCTGGACTCTCAAGGGTATGGACGAAGTGGCTATTGTTGATCATTGTGGGGAGTACCCCAATGTTCCACTGATAGGAACCAATGGAGGAATATCTTACAACCCGTGCTTGGCCTTACGTCAGTTCGGGCGAGCCAGGAGAGAAGGACCTCATGAATTGCTAATTCCTAGTATCATCTTTGATTTTCAAGGGGACATCGACGAGCAACGCCGCAGATTCATAAGGGCTTGGGATAGAGTTCACAGATCTGATCCACATGAGCTGGGTCTAAAGACTTCTTTTCCAATGGAGCCATATCTCAGATGGGTTCGTATCCGTGACCAAAATCTGGGTATGCCGTATGAAGCCGTCTGGCCTATCATTGTTGAAGTTGCTAATGAAGAGGGGGTTCTTCCTACCATCCTCCACCCATATATGCCCACTGACATTGGGGCACTGAAAAGGTCTTGGATGCAGCTGAGAGAGGAACAGGATGCTTACCAAGAAAAGTTTAACGAGCAAGAGCAGAAGATCCAGAGGTTGACTAGACAGCTGGAGAACGAGCGGATCCTTAATGACTATGTCCGCACCGACAAGAAGATACCATGGGAGCACTGATTGTCCTTTGATTATTTCCTTTCTAGTTTTTATTTACTTTTCAGTATTTCCTTTCTTATAACGCCTTAAGGGCAATTTGTTGAACAATTTGGATTACAAAGTTTATCTAATAAAAGTGTGTTTCCTTTCTGGTTTACAAATTTGAATCTCCCGATTGTCTTTGAAATCATATCATACGCATTTCATCCCATGCACTTCATAACAGGTACCCGTTACAGGTCTCTTATCTTCTTCGTTGTGTGTTTCAGCACTCATCATGTCTGCTGAACCTTCAACTGAGCAAGCAATCAAGGCTCTACAGGCCCAGAATGCCCAATTCCAAGAGCTGTTCATGAATCTAGCTAAGGGTCAGCAAGATCTGAAGACCCTTATTCTGAAAAAGAAGAAGAAGAGGACAGTCCTGTTTAACATAGGTCACAGGTTTGGAAACAGACTACGGGATGAAGTTGATTTGACCACCTCATTTGGAGGGAAAGATAGTCAAGAGGAAAGGAGGGCTCCTAGCCCTGTGTTCTCCGACAACGAGACGGACTTCGATGAAGACCAGTATCCTCCTGCTGAGGATAGATACAAACAACTGGAAGACCGGTTGAGTGCGATGGAAGTTCAGAAAGTGCCTGGTCTGGACTTTGGTGATCTGGGTCTATCATCTGGGGTGGTAATTCCCCACAAGTTCAAGGCACCAGCCTTTGCTAAGTATGACGGAGTTTCTTGTCTGAAGCTGCACCTCCGGTCATATGTAAGGAAGATTCAGCCATACACCGCTGATAAGAACCTATGGATTCACTTCTTTCAAGACATTCTCTCAGGGACTCAGCTTGAATGGTTTTACCAGTTGGACAGAGCCTGTATCCGCAGTTGGGAAGATTTGGCTACTGCTTTCTACAGGCAGTACCAGTACAACTCCGACCTCGCTCCCACGTGTACCCAACTCTAGGGTATGTCAATAGGAACGGGCGAAGGTTTCAAAGATTATGCTCAGAAGTGGAGGGACCTCGCCGGAAGAGTACAACCACCCTTGGCTGATCGGGAGCTCGTGGACATGTTTCTAGGGACCTTGTCTGGTCTATTTTTTAACCATCTGATTAGAAGCTCTTCGTCTGGGTTTACAGAGATAATTATGACCGGTGAAAGGATTGAGGCTGGTATTAAGGCTGGTAAGATACAGAAGGGTGCTTCATCAAGCACCGAGAAGAAACTATTTAAGAAAGAGTCCAGTGTTGTCTACAGTTTGAAAAACCAAAATAGACCCGAACGCCGCCAAGCTGTTAATGCGGTTGTTATTTCAAGACCTGTTGGTGCTGCTCAGCATAATAATCAGTCAAAGGACGAGAAACCTCGAAGGCAATTCACCCGTCTCAGCATGACTTTGTCTCATATTCTGCCACAGCTATTGAAGACCAACCTAGTGATTCCAAGGGAAGCCCCGAAGAATCCAAATACAACCTCACCAAAATACAACCCTAATGCCCGTTGTGCTTATCACTCTGATAGCCCGGGGCATAATACAGATGATTGTTGGTCTTTGAAGAATAAGATACATGACTTAATTGATGCTAAGGAGATTGAGTTCGAGGCGCCCAAAAGACCTAATGTTGTGACTACTCCTATTCCCAAGCATGGAGTAAATGCTATAGATGAAGACTTGTTTGTGGTTTCTGTGAATGACATTGTTACCCCTTTGATGACTGTGAAGAAAAACCTTTTGTTAGCCGGTTTATTTCTGGGTTGTGACGAAGGTTGCCGTATGTGTTCTGCCCTACCAACCGGTTGCCATCTTTTGAAATCAGGTGTCCAGCGCCTGATGGATAGTAAAGAAATTATGTTTGAGAAGACTGTTGTTCCTTTAGTTTGTACTGAAGAAGTTGCCATTATCACCATTTTCGACAATTCTTCCAAGGCTCCCTCGAGGAAGCCTGTTAGAATTACATCCGTTCCAAGAATCGCACTTGTGATCATCACTGTTCCTGGGCCTATCCCCTACACCCCTGATAAAGTTGTCCCTTGGCATTACGGGGCTGATGTTTATTTTCATGGAGTTAAACAAGAGTTAGATGCTGATACTGACGTCAACAATATTGTTGGACCTGCTAAAGTCACCCGCAACGGAAGACTTTTCTCACCTGATATCTCTCCACCATCTGCCTGAAGACCTGTTGTTATTACACCTGCCAGTGTACCTACTACTATTCCTGTTCAATTTCCTATTCTTACCCCTGTCGCTGAGTCATCTGACACTCGGGGAAAAGGGGTCACCAGTGAGCCTGCCCAGACGGAGGCACCAAAGACAATTACTGTTGAAGCTTCTAAACAAGAGATGGAAGAAATTCTGAAAATCATCAAAAAGAGTGACTATAATGTAGTCGAGCAGTTGGGGAAAACCCCGTCCAAGATTTCTATGTTGTCACTGTTGTTATGCTCAGAGGCCCATGCCAAGGACCTGATTACATTTCTGAAGACTGCACACGTACCACAAGAGACGTCAGCTGATCAGTTTAAAGATTGCATGGCCAATCTGACTGCTGATAATGGGTTGGGTTTCTCTGACGCAGACTTGACTGCTAAAGGGAAGAATCACAACGATGCCCTGCATGTCTCCATTGAATGCAGGGGTACTACTCTTGCTCATGTATTAGTGGATACTGGTTCCTCGCTGAACGTTTTGCCTAAGAAAGCTCTAAACCGGTTGGACTGTGAAGGGTTGGAGCTGAAACCAAGCAACATTGTCGTCAGGGCCTTTGATGGGTCTAAAAGAATGGTGCATGGAGAGGTTGATATCCCGATTAAGGTTGGTTCTCAGGTCTTCAACTCTACGTTCTATGTGATGGACATTCGGCCATCTTATTCTTGTTTGTTGGGTCGTCCATGGATCCACAAAGTTGGGGCCGTAACCTCAACGCTCCACCAGAAGCTGAAGTACCCGGTCAAAGGGAAGATTGTGACAGTGCAAGGAGAGGAAGAGTACATGGTTAGCCACCTCAACTCTTTCCGATACGTAGAGATGGATGGGGAGTTCATTGAGACCCCATTCCATCATTTTGAAGAGGTTCCCCAGACACTGGCGTCAGCTGAGACTGTTGTTGAAGATTCTCCTATGAAGATGGCTTCCTTTAAGGATGCCCTGGTTGTTGTCGAGGAAGGTGGGTGTGCAAATTGGGGTCGACTCCCTGATTTTACACAGAAGACTAACAAGTTTGGTTTGGGTTTCACTGCAGAAGCTCAAAGGGCTGTTCGGAATGCACAGATCGGAAGACCTCCCGTGTTCATCAACAACTCGGGAGTGAATTCCATTGAAGACGATATGGAAGAGTCTGAATTCGACAGCTGGATCTATCCTACGACCGACGGTGGACCAAGCAACTGGACAACAAAGGACTTCATCCCTATTTCTTTTGTTACCCAGTAATGAAACTTTTTGTTTTGAATATGTAACAGACAATGTATTAAACTTTATGGCCCGATGTCTTACCCGGGGCACCGTGGCTTCATTTGTGAGGGCTTTATGTGTGTCATTTTCATATATCATTAATAAAAGAATTGGACGTTTCTTGCATTTCAAATCTTGTGCTCCTTGTTTTTCTTTATTATATATTGCAAAACAACTATTTTACACACACTCACATATACAGGTCTACATCCACTCTGGGTCTCACTGGTAATGACTCTGCTACTGCCAGTTATGACTTCGAAAGTCCGATCAACTTAGCCGAAGACGAAGGTGAAGATGATTGTGAAGTGCCTGGTGAACTCGCAAGACTGTTACTTCAGGAAGAGAGGGTTATTCAGCCACATGAAGAGCCGGTGGAAACAGTGAATCTGGGTACAGAGGTAGGCAAGAAAGAGGTCAAGATCGGTGCAAACCTGGAGCTTAGTGTGAAACAACGGTTGATTCATATGTTGTGTGACTACGTTGAGATCTTTGCCTGGTCTTACAAAGATATGCCTGGTTTGGATACTGATATTGTGGTTCACCGCCTGCCTACCAAGGAAGGTTGTCCTCCCATAAAATAGATGGTCCGCCGAATGCGCCCAAAGATGTCTGAGAAGATCAAGGCTGAAGTTATGAAACAGTTTAACACCGGTTTTCTAGCAGTTACTTCTTACCCACAGTGGGTGGCCAATGTGGTTCCTGTACCGAATAAGGATGGTAAGGTCTGAATGTGTGTTGACAATAGGGATCTGAACAGGGCGAGCCCCAAGGATGATTTTCCTCTACCTCACATCGACGTCCTGGTTGATAACACCACTCAGCACAAGGTATTCTCCTTTATGGATGGTTTCTCCGGTTATAATCAGATTAAAATGGCTCCCGAAGACATGGAGAAGACAACTTTTGTTACTCAGTGGGGTACCTTTTGCTACAAGGTCATGCCTTTTGGATTGAAGAACGTTGGGGAAACGTATCAGCGTGCCATGGTTGCTTTGTTTCATGACATGATCCATCATGAGATTGAGGTATACGTCAACGACATGATTGCAAGATCCCAGACGGAGGAAGAACATCTTGACCACCTTCAGAAGTTATTTGACAGGTTGAAGTTGTACAAGCTGAGGTTAAACCCGAACAAGTGCACCTTCGGGGTGAGATCTGGTAAGCTACTGGGTTTCGTCGTAAGCGACAAAGGTATTCAAGTGGATCCTGCAAAGGTGAAAGCTATACAGGAAATGCCAGCTCCCAAAACAGAGAAAGAAGTCAGAGGCTTTCTGGGACGACTAAACTACATTGCCCGATTTATCTCGCACCTGACTGCTACTCGTGAGCCAATCTTCAAGCTGCTGAAGAAAGATCAAGTGGTACGTTGGAACGATGAATGCCAGGCCGCTTTCGAAAGAATCAAAGAGTATCTCCAAGAGCCTCCCATTCTGATGCCTCCAGTTGAAGGGAGAACTTTGATCTTATACTTGACAGTACTCGACAACTCAATGGGGTGTGTGCTGGGGCAGCATGACGAGTCTGGTCGAAAAGAGCAAGCTATTTATTACCTTAGCAAAAAGTTTACCAACTGTGAGACCTGATACTCACTGCTCAAGAAAACTTGTTGTGCTTTGGCATGGGATGCTCGCCGGCTGAGACAGTATATGCTGACTCACACTACTCTATTGATTTCAAAGATGCATCCAATCAAGTATATCTTCGAGAAGCCTGCCTTGTCCGGAAGAATAGCAAGATGGCAGATGATATTGACTGAGTATGACATCCAGTACACGACCCAAAAGGCAATCAAAGGAAGTGTGTTGGCAGACCATTTGGCACATCAGGCAGTGGATGATTACCAGTTTATGAACTTTGAATTCCCGGACGAGAATATCATATTGGTAACTGATTGTGAGACACCTGGACCGGATGAAGGACCTGAGGAGGGATCTCGATGGTCTATGTACTTTGATGGAGCTTCAAACGCTTTGGGTAACGACATTGGCGCTGTGATCATATCTCCTAAAGGCTCTCATACTCCGTTTACCGCCAGACTATGTTTCAACTGCACCAACAATATGGTGGAGTACGAAGCATGCATCATGGGTGTTCGAGCAGCAATTGACCTAAGGATTAAGTTTCTAAGTGTCTTTGGAGATTCCGCTCTCGTGATCAGTCAGATCAAAGGTGAGTGGGATACGAAACATCCGAACCTTATTCCTTACAAGGAGTATGTATTGAAGTTGCTTCCCCATTTCGAGGAGATAACCTTTGAACACTTCCCTAGAGAGGAGAATCAGTTGGCGGACATGCTAGCTACGATGTCTTCTATGTTCAAAGTCAATTGGGACAACGAAGCTCCCCAGATCATCATTGAAAGATTGGACAGACCTGCACATTGCTGTGATCTTGAGACTGAAGAGGTGACAGAAAAGCCCTGGTATCATGAGATGAAGAGGTATCTTGAGGCTCAGGAGTACCCCGAGGGTGCATCTGTTAATGACAAGAAGTTTCTGAGAAATTTCGCGGCGAAGTTCTTCATCAGCAATGACATCCTTTATAAGCGTAACCATGATTCGACCTTATTGTGTTGTATGGATAAGAATGAAGCAGAAAGGATCATGGCGGAGTTACATGAAGGTACTTTCGGAACTCATTCCAGTGGACACACCATGGCAAAGAAGATCCTTCAGGCAGGATATTATTGGTCCACAATGGAAGCTGACTGTTATCAGCATTCTCGGACATGTCACAAGTGCCAGGTCTATGCTGATAAGGTGCACATACCTCCAGTTCCTCTGAACGTCTTGACGGCACCTTGGCCTTTTGCAATGTGGGGCATCGATATGATCGGCGAGATCAGACCTACAGCATCCAACGGGCATCGTTTTATCCTGGTAGCAATTGATTACTTTACGAAGTGGGTTGAAGCAGCTTCCTTTGCTACCGTAACCAAGAATTCCGTGGCACGGTTCATTCGGCACAATCTGATCTGTCGGTATGGTGTACCAGAGAGGATCATTACGGACAATGGTACCAATCTCAACAACAAGATGATCACTGAGCTCTGCGAGCAATTCAAGATACATCATCATAACTCTTCTCCCTACTGGCCGAAGATGAATGGAGCTGTTGATGCGGCTAATAAGAACATTAAGAAGATTGTGCAGAAGATGACAGTGACATACAAAGACTGGCACGAGATGTTACCATTTGCTCTTCATGGGTACCGTACCTCAGCTCGGACGTCAACATGGGCAACACCCTACTCCTTTGTATATGGTATGGAGGCAGTCTTGCCCATTGAAGTTCAGATACCCTCTCTTCGGATCATGAAGGATGCAGGTTTGAGTGAAGATGACTGGATTCAGACCCGGCTTGATCAGTTGAACCTAATCGACGAAAAGAGACTTACTGCTATTTTTCATGGTCAGACGTACCAAAAGCGGATGATCAAGGCATTTAACAAGAAAGTTAGACGACAAGAGTATCAAGTTGGGGATCTGGTTATCAAGCGCATTATCTTACCTCAAGGTGATCCCAGGGGCAAATGGACCCCTACTTACGAAGGGCCATTTAGGGTTAAGAACATTTTCTCGGGCGGAGCTATGACTCTAACCACCATGGATGGTGACGACCTTCCTCACCCCGTCAATGCAGACATAGTGAAAAGATACTATGCATAATCAAAGACCCGCTAGGTTGACTGGCCTAGGCAAAAATAAGGGCTTCCCAGCGAACCAAAAGGGTTCGGGAAAAAATAAGGGATGAAAATTAAAAAAAAAAAGTACACCCGGCAAGTCGAAAACCTGAAAAGGCGGCTTGGGTAAAAAAGGGTATCCCGGTGGACTGAAAACCCGAAAGGGCGGTCCAGGCAAAAATTAGGGATCAAAGCGTAACACTATGTCTCATTGGATCACTTTGCATCCAGACTTCGGTATCGACTATCAAGCTCGGACGACACTAAATCAATCTGATTCATCTTCAACCAAGTAGCAAAGTGATGAGATGCTCGAGGACATAAAGGCAATAGCAGAGTTAGAGCCCAGTGGGATTATTCACATAGCTGTTTTGTTTTCTTTTCACAATTTGTGTAAATTCTATCTGTGCGGTGGCGTTCTCTTACTAGGACGTCAGCCTCTTGTACAAAAAGCGCCTATTTACAGGCCAAACATCAAATCAATACAATTCATTTTCAAAGAAATTCCAAACTATTTTTCCTTTATCTGTTTTGATTTACAAAGAACGTCCAATGTTCATTTTTGATATATGCATTTGACATTAATTGCTGTTCATGAATATTTACATGCGAAACAAAGGTTGAATTACTGGTAATAGCAGAAACAGGGGCAATAAGAAGTGTCTGAATTGTACGGTTGCTCTTTCCACCAGGTACAAAGGTATATTCAGCTGAAGAATATGGCTAAGGTACTTTCACTCCCCGCAGAGTAAGACAGTAATGGTAGCTCCCCCCAGCCGAGACTTGCAACTGTGAACGAATCAGCAATGCTCTCCCCAAGCAGAGTTGATCTACCATCAGATACTAGAAAGGCTTGATATCCGCGGCACACTTAACATTCCCTAGCAGAGTATAAGAATGTTCCCCGGTAGAATACAAGATACCCCCCAGTGGAGCCAATTTTCCCAGCACAGTCTGAAAAAACTTCCCCGACGGAGTTGAATCATCATCCCCAGTAGACTCTGGAAATTTATCCCCGGCGGAGTACAAAAATAAATCTCCCCAGCCAAGTTCAAAGGATCATTCCCAGCATAATTCAGAGGATTATCCCCATAAAAGTCTAATAGGGTTATCCCCAGTAAATCGCAACTGAAAGATCATCCCCCAGCAAAGTTCTTTCCTTTCACAAACAGGAATTCAATCCTCAACAGATTCAGTATCACCAGCAATGGTAATCCATCCCCAGCAGAGCTTATCAGTGGATTCCTCAGCAGAGCATCTCTTCCCCACAGAGTAATCTCCTCATCCGTTTATTCTCCAACGGAGTTATCTTCTCCTGCAGTTTTATTCTCGCAATCACCTTCGTTCACCGTCCCTAGCGGAAGCGAAGAATTCAACTCTTGTCTCCAGCAGTAATCCGGGATTTATTTTCCCCAGCTAAAACATCACATTTCCATACATCATGGTACATGCATATATGCATCATACCACACAATCTCATTTATTTTGAGAGCATCATTGCTTGATATATGTCATGCATTGCATATAACTGACCTTTACCTTTCAGGAAAGATACAGTTAAGTTCTCAGCTATGGCAAAGACCTCCTCTGGTTCAGTCAGATCGCCGATAAGATCTCCCTGATTCGTATTCCAGTTGAAGTTATACCAAGTCCTTGTCTGGTCCAGTTAACTCGATTCCTAAAGATTTTTCTGATGCTGATCCAGTCAAATTTATTCTAAGACCTTGTCTGGTCCAGTTAAATCGATTCCTAAAGATTTTCTGATGCCAATCCAGTCAAAGTTATTCCAAGATTCTTGTCTGGTCCAGTTAAATCAATTCCTAAAGATTTTTCTGATGCCGACCCAGTCAAAGTTAATCCAAGACCTTGTCTAGTCCAGTTAAATCGATTCCTAAAGATTTTTCTGATGTCGATCCAGTCAAAGTTATTCCAAGACTCTTGTTTGGTCTAGTTAAATCGATTCCTAAAGATTTTTCTGACGCCGATCAAGTCAAAGTTAATCCAAGACTTTTGTCTGGTCCAGTTAAATCGATTCCTAAAGATTTTTCTGATGTCGATCCAGTCAAAGTTATTCCAAGACTCTTGTCTGGTCCAGTTAAATCGATTCCTAAAGATTTTTCTGATCCCGATCCAGTCAAAGTAAATCCAAGACCTTGTCTGGTCCAGTTAAATCGATTCCTAAAGATTTTCTTGACGCCGATCCAGTCAAAGTTATTCCAAGACCTTATCTGGTCCAGTTAGATCGATTCCTAAAGATTTTTATTATGCCGATCCAGTCAAATTTATTCCAAGACCTTGTCTGGTCCAGTTAAATCGATTCCTAAAGATTTTTCTGATGTCGATCCAGTCAAAGTTATTCCAAAACCTCCTCTGGTTCAGTCAGATCGCCGCGAATATCCCCCTGATTCGTATTCCATTTGAAGTTATTCAAAGACCTTGTCTAGTCCAGTTAAATCGATTCCTAAAGAATTTTATGATGCCGATCCAGTCAAAGTTAATCCAAGACCTTGTCTGGTCCAGTTAAATCGATACCGAAAGATTTTTCTGATGTCGATCCAGTCAAAGTCAATCCAAGACCTCCTCTGGTTCAGTCAGATCGCCGATAAGATCTCCCTGATTCGTTTCCCAGTCGAAGTTCAGACCACCTATCAACAATCTCCAAATGGCATCTGTAAGCCCATTCCCGGCATCACAATGCTGATACCACTTCATGCGAGTGCAAATTTCTAGGCACTCTAGTGTTCAATCATCTTCCACCTTCGGATCACGAAAGGCCCGAAAGCAAATCTATATCCTAGGGTTTAAGAAAATTGAACAGGGGCAGCTGTTGTACCACAAAATTTTCCCTCTCATATTTCCCAAAACATTGCAAGAAAGATCTCCAAGTGCCTCAAGTTTGCTCAAGAGTTGGACAGTCAAATCATCTCCTAAGGCAGTCAACATCAAATTAGGGTTTTGTGTAGCATCAAGATCCTTGAACCCAAATGACCTCAAGTGCTCCCCAATGTCCTAATATGTTCTCAAGTTCCTCCATGTCAAATTTCAAGCCTTGCAGAGAAAGTTTGGTCAGTCAATTGCCCAAAGGGTCCAAAAATCGACTGTGCTAGGGCAAAAGTCAATTGTGACCTACAAATAGTCAAACTTCAAGATTTTTTGTCAACATTCTCATTCTGAATGATATTTCATCATTTTATCAAGGTTTGATCATGATTCATCAAGGATTGCTCAAAATTCATCAAGATTCAAAAGTTGCTAAATTAGGGTTTTATAGGAAAAGTCAAATCAACTTTGACCAAACATAACTTTCTCATACTTTATGAGAAATGCCCCATCCAAATCTCATTTTGAAGAGGATGCAATTTCCTACAATCCATCTTCATACCCCAAGCTCAAGAAATGAACTCACAAGAAGTTATAAATTTGGACATTATAGGTCATTTATGAAAGTCAACAAAAACACCTTTTTTTACAAAGCTTATAACTTGAGAATGGAATATCAAAATGGGATGAGACAAAAAGGGTTGATTAGAGGACATCCCTAGATATCTAAAAAGTCCAAGAACACCTACAAAAGTTCAAAATTGAAGAAGTTATGCATTGTTGAAGTTGGGCATTTTCGCAAAATTGCCAAAAGTCAACTATCCCCAAAACTTCAAATTTTGTCAAATGGGCCCATTCTTTTCCACTTGATTTGATCTTGTCACACTACACACGTGTCCTAGATTCATCCTCGTGTCCATTAATTAATTTTTCTATTTTATTTAATTTTTTATTGAATTAATTCATTTTAAATCAATTTAAATCAAATAAAATCCAAATATTGATTACTTAGGACCTTTTTGGTTGTTATAGGTCTTGATTATCATCAATGACATGATCAAATCCGTATCAAGCTTTTCATGTGCAAAAATATTGGATTTTCGACAAAATAAGAAAGTTATCAATGGTGAATCAAATCATATCTCCAAACATCAATGTGCAAAGATTCAAGACTTAAAAGTTGACCTAATCCAATGCTTATTACATATACAAGGAAAAGGACACTAGATTAGAGGTTAGAGGCTGCAAAATCACAAGAACCAAACTTGAGAAAACTTGGAAAAAGTGTGAATCTGAAATCGTGCTTAGAGGCAGTTTCAACACAAAATCTCAACACCACCCCATTGTTGGGCAATCATTGAGTGAGAAGCAATCAAAAGCAAGCTCTCTCACCCTCTCAATCGCGCTGTAAGTCTCTCAAAACACCGCCCTGTATTTGAAATTGCAACTCCATGTTCTTGCATTTTTTTGACAAAATCTTTGCATATTCATGATCCTTGTTCAATTTGCAAGCTTTCTGCATTAGCCAATTGTATTTATATGGTCTATAACCCCCTAGCCGAATCTAGGGTTCTTGGTTCTTGTTTTTGGGCATTTTATTTGCAGGCAAAATTAATGCCATTGATGGACATAGGCATGATTAGTGGAGGAAGACGAACATGTCCATGGTCTTGGATTATGTTTTCATGGCCTAGAACCCATTTTAGGAATGAGCTACGGATTTAGCTGCGGATATAAATCCGCAGGTAAATATCCAGGTTTCAACGAGGAAGACGATGACGCGTCTCCCTCCTATTGGTTGATTCAAATCTGGAGCGTGTTTTTTATAGTTTCTGGCATATTAATTGTTTTCTCCATATAATAATTATTGTCCATCATAATAACGAATAAAGTGCAGTGGTTGAGTGGCAAGGTGTTAGTTCAATGACTCACAGGACCTGGGTTCGAATCCCAGGTCCCCCAAAAGCTTTGTATTATTTTTCAACAGGTATTCCAATGCAAGCTCCAATGCATGGTTCACCATACACCATCACCCAATCATCTGCCAGATGGCCCCAGGCCAGATTTGGTGGTCCAGAATGAATGCCTACCATGAGCCAAAGTCAGCGCGTATGCATGGAAGCAGGAAAGGTCAACACAGGCCAACTCAAATGGGCCTTGAACTTGCTAATCAGACCTCCAATCTGGGCCCAAACACCCCCTGAGTTTTGTTTTCTATTTCATTCTTTTTCTTTATTTTATTTAATTGTTTGCTATTTTTATTATAATTTCACTAACCAATTAAACTTTTTCCTCATAAAATCAAAAACCAAAAAACATATTTTATTTATTAAAATTAAATTCAGCACTTTATTTTTGTTAATAAATTAATTTAATTAATTTAGGTTAATTGGGAAATAACTTTAATATCTTTTGCAATAATTAAAATTAATTCAGAAAATTAGGTTTTTATTAACTTTGATTAATTTATTTTTAATCCTTTAAATATCAAAAATCCAAAAAAATATTATTTTCTTTAATTAATTAATTCGTTTATTAATTTAATGTTAACTTAATTTAATTTGTTTTTTTTTTCAATTCAAAAAACAACCAAAAATCACATTCTTTCAAAAAAGGGTCAAAACCCTAAAACTTACGCCCGATTTAATTTCTCGCACGCGATCCATTTTATCATATTATTGTATCTGTTTCCCGGAATGTAATAGTTTAATAGGACTTTAAATATTTTTATCGCTTTATTTATTTTCTGCATTTTAATTTCAAGGGTTGTTTTTGGCGATGTAAATACCTGACGCCTTGTAATAGTTAGTTTAATTTCCGCAATTTAATTTCCGCAACTTATAAACTGTTAGATGTTTGATAATAGGGAATGCATGACAAGATCAAATGTTTAAACCTAAAATCAACATAGATAACCATTGACATGTACAAAGATAAAATTAACCGAAACAACACACTCACACATGCGCACTCTTAGGGTACACCTCGCTTGGTTGCCTTCGAACGTGGTCATTGAGTATAGGAAGTTTTAGAGGTCGCCCTCTTGTCCAAAGATCATAGTTGCCTCGAAACGGTTGCCTCGGAAAAATGATCTAAGACATTAGGGTTACCGCTAAGGCGTCCTAACATTGCTTTAGTGACCACACGTCCCTTAATCGAATTGACCCTTAAAACTCCAACGAAGATGCTACCTACTCATCAATAGTGGGATAGCATTGTCTAAAGGAAATTAGCACAAATTGATTCCTTTTTCGAGTAGGTAGATGGTTCTTAAGTACTTGCTCTCTCAAAAAAAATAAAAACTTTTCGCACTTACACTCCTTTCAAACAAGAACTTCTTTCAAACCCACAAAACACAAAGAAAAGCAATTTTGAAAACACTTTGAGCAAGTACCTAAGAGCCCGTGGATAAGCACAGATAGAAAGGGTGCTAACAACTTCCCTTTCTATAATCTACCCCCCGGACCCAAGAAACATCTCGAAAAAGGAATTTTTTTATGCTTTTTTCCATTCCTTGTTGGATAAAATAAAATACGGTGGAGACTCTTGCTTACCGCGACATTTTGCGAAAACAAACGCAAAACACGAACCAGCATTCCAAAAACAGTCAGTTCTCTCCCACCGTATCACACTATACATTTTCGTTTTATATCGAAGTAATATCGAAGAGCACGAAAATATCGAAGTAATATAAAAGATTGTCGAACCATAGACACCAATGTCAACCTACCGTAATCTATCTTCACTTTGTAAAGCTAAGGCTAATGAATATTTGATAAAGGGGAATAAAGGTACTAAAGGCTAAAGGTTTGAAAATAATACTAAAACGAGGCCGAGATATGATTTCCGCGTTCCTGAAGGACTTATAGAAAACGGGTACTAATAACGACTATAACTTAGTTCTGTAGAATATACTAACTTAAAGACTTTGTCTCACGCTTCCACGTTATTAACTAAAGCCATACTTCCTAGTCCCAAGATTTTTCTCTCGCTCACTCGGTAACTAAGAAATATATTTTGAAAGCCAATAATATCCTAAAAGCATCTAATGCGCTCTCGCTGTATTTAGATTTGTTTCCTAATTTCCACTATCCGGTTCATTCCTCACGCTCTCGCGGTGACGACTCTAACCTTAATTGATTTCTCACTCTCATGACAAAATCGTGTTAAATAATCTTTCACTCTCGTGACAAGGTTATTTAAATTAGACTTGGAACTTAAAACCAAAACAGAATCCTAATCATAAATTTGCACCTATTATTTTCTACCGAGTCTGTTCGCAACAATAGTCCTCACACATCAGACTCAAGACTATTTAGCCAGACATGTTACTAATTAAAAACACATGAATAATTATAGTTACGATGAAAAACGACATAGTAATTAAATTTGACAAACAAAATAGTAATAATAAATAATGCGATAAAAATAATAGCAATAATAATAATAATAATAATAATAAAACGGTAAAATAAAGAACCTGTAAATGCAGAAAACAGAAACAAAGAAAACTTGAATTGAAATAGCCGACAAACTTAGATCTGATACATAAATTAAACGGTAGAAATAAATCCTAAAACTAATTTGGTAATAGTCCCCCGATGTGGAGAACTATTACGTTTACATTCTAAGAAAAAGCTATGAATGAAAAATGAAAATATATCTTAAAATGGACGAGAGAGGGCCCTATTTATAGCCTTGGAGGCGTGCGGGAGTTGAGATATTTTCACCTCCGGAATTTCCTCTGTAGCGACCGCTAAGGACTGAAGAACTCTCAGTGTAACGGTCGTTACACTCCTGAGCTTGGGGTAGGGCTTGTGTGGCAGGGTATAACGGTCGTTACACTCCTGCTTTTGAGGAAAGGCTTGCGTGGCAGGGTGTAACAATCGTTACACTCCTTTAGGAAAATGTGTAACGGTCGTTACACTCCCTTAGGCCAATGTGTAACGGTCGTTACACTCCCTTAGTGGATTGGGCCAATGCTTCTTTTCTTGGGCTTTTTGCTTTTAGTGCACCCTATTTTACCACACACCCCTCAATTTCATAATTGCTCTTGATTAGCTTGACTTTTCTCAACTTTCTTCTCACAAGCCTTGCAAACACCAAATTCCTGAAAATATAGAAAATACCAGCATAATACGAATAAAGAGTAATTTAATTAATTAAAATAGAGACATAATTTATGTTAATCAAGCCAAATATACTATACATTTTCGTGTTATCAAATACCCTCACACTTAAACCATTGCTTGTCTCAAGCAATCGACCAACACGGTAAAAGAAATGATAAGAGAGCTTTGAAACAAGGGCACAACACGACTCCTAATCATACGTGGCTGCTAGGCTAATGTATGTTTGATAGGTACTAAGTATTCAATACCAAGGATACTGTAACGACATAATGTTCAAAGACTCCCACTTTATGCAAACTAATTCGAATCATGCCATTATAACTCAACCTATATCTCTCTTTTTTATTTTACTCTATTCATTCAAGCACAATCGCATTAAGCCCTTTATTTGTACACGCACATAGTAGGGGGAATCGGTTAGCGACTATGATCCTTTTATTTTCTTTAGCACGTGGTTCTGGTATTAAAGCGGTGCAACCCATTTTTCCCAATTGCGCTTGCGGGGGATCGGACCGTAGTCCGCCCTACCAAGTCCAGTACCAGTGACCTCTGGACCAACCAATAATGGGTGATTATATTAAATCCTTACAGGCTTAACAACCATTGGGATAAATGACCGGGTGAGGGTCACCTAACTTAGAAGGTTATTTTTCAATTAAATCAATTATTTATTAAAAACAGGATCATTCACTTATATTCATCGACTCCTTACGTAGTTTGTGTTTAAGATGGTGCTGACTGCTAATATAAACTACTTAATAGCTACTTTGAAAACTTGAGCCTAAGGTATTGACATAATGGGTACCCAGATTGATATCACATAAGTAGGGGTTTAGGGTGTCATAACGGTATCGATTTTATCGAAACTTTCCCAAGTCTCTCTAACAAAGCTTAGACAGCCTATAAAATTTCAGAGTGTGGTGCCATGAATCAAAAAGAAAATTTTTTTGTTGGAGGCTAAAATTTTAAAAGTTCGGGGAAATTCGATAACAACTGAAAACAAGCATACAGACTCGACATAATAATTGAAAACAGGCATACAGACTCGACAACACATGCTATGACTCGACCAAATACCAAAAACAAGTAAAATCCTAAAAACATGAAATAAACTTAGAAAACAATCAATCAAACTAAAAAGAAATAAATGGAAAGCGGTAGAGTTCCTCCCCCAAACTTAAACCAAACATTATCCTCAAAGTTTTTATAAAAGGTGGAAATAGAAAAGACTGAACCTGTATGAATGCTATTGATGGGCTATCACGACTGTTGTACCCGAAAATATGCCCTCTCATATTTCCCAAGACATTGCAAGAATAATTTCCAAGTGGCTCAAGATTGCTCAAGAGTTGGACAGTCAAGCTATCTCCTAAGGCAGTCAATCTCAAATTAGGGTTTTGTGTTGCATCAAGGTCCTTGCATCCAAATGACCTCAAATTCTCCCCAATATCCTAATATGTTCTCAAGTTCATCCATGTCAAATTTCAAGCCTTGCAGAGGAAGTTTGCTCAGTCAATTGCTCAAAGGGTCCAAAAATCGACCGTGTTAGGGCAAAAGTCAACTGTGACCCAAATACAGTCAAACTTCAAGATTTTTTGTCAACATTCTCATTTTGAAGGATATTTCATCATTTGATCAAGGTTTGATCATGATTCATCAAGGATTGTTCAAAATACATCAAGACTCAAAAGTTGCTAAATTAGGGTTTTGTAGGAAAAGTCAACTCAACTTTGACCAAGCATAAATTTCTCATACTTTATGAGAAATGACCCATCCAAAGCTAATTTTGAAGAGGATTTAATTTCCTACAATCCATATTTACACCCCAAGATCAATAAATGCACTCACAAAAAGTTACAAATTTGGACATTATAGGTCATTTTTGAAAGTCAACAAAAACACCTTTTTTTCCAAAGCTTATAACTTGAGCATGGAATATAAAAATGTGATGAGACCAAAAGGGTTGGTTATATGACATATCAAGATTTCTAAAAGGTTCAATAACACCTCCAAAGGTTCAAAATTGAAGAAGTTATGCATTGTTGAAGTTGGGCATTTTTGCAAAATTGCCAAAAGTCAACTATCCTCAAAAATTCAAATTTTGTCAAATGGGCCCATTCTTTTTCACTTGATTTGATCTTTTCACACTACACACGTGTCCTAGATTCATCATTGAACCCATTTATTAATTTTCTTATTTTATTTTATTTTTTATTGAATTATTCCATTTTAAATCAATTTAAATCAAATAAAATCACAAAAACTTGATTGCATAAGATCTTTCTCTATTTTCAGGACCTAATCATCATCAATGTCATGATAAAATTCGTATCAATCATTCCATGTGCAAAAATATTGGATTTTTGGCAAATTAAGAAAGTTATCAATGGTGAATCAAATCCAATCTCCAAGCATTGATGTACAAGGATTCAGCTCACAATTGTTGACCTAATACAATGCAGCATACATATACAAGTGAGAGCACACGAATTGAAGGCCTAGAGGCTTCAGAATCATCAAAAGCAAACTTGAAAAAATTGCCAAAAGGTGTGAAACTGAAATCGTTCTTAGAGGCAAATTCAAAGGCAAAACTCAATGTCAATCAATTGCTGGACCATCCTTGAAGCAGAACCAACCCAAAATCAATCTCCATACGCGCCCTAAAGCTCTGTAAGTCTCTCAAAAAACTGCTTTTCATTTGAAATCGCAACTCCAAATTCTTGCATTTTTCTGGCAAATCGTTGACATATTCATGATGCTTGTGCAATTTCTGGACTTTTGGCATTACTTGATTGCATTTACATGAACTCTAACCCCATAACCGTATAGCTAGGGTTTTTGCATTAGATTTTAGGGTTTTCTTTTGCAGGAAAAATCAAGACTCAAGAGAGATATAGGTTTGCTCATGAGGCCTAGACGAGCACAAGCATGTGCTTGGAATCAATTTCCATGGCCTAGAACGGATTTTAGGTTGAGTGTGATTGGTGGATCTGGAACTGACTGTTTAACGCTGGTTCGCGAAATGTCGTGGTAAGCAAGAGTCGCCACCGTCTTTTATTTTCTCCAACATGGACAGGACAAAAGCACAACAAAATTCCTTATGAGATAGTTTCTCGGTTCGGGAGGTAGATTTATAGAAAGGGAAGGTGTTAGCACCCTTTCTATCCATGGTTATCCATAGGCTCTTAGATACTTGGTCATTTGTGTTTTCAAAATGATTTGCTTTTCAGAGTGTGAGTGGGTTTGAAAAAGTTTCGTTTAAAGATTTCGGAATAACTCTTGTATCAGTCCTCAAGAGTATTTGAAAAATTGTTTTGAAAGCTTTTTGAAAGTGTCGGTGTGAAAAGATTTTTGTTTTGTTTTTGAATAGAGCAAGCATCTACGAGTCATCTACCTACCCTAAGGAATTAGGCTGTGTAAATGTCCTTAAGGTAGTGCCATCCCATCATTGAGAGGTGGGTAGCACCACCGTTGGAGGTGTTCGGGTCAATTCGAGTGTAGGGACAATGTGGTCACCAGAGCAACAGTAGGACACCTTAGAAGCTACCCTTATGCCATTGATCCTTTTTAATTCCGAGGCAACCGTTTCGAGGCAACTGGATCATATCATGGACATAAGGACTTACTAAAACGTCCTATACTCGACGACCACGTTTCGAGGGCAAGGCAACAATGAGGTGTACCCTAAGAGTGGTGTGTGAATTTGTGTGTTATTTTCATGTTAATATTATCTTTGATCAGGGCATTATTGTGAGCTACACTTGTTTTTAATTAGCATGCATTCTTTCATACAAGTTAATAGTTAAGGGGTGCGGAAAGTAAATTGCGGAAAGTAAAATCCTACGCTATTACAAGGCGCGGGTCTATACATCGCCAAATTAACAAAGACCCGTTTTAGGTAAATAAGTACGAAAAATAAATAAAAAAATGATAAAAGTCCTAATTACTATTACACATCCGGAGCAATTACATAATAATCGAACAAAGTAAATGCGCGCGAAAGAAGAATCGGGAATGTCTAAGGGTGTTGACCCTTTTAGGAAAAGAAATTAATTTTTGGTCTTTTTTGTAATTAAATGAAATTAAAAACTAATTAATTATTTTAATTAAAAGAAAATATTTTTTGGTTTTTTATGTTTTTTTATGAAATAAAATAGAAAAAGAAATAAAATTCTAGGTTAACCTAAATCTAAATCTATTTTAATTATTAAAAAGAATGTTAAAATGGCCTAATTAAAAAACTAATTCAATTATGGTTTATTTACAAAATAAAAATAATAATAATAAAAATGTTAATTTTATTTTTTGGTTTTTTATGAAAATGGTTAATTGATTAATTACTAATAATAAATAAAATAAAAAGGGGTTAGAAATTAAATTGAAAAATAAAATGAAAAGAAAATAAACCAAATGGAGGGGGTGCTGGGCCAGAAATGTGGGTGTGATGCTGAATCTTGGCCCATTAGGAAGCCAACTCGTTTGACCCTGGGAATTGAATGGAATGCTGTTGACCAGGCACATGGTGTTCTTGCTTTCTGGGCCCTTGGATTTGCCTTGAAGACACCTGGCTTGTTGGATCTATAGGGCTTATGATGAACCTTCCTTGGAGCGCTGCACAGGAAAGTCAAATGAAAAATAATATGGGAATTGTAAGGGGACCTGGGAATCGAACCCAAGTCCCAAGGGTGGCATGGCACGTTCCCAACCACTGAGGCATTCAAACACATTCGTTAGTATTATGGAAAAGAAAATTTATATAGAAAAACTGCATTATATGCCAGCAAACAAAAAACATGCGCGCGGAATTTGAACACACCAACGCCTGCTTGCCACGTCTGTCATCTTCAAGCTTTTCTGCAAATGTAAAAATACATAGCAGGGGTTTTAAACCCCCCCAAAACACAAGCCTGCAAATAATAGCGATTAGCACATGCTTGAACATAAATTGAGCGCGAGGTCATGGTTGTGTTCGTTTGGATGTCACGATTTCAATGGCATACGTTTGGTTGTCCAATTTTACCATATGTGTAAACGCCTAATTTTGAGCTTCTGAAAACCTAATGTCCAACAATGGCAGTTTTTGATATAGGATGTTATAGTTCAATTGACTGATACCAAAAGCTTCAGAATGTCCCTATGAGTATAAATCAATTCAAAAAAAATGTCAAAAACGCATGAATGATCATATAGAACTCAAGAAAAAAATGCAAACCGTTTGGCCTGAGTTCTAAGATTCTGGGCACGTTTGGATTGGTTTTTGATTGCAAAAGCTTCCTTGGGATACCAGGAATGTGTTTGGATTGGAATGGAGGCTTGAGAGGCGCTGCAACTAGGTTTTTAGTTTCTCTTTTTTCCTTTGAAATTTTGAAAAGTGTATGGCCGTTTTGGAGCTTTTTAGGTCGTGAATCCTTTTGTGATTGCTTGCATACATGTTATGTAAAGGATTTCAATCAGAATTAAGGGCCTTGAAGCCTTGCATTCATGCTTAAGATTTTGCTATGAACTCCATTAAAACACTTTCCATTTTTGTGCCAAAATTTGAATTCTTGCTTGATTTAGCCCTTTGCACGAATTTGGAATGGTCATGACGGTGTATCAAAGCATTTCAATACAAAATATACCATTTAATTAATTTTCTTGATTTTTATTTGATTTTAAAAGATTTAAAATGAATTAAATCAAATAAAATTAAATAAAAATGGAAAAGTTAATTTTAAATCTTGAAATAATTTGTGGGAAGCATGGCCAAGCTGAAACGAGTGGAAAAAGTGGGCCCCTTTAGTCAAAAATGAAGTTTCAAGGATAATTGATTTTGGCCATTTCACAAAAATTTCCCAACTTCTCCAATGCATATCTTGCTCAATTTTAAAGCTATGAACATGTTCTTGGACATTTTGGAAAGGTCTTGAAGTCCTCTAACCAATGTCTTTAGTCCCATGTCATTTTGATTTACCAATCTCAAGTTATGGTCTTTGACTTAAAGTCCCTTTTTGTTGACTTTTGAAAATGACCTATAATGTTGAAATTGATAACTTTTTGTGAGAGCATTTCTTGGACTTGGAATGTGAAGATGAGTTGTAGGAAATGTCTTCCCCTTCAAGATGAGCATTGGATGGGATTTTTCTGATGAACCATGAGGAAGTTATGCCTTGGTCAAGTTACAGTTGACTTTTCAGCTGTCCAAAAATAGAAACTTTTGCATCTTGAGACTTTTTGAGCCATTCTTGTGAAATCATGGTCAAGACTTGACCAAATGATGATTGTGGCTTCAAAATAAGATGTTGACCAAAAATTTTGACTTTTGACTGCCAAATGACCATTTTGCCCCTGCAGTTGACTATTGAGCAATTAGGGTTTTTGACTGTGCAACTTGACCTTGTGAGCCTTGAAACTTGACATGTAGGTGCTTGACAATGTGTATAGGCATATGTGACTTGATTGAGCCCTTGAAAACCTCAACTTCCTTGCAGAAACCAAAACCCTAATTTGACTGGCTTAGGAGGATGGTTGACTGTGTAGCCCTTGAGTAGATTTTGAACCATCTGAGGTGATGCTTGTCAAAAACTTTGAAGAATATGGGAGGGCAAATTTTGGGGTACAACAGTTGCCCCTGTTCAATCTTCTTAGACCTGAGGATGTAGATTGGCTTGCGTGCCTTTCGTAATCTGAAGGTGGAAGATGATTGAACACTAGAGTGCCCAGAAATTTGCACTCACATAGTAGAGTATCAGCAGTGTGATAGCGGGAATGGGCTTACAGATGCCATTTGGAGAGATGATGGGTAGGAGGATGGGCTTATAGATGCCATCTGGAGATGGGACAGAACCTTGTCGAGAATGGGCTTATAGATGCCATTTGGAACTGAAATGGGAGGATGGGCTTATAGATGCCATCTAGGTGTTGATCGCGTAAGAGATTTCTTAGCGAGAACTTGCGTACCTTAGAAAGAAAGATAATTACCTGGCCTGTTACAGGTGTTGATCTTCGAACTCTTTATGTAGATGTGCCCTGGCCGGATACAGGAATCGAATCTTCAAACTCTTCAGACGTGCCCTGGCAGGATACAGGAATCGAGTCTGGAATCAGTCGTCAACAGATACACCCTGGAAAGATACAGGAATCGGATCTTCGAACTCTTCAGACGTGCCCTAGCAGGATACATGAATCGAGTCTGGTAATGTAGTCGTCAACAGATACACCCTGGCAAGATACAGGAATCGGATCTACGAACTCTTCAGACGTGCCCTGGCAAGATACAGGAATCGAGTCTGGTTATGTAGTCGTCAACAGATACACCCTGGCAAGATACAGGAATCGGATCTTCGAACTCTTCAGACGTGCCCTGGCAGGATACAGGAATCGAGTCTGGTAAGGTAGTCGTCAACAGATACACCCTGGAAAGATACAAGAATCGGATCTTCGAACTCTTCAGACGTGCCCTGGCAGGATACAGGAATCGAGTCTGGTAATGTTAGTCGTCAACAGATACACCCTGGCAAGATACATGAATCGGATCCTCGAACTCTTCAGACGTGCCCTGGCAAGATACATGAATTGAGTCTGGTAATGTCCGTCGTCAATAGATACACCCTGGCAAGATACAGGAATCGGATCTTCGAACTCTTCAGATGTGCCCTAGCAGGATACAGGAATCGAGTCTGGTAATGTCAGTCGTCAACAGATACACCCTGGCAAGATACAGGAATCGGATCTTTAGTTGCGACAGTTGATAGCAATTATCTTTGTACTGACCTTTGTCCTGAAAATACAAAACGTTAGTTGTATGCAATGTCATGATGTATGACATGCGTGATGTCACGAGATGACTGAGGTTGTATGTTCATGATGCGTATATGCATGCTATAATGTATGAAGATGTGATGTTTATGAATGTGTTTTCGTCTAGGAAAATAAATCCTTGACGAATGCCGGGAAGTTGGATCCTGGGCTGATGTTTGAGGAGAAGAGTTCTTTGTTTCCACTGGGGATGATGGTTGCAAGAATACCGGTAGGAGAAGATGATTCCGTTGGGGAATAAACTTGGCGAATAGACTACTCTGCGGGGAGTGAACTCTGTGGGGAGAGAGATACTTTGCTGAGATTTGATGATAACTCCGTTGGGGATACCATTGTTATGTTATATTGAAGGAATTGATGAACTCCGCTGGGGGATAGGAAGACTCCGTCGGGGACGATCTTTCCGTGGTTATTGGCTGAGGATAACCCAGTTATATCCTGGTGGGGAAATAACCTTCTGAATAAAGCCGGGGGAGCATTCGTGCTCTACAGGGGAGAAGCTTCCATAATCTACTGGGGATAAGCTTACTACTGGGGAGATTGATTGAACTCTCCTGGGGGAATCTTTTCAGATTGGACTGGACTCTCCTGGGGAAATTTTTGAGATATACTGGGAAAGTGGCTCCATTGAATGTCTGTATACCGTCGGGGAACAATCTTAGATTAAGACTGTCGGGGATGCTTGTTAAGAATGTTTGTATATTGCGCTGAGGAATGTTGAGATCTGCTGGGGATACCCAACTTCCTTAAGGCTGATAAAGTAGGCTAACTCTGCTTGGGGAGAGTATTGTTGACTTGCTGGCTCACTCTCTGGGGAATTAAGATATCTTGGTTACATTCTTCAGCCGAACTTACCTTGGTACCTTGGTGGATAGAGCAATTAGATCGCTTTAGACAACTCATTATTGCCCCTGTTTCTAATGTCACCTGTAATTAATCCTTTGTTTTGCATGCAAATATTTATGAGTTAGCAATTAGTGTCAAATGCATATATCACAAATTAAACCTTGGACGTTCTTCGCAAAACAAAACAGAAAAAGGAAAAATAATTGGCAATTGGTCTGAAAAGTGTATTTGTATTGATTTTTGAATTTTCCTGTAAATAGGCGTTTATGTACAAGAGGCTGACGTCCTAGTAAGAGAACGCCGCCGAACAATGGAGTTTATACAATTTTGTGAAAAGGGAAAGCAAAATAGCTATGTGAAAAGAATAATCCCACTGGGTTCCAACTCTGCTATTGCCTTTATATCTTCGAGCGTCTCATTACTTTGCTGCTCGGTTGAAGATGAAGCTGACTGATCCATGCCGTCTGAACTTGATGTTGATACCGGATTCTGGATGCAAGGTGATCCAATGAGACATAGTATTACGCTTTAATCCCTAACTTTTTCCTGGACCGCCCTTTCGGGTTTTCAGTCCACCGGGATACCCATTTTTGCCCAAGCCAGCTTTTCAGGTTTTCGACTTGCCGGGTGTACAGATTTTTTCATTTCATCCCTCATTTTGCCCGAACCCTTTTGGTTCGCCGGGAAGCCCTAATTTTTGCCTAGGTATGTCAACCTAGCGGGTCTTTTATCATGCGTAGTATCTTTTTACTATGTCTGCATTGGCGGGGTGAGGAAGGTCGTCACCATCCATGGTGGTTAGGATCATGGCTCCTCCTGAGAACACATGTTTAACCACAAATGGCCCTTCGTATGTAGGGGTCCATTTGCCCCTGGGATCACTTTGAGGAAGAATGATGCGTTTGATTACCAGGTCCCCAACTTGATACTCTTGTGGTCTGACTTTCTTGTTAAATGCCCTGATCATCCGTTTTTGGTACGTCTGACCATGACAAATAGCGGTGAGTCTCTTTTCGTCAATTAGGTTTAACTGATCAAGTCGTTTCTGGATCCAGTCATCTTCACTCAAACCTGCATCCTTCATTATCCGGAGAGAGGGTATCTGGACTTCAATCGGCAAGACTGCCTCCATACCATACACCAAAGAGAAAGGAGTTGCCCCAGTTGACGTCCTTGCTGAGGTACGGTACCCATGAAGAGCGAACGGTAACATCTCGTGCCAATATTTATAGGTCACTGTCATCTTCTGCACAATCTTCTTGATATTCTTATTAGCTGCTTCTACAGCCCCATTCATCTTCGGCCGGTAAGGAGAAGAGTTGTGGTGCTGTATCTTGAATTGCTCGCAGAGCTCAGTGATCATCTTGTCATTAAGATTGGTACCATTGTCCGTAATGATCCTCTCAGGGACGCCGTATCGACAGATCAGGTTGTGTCGAATGAACCCTGCCACGACATTCTTGGTTACCGTAGCGTAAGAAGCTGCTTCAACCCACTTTGTAAAGTAATCAATTGCTACCAGGATGAATCGATGCCCGTTGGATGCCGTAGGTATGATCTCTCCGATCATATCAATGCCCCACATTGCAAAAGGCCAAGGTGTTGTCAAGACATTCAGAGGAACTGGAGGAACGTGCACCTTATCTGCATAAATCTGGAATTTATGACATGTCCGAGAATGTTGGTAGCAGTCAGCTTCCAATGTGGACCAGAAGTATCCTTCCCGAAGGATCTTCTTTGCCATGGTGTGCCCACTGGAATGTGTTCCGAAGGTACCTTCATGTAGCTCTGCCATGATCCTTTCTGCTTCAGTTTTATCCACACAACGCAGTAAGGTCGAATCATGGTTTCGCTTGTATAGAATGCCATTGCTGAGGAAGAACTTCGCTGCGAACCTTCTCAGAAACTTCTTGTCGTTGGCAGATGCACCTTCAGGGTATTCCTGGGCTTCCAGATACCTCTTCACCTCATGATACCAAGGATTTTCAATTACTGTCTCAGCCTCAAGGTCATAATAATATGCAGGTTCGTCTAATTTCTAAATGATGATCTGGGGAGCCTCATTGTCCCACTTGACTTTGAACATAGAAGACATCGTAGCCAACGCGTCCACCAGCTGATTCTCTTCTCTCGGGAAGTGTTCAAAAGTTATCTCTGTGAAATGGGGAATCAATGTCAACACACATTCTTTGTAAGGAATAAGGTTTAGGTGTTTCGTATCCCACTCGCCTTTGATCTGATTGATCACGAGAGCGGAATCTCCGAAGACACTCAGAAACTTGATCCTTAAGTCAATTGCAGCTTGAAGACCCATGATGCATGCCTCATACTCCGCCATGTTGTTGGTGCAGTTGAAACATAGTCGGGCAGTAAGTGGAGTATGAGTGCCTTGAGGGGATATGATTACAGCGCCGATACCGTTACCCAAAGCGTTGGAGGCTCCGTCAAAGTGCATAGACCATCGGGATCATTCCTCAGGTCCTTCATCCGGTCCAGGTACTTCACAATCAGTCACTATCATGATGCTCTCGTCTGGAAACTCGAAGTTCATTGACTGGTAGTCGTCTACTGCCTGATGCGCCAAGTGGTCTGCCAATACACTTCGTTTGATAGCTTTCTGAGTCGTGTACTGGATGTCGTATTCTGTCAAGATCATCTGCCATCTTGCTATTCTCCCAGACAGAGCAGGCTTTTCGAATATGTACTTTATTGGATCCATCTTTGAAATTAACAGAGTAGTGTGAGTCAGCATATACTGTCTCAGCCGGCGAGCAGCCCATACCAAAGCGCAACAAGTTTTCTCGAGCAGTGAGTATCGGGTCTCACATTCGGTAAACTTTTTGCTAAGGTAATAAATGGCATGCTCTTTTCGTCCAGACTCGTCATGCTGCCCCAGCACACACCCCATTGAGTTGTCAAGCACTGTCAAGTATAGTATTAGAGGTCTCCCTTCAACCGGTGGCATAAGAATGGGTGGTCCTTGGAGATACTCTTTAATTCTGTCGAAGGCGGCCTGACATTCATCGTTCCAACATACTACCTGATCTTTCTTCAGCAGCTTGAAGATTGGTTCACAGGTGGCAGTTAGATGCGAGATGAATCGGGCAATATAATTCAAACGTCCTAGAAAGCCTCTGACTTCTTTCTCTGTCTTGGGAGTTGGCATCTCTTGTATGGCTTTAACCTTGGCAGGGTCCACTTGAATACCTTTGTCGCTCATGATGAAGCCTAGCAACTTTCCAGATCTTACCCCAAATGTGCACTTATTTGGATTTAACCTCAGCTTGTACAACTTCAGACGGTCAAACAGCTTTTGCAGATGGTCAAGGTGTTCCTCCTCAGTTTGGGACCTTGCAATCATATCATCGACATACACTTCAATCTCATGGTGGATCATGTCATGAAATAAAGCAACCATGGCAAGTTGGTAGGTTGCCCCAGCATTTTTCAACCCGAATGGCATGACCTTGTAGCAGAAGGTGCCCCACTGAGTAACAAAGGTAGTCTTTTCCATATCTTCAGGAGCCATCGTAATCTGATTATAACCTGAAAAACCATCCATGAAGGAGAACACCTTGTGCTGAGCAGTATTGTCAACCAGAACATCAATGTGAGGTAGGGGAAGTCATCCTTGGGGCTCGCCCTGTTCAGATCCCTGTAATCGACACACGTTCTGACCTTACCATCTTTCTTCGGTACCGGCACCACATTGGCAACCCACTGAGGGTAAGAAGTCACTGCTAGAAACCCGGCATCAAATTGCTTCATTACCTCAGCTTTGATCTTCTCGGACATCTCTGGACGCATACGGCGGACCTTTTGCTTAACCGGAGGGCAGTCTTCCTTGGTAGGCAAATGATGAACTACGATGTCGGTATCCAACCCAGGCATGTCTTCGTAAGACCAGGCAAAGATTTCCATGTAGTCATGCAGCATCTGGATCAGCCGTTGTTTCACACTGAGCTCTAGATTAGCACCAATCTTGACTTCCTTTCTGTCTGTCTCAGTACCCAGATTTATCGTTTCCACTGGCTCTTCATGTGGTTGAATGACCCTCTCCTCCTGGAGTAACAGTCTTGCAAGTTCGCCAGGCACTTCGCAATCATCTTCACCTTCGTCTTCGGCTAAGTTGATCGGATTTTCGAAGTCATAACTGGCAGTAGCAGAGTCGTTACCAGTGAGATCCAGAGTGGATTGAAACCTGTATGGGTGAGTGTGTGTAAATACAGCTGTTTTGCAATATATAAAGAAAGAAAGGGAGCACAAGATTTGAAATGTGAAAAATGTCCAATGCTTTTATTCATGATATATGAAAGTGACAAACAAAAGCCCTCACAAATAAAACCACGGTGCCCCGGGTAAGACACCGGGCCATAAAGTTTCAAATTATTGTTTATTACAAATCCAAAACAAAGAAGTTCATTACTGGGTGACAAAAGTAATGGGTGTAAAGTCTTTTGCGGTCCAGTTTCTAGGTCCACCGTTGGTTGCCGGGTAGATCCAGCTGTCAAACTCGGATTCTTCCACTTCGTCTTCATCCCCAATAGCATTCACTCCTGGATTGGTGATGAGCACAGGAGGTCTTCTAATCCTTGCCTTGCGCACAGCCTTCTGAGCTTCTGCAGTGAAACCCAAGCCAAATTTATCAGTCTTTGGAGTAAAATCAGGGAGCCTGCCCCAGTTTGCACATTCACCTTTTTCAACCACAGCCAGGGCATCCTTCAAGGAAGTCATCTTCAAAGGAGAACCCTCTTCAGTCACTGCTTCTGCTGCTGCCAATGTTTATGGCACCTCTTCAAAATGTTGAAAGGGGGTCTCAATGAACTCCCCATCCATTTCTACGTACCTGAAGGAGTTGAGGTGGCTGACCATGTATTCCTCTTCCCCTTGCACTGTCACAATCTTCCCCCTGACCGGGTATTTGAGCTTCTGATGTAAAGTTGAAGTCACAGCTCCCGCCTTGTGGATCCACGGGCGACCCAGCAAACAAGAATAGGATGGACGGATGTCCATCACATAGAATTTTGAATCAAAGACCTGTGACCCAACCCTGAACCTCACCATGTACCATTCTTTTGGACCCGTCAAAGGCCCGAACAACAATGTTACTTGGTTTGAGTTCTAAACCCTCACAGTCCAGCCTATCTAGAGCTTTCTTGGGCAGCATGTTTAATGAGGAACCAGTGTCAACCAGCACATGAGCAAGAGTAGTGCCCCTGCATTCAATGGAGACATGCAGGGCATCATTATGGTTCTTCCCCTTGGCCGTCAGATCAGCATCATAGAAACCCAGGCCATTATCAGCGGTTAAGTTGGCCACACAGCCGGTGAATTGATCAGCAGACGTCTCTTGAGGCACGTGGGCCGTTTTCAGGAAAGCAATCAGGGCCTTGGCATGGGCCTCTGAACACAGCAACAGTGACAACATGGAGATTTTGGAGGGGGTGTGCCCCAGTTGTTCAACGACGTTGAAATCACTCTTCTTTATAATTTTGAGGATCTCTTCCATTTCTTGCTTGGAAGCCTCAACAATGGTCTTTGGTGCCTCCGTCTGGGCAGGCATATCAGCAGAAATTCCCTTGCCCCGAGCGTCAGATGACTCAGCAGCAGGGGTAGAAACTTGGTCAGGGGGGGAAATAGGCACACTGACAGGTGTGATGACAAGAGGCCTCTGAATTACTGGAGGAGCAATGTCTGGTGAGAATAGTCTTCCACTACGAGTGACCTTAGCAGGACCGGTGATATTGGTGACACCGGTACCAGTGTTGAACTCTTGTTTCACTCCCAGAACATAAACATCTGCCTCATAGTGCCATGGGACAGCTTTATCAGACTTATAGGGGATGGGCCCCGGAACAGTAATGGTGATGGGAGCAATCTTGTGAACAGGCAAAATTTGGACAGGCTTCTGTGAAGGAGCCTTGGAGGGTTGTTGAAAATGGTAACAATTGAAACTTCTTTGACGGGGGCAGCAGGAACGGCACTCTTCTTGAACAAGATCTCTTTACTATCCATCAGGTTTTGGACGCCTGATTTTAGCAAAGAACAACCAGCAGGGGAATCAGCACATAAAGGGAAACCTTTGCTACATCCCGGAAATAAACCGGCTAGCAACAGGTTCCTCTTGACGGTCAGCAGCGGAGTAGCAACATCGTCCACAGAAGCTACATATAAATCCTCTTCAACAGCATTCACTCCATGTTGGGGCATGGGAGCCGTCACAACATTTGGCCTCTCGGGCGCCTCGAACTGTATCTCCTTGGCATCAATAAGATCCTGAACCTTATTCCTCAGGGCCCAGCAATCATCAGTAGAATGTCCCGGGCTATCAGAGTGATATGCGCAACGGGCGTTGGGGTTGTACTTCGAAGATACTGTGTTTACCATCTTCGGAGCCTCTTTGACAGTTACCAGGCTAGTTGACAGCAGTTGCGGCAGGATCTGAGAGAGAGTCATGCTGAGCCGAGTATACTGTCGTTTGGGCCTCTCAGCTCTGGGTTGGTTGTACTGTTGTGGAGCAGCAGCAGGCTTAGAAATAACCACCGCGTTAACAGCTTGGCGGCGCTCAGGTTTGTTCTGCTTTCTTGGATCATACACAGCACTTGCCTCCTTCTTGAAGGGCTTCTTTTCAGTAATTGAGGAGGCAACCTTCTGTATCTTCCCCGATTTTATACCAGCCTCAATCCTCTCACCAGTCAGGATCAGATCAGTAAACCCAGCAGAGGAATTACCAATGAGATGGTTGAAGAATGGACCAGATAGGGTCCCCAAGAACATGTCTACTAGCTCACGATCTGTCAATGGTGGCTGCACCCTGCCAGCCAGGTCTCTCCATTTCTGTGCGTACTCCTTAAAACCTTCTCCCGATCCTAGCGACATACCCTGGAGTTGGGTACGCGTAGGAGCGAGGTCGGAATTATATTGATACTTCTTGTAGAAAGCAGTGGCCAAATCCTCGCAGTTACGAATGTTGGTTCCATCCAGCTGATAGAACCATTCGAGGTGAGTCCCTGAAAGACTCTCCTGGAAGAAGTGGATCCATAAGTTCTTGTCTGCTGTGTAAGGCTGGATCTTCCTTACATAAGAACGGAGGTACATCTTAGGACAGGAAGCCCCGTCATACTTCACAAAGGCTGGCGCCTTGAACTTGTGTGGGATCACCACTCCAGAAGATAACCCCAAGTCTCCGAAATCCAACCCAGGCACACGTTGAATCTCCATAACATTTAACCTGTCCTCCAGCTGTTTGTACCGGTCCTCAGCAGGAGGGTATTGTTCATCATTGAAGTCTGTCTCAGTGTCAGAGACTACAGGACTAGGGACCTCTCTCCCTTGGTGACTACCTTCCCCCACAGATGGAGTAGTCCTCTCAGCTTCATTCTGCAATGTGTTCCCGAGTCTGCGCCCAGTGTTGAATAGCACAGTCCTCTTCTTCTTCTTATTCTTCTTCAGGAGCAAAGCCTTCAGCTCTTGTTGCCCCTGGGCCAAGTTCATGACCATCTCCTGAAATTGGGCATTCTGGGCCTGGAGGGCCTTGATAGCTTGCTCGGTAGTGAGTTCAGGATTCATGACGCTTGAGTGCTGAAATAAACAGCGAAGAAGATTAAGCAACCTGTAGGAAAAGGGTACATGTAGTGCATATGATGAATGAAATGCGTATAAATTATGTTTTCAAAGACAATCGGGAATCAACTTTGTAAACAAAAGGAACACACTTTATTAGATTCAAACTTTAAATTGTTCAACAATCTTCCCTTAGGCGTTACAAGAATGAAAATACTGAAAAGGAAATAAAGCTGTAAAAGAAACATCCAAAGCCCATCAGTGCTCCCATGGCCTCCTCTTCTCAGTACGGATATAGTCATTCAGGGTTCGCTCGTTCTCCAATTGCTTGGTCAGCTTCTGGATCTTCTGTTCCTGTTCGTTGAACTTTTCCCGATAATAATCCCACTCTTCCTGTAGTTGCGCCCAAGATCTCTTTAGGGTATCAACATCAGTGGGTATCTGAGGAGGGAGAACAATTGGAGGGACCCCATCTCCATCAGGACCTTCAAGAATGATAGGCCTGACAGCTTCATATGGCATACCTAACTTCTGAGCACGGATGCAGACCCATTTGTAGTAGGCTTCCATAGGTAGAGAAGTCTTCGGTCCCAACTCTTGTGGGTCAGCTTTGTGAATTCTGTCCCAAGCCTTGATGAATCTACGACGCAGTTCGTCACTATCTTTCTGAAACTCAAAACTGATGTGAGGCACCAGCATCTCATGAGGCCCTGCTCTTCTGGCTCTTCCAAACTGATGGAGAGCTAAACATGGATTATAAGAGATTCCGCCCTGAGTGCCAATCAATGGAACATTAGGATATTCTCCGCAGCGATCAATAACAGCCATCTCATCTAAACCTCTGAGAGTCCAAATGATGTCTTTATCAGTGAGAGACATTAACCTATGAGCCCAACCTCTTCCTTCTTTGTTCTTCAGCACGAACTTAGGGAGGTGCGAAATAAACCACCTCACTAACAAAGGAATACAACACCACAGGGTTCCTCGTCTTCGGGCAGTACGAGCATAGAGTTGTTGCAGGACATCACCCAAGAGAGTGGGTACAGGGTTCCGAGACATGAAGATCCTTATGGCATTGATATTGACAAAGTTATCAGGATTTGGAAACAATACTAGCCCATAGATTAAGAGAGCCAGAATGTCCTCGTACGCCCTGAAGTCTAAGTCATTCCAGAAACCGTTAGCTTTACCAATCAGAAACTTAGCCAAGAAGCCCTTAACTCCGCTTCTAGTCACCCAGTTGTCCATCACTTCCTTGTTGGTGAAAGGAAGGGCTGTTGCAATCTCCTCAAACCTAAGAGTCTTTTCCCAACCAGTGAAGGGAGTCTGATCCAAGATAGGGATGCCAAGCAAATCAGAGAAATCTTCCAGGGTAGGGACCAGCTGGAAGTCTTGAAAGGTGAAGCACTGGTACAGAGGGTCATAAAACTGTGTCAGGACACTCATCAGTTGTTGGTCCCACTTTGCAGTGACTAAGCCGAGAAGAGAACCATGCCTCTGGATGAAGGAAGTGGTATTTGGAATTCTGCTAACCAACTCTTCAAGCAACTCAGGTGGGTGAACAAAATTGAACCGGATAGTATTCCTTCGCATAGGCATCATGATGTCCTACAAAACAGAGCAAAGGTGAAACCCTCTTGTCTTTGAAATGGTCAGTCCTTATGCAGGATGCATGCAATGTTATGATGGCATGATGTTATGATAAAGCACACCACAAATATTCACAAAGGCAAACATGATAAGGCACACAAGTCACACAAGACAAGCCCTTAGAGTTTAGGCCAGCATGGGGTCTAGGTATTACCCTCTTTCAGTTTGTTGGTTCAGACCTGTCCTATCAGGAGTAACCGGGTTCTAGAGGATCCCAATATCACTGACTACCCTCAATCGGTCATAACTCCAGCATCGCAATCTTTTCTTGCGGCCAGAACCATCGCGAGAGTTTAACCTCAATGGGTGTAGCATACTGCTACTGTTCTATGGCCAAGTTGGGTCATTTAAGGTTCTAAGGTCGGTTGGTGCTTAATGACTCCTCAGAAGACCCATATTCTCCTTGTTGCGACACAAGGGATATCGGTACAAACCAAGGTGTCACACCAACGTAGCCACTGCTTCACCCATGTCGGTCTACGCCGGACAGGTCCCTCACAGCTTATGCTACCTAACAGGGTATCCCCAGATCCGGGTTAGGATCTATGTAACTCCGATGCAGCCCACAATATAAAGCAAACAAGCACAACAATTGAAAACACAAGTGATCTTAGTCCTAAGGTACACCTCACTTTATAAGTGTCCCCAGCAGAGTCGCCAGTTCAGTGATCGGTGGATCTGGAACTGACTGTTTAACGCTGGTTCGCGAAATGTCGCGGTAAGCAAGAGTCGCCACCGTCTTTTATTTTCTCCAACATGGACAGGACAAAAGCACAGCAAAATTCCTTATGAGATAGTTTCTCGGTTCGGGAGGTAGATTTATAGAAAGGGAAGGTGTTAGCACCATTTCTATCCATGGTTATCCATGGGCTCTTAGATACTTGCTCATTTGTGTTTTCAAAATGGTTTGCTTTTCAGAGTGTGAGTGGGTTTGAAAAAGTTTCGTTTAAAGATTTCGGAATAACTCTTGTATCAGTCCTCAAGAGTGTTTGAAAATTTGTTTTGAAAGCTTTATGAAAGTGTCGGTGTGAAAATATTTTTGTTTTGTTTTTGAATAGAGCAAGCATCTACGAGTCATCTACCTACCCTAAGGAATTAGGCTGTGTAAATGTCCTTAAGGTAGTGCCATCCCATCATTGAGAGGTGGGTAGCACCACCGTTAGAGGTGTTCGGGTCAATTCGAGTGTAGGGACAGTGTGGTCACCAGAGCAACAGTAGGACACCTTAGAAGCTACCCTTATGCCATTGATCCTTTTTAATTCCGAGGCAACCGTTTCGAGGCAACTGGATCATATCATGGACATAAGGACTTACTAAAACGTCCTATACTCGACGACCACGTTTCGAGGGCAAGGCAACAGTGAGGCGTACCCTAAGAGTGGTGTGTGAATTTGTGTGTTGTTTTCATGTTAATATTATCTTTGATCAGGGCATTATTGTGAGCTACGCTTGTTTTTAATTAACATGCATTCTTTCATACAAGTTAATAGTTAAGGGGTGCGGAAAGTAAATTGCGGAAAGTAAAATCCTACGCTATTACAAGGCGCGGGTCTATACATCGCCAAATTAACAAAGACCCGTTTTAGGTAAATAAGTACGAAAAATAAAAAAAAAACGATAAAAGTCCTAATTACTATTACACATCCGGAGCAATTACATAATAATCGAACAAAGTAAATGCGCGCGAAAGAAGAATCGGGAATGTCTAAGGGTGTTGACCCTTTTAGGAATAGAAATTAATTTTTGGTCTTTTTTGTAATTAAATGAAATTAAAAACTAATTAATTATTTTAATTAAAAGAAAATAATTTTTGGTTTTTTATGTTTTTTTATGAAATAAAATAGAAAAAGAAATAAAATTCTAGGTTAACCTAAATCTAAATCTATTTTAATTATTAAAAAGAATGTTAAAATGGCCTAATTAAAAAACTAATTCAATTATGGTTTATTTACAAAATAAAAATAATAATAATAAAAATGTTAATTTTATTTTTTGGTTTTTTATGAAAATGGTTAATTGATTAATTACTAATAATAAATAAAATAAAAAGGGGTTAGAAATTAAATTGAAAAATAAAATGAAAAGAAAATAAACCAAATGGAGGGGGTGCTGGGCCAGAAATGTAGGTGTGATGCTGAATCTTGGCCCATTAGGAAGCCAACTCGTTTGACCCTGGGAATCGAATGGAATGTTGTTGACCAGGCACATGGTGTTCTTGCTTTCTGGGCCCTTGGATTTGCCTTGAAGACACCTGGCTTGTTGGATCTATAGGGCTTATGATGAACCTTCCTTGGAGCGCTGCACAGGAAAGTCAAATGAAAAATAATATGGGAATTGTAAGGGGACCTGGGAATCGAACCCATGTCCCAAGGGTGGCATGGAACATTCCCAACCACTGAGGCATTCAAACACATTCGTTAGTATTATGGAAAAGAAAATTTATATAGAAAAACTGCATTATATGCCAGCAAACAAAAAACACGCGCGCGGAATTTGAACACACCAACGCCTGCTTGCCACGTCTGTCATCTTCAAGCTTTTCTACAAATGTAAAAATACATAGCAGGGGTTTTAAACCCCCCCAAAACACAAGCCTGCAAATAATAGCGATTAGCACATGCTTGAACATTAATTGAGCGCGAGGTCATGGTTGTGTTCGTTTGGATGTCACGATTTCAATGGCATACGTTTGGTTGTCCAATTTTACCATATGTGTAAACGCCTAATTTTGAGCTTCTGAAAACCTAATGTCCAACAATGGCAGTTTTTGATATAGGATGTTATAGTTCAATTGACTGATACCAAAAGCTTCAGAATGTCCCTATGAGTATAAATCAATTCAAAAAAAATGTCAAAAACGCATGAATGATCATATAGAACTCAAGAAAAAAATGCAAACCGTTTGGCCTGAGTTCTAAGATTCTGGGCACGTTTGGATTGGTTTTTGATTGCAAAAGCTTCCTTGGTATACCAAGAATGTGTTTGGATTGGAATGGAGGCTTGAGAGGCGCTGCAACTAGGTTTTCAGTTTCTCTTTTTTCCTTTGAAATTTTGAAAAGTGTATGGCCATTTTGGAGCTTTTTAGGTCGTGAATCCTTTTGTGATTGCTTGCATACATGTTATATAAAGGATTTCAATCAGAATTAAGGGCCTTGAAGCCTTGCATTCATGCTTAAGATTTTGCTATGAACTCCATTAAAACACTTTCCATTTTTGTGCCAAAATTTGAATTCTTGCTCGATTTAGCCCTTTGCACGAATTTGGAATGGTCATGATGGTGTATCAAAGCATTTCAATGCAAAATATACCCTTTAATTAATTTTCTTGATTTTTATTTGATTTTAAAAGATTTAAAATGAATTAAATCAAATAAAATTAAATAAAAATGGAAAAATTAATTTTAAATCTTGAAATAATTTGTGGGACACGTGGGAAGCATGGCCAAGCTGAAACAAGTGGAAAAAGTGGGCCCCTTTTGTCAAAAATGAAGTTTCAAGGATAATTGATTTTGGCCATTTCACAAAAATTTCCCAACTTCTCCAATGCATATCTTGCTCAATTTTAAAGCTATGAACATGTTCTTGGACATTTTGGAAAGGCCTTGAAGTCCTCTAACCAATGTCTTTGGTCCCATGTCATTTTGATTTACCAATCTCAATTTATGGTCTTGGACTTAAAGTCCCTTTTTGTTGACTTTTGAAAATGACCTATAATGTTGAAATTGATAACTTTTTGTGAGAGCATTTCTTGGACTTGGAATGTGAAGATGAGTTGTAGGAAATGTCTTACTCTTCAAGATGAGCATTGGATGGGATTTTTCTGATGAACCATGAGGAAGTTATGCCTTGGTCAAGTTACAGTTGACTTTTTAGTTGTCCAAAAATAGAAACTTTTGCATCTTGAGACTTTTTGAGCCATTCTTGTGAAATCATGGTCAAGACTTGACCAAATGATGATTGTGGCTTCAAAATAAGATGTTGACCAAAAATTTTGACTTTTGACTGCCAAATGACCATTTTGCCCCTGCAGTTGACTGTTGAGCAATTAGGGTTTTTGACTGTGCAACTTGACCTTGTGAGCCTTGAAACTTGACATGTAGGTGCTTGACAATGTGTATAGGCATATGTGACTTGATTGAGCCCTTGAAAACCTCAACTTCCTTGCAGAAACCAAAACCCTAATTTGACTGGCTTAGGAGGATGGTTGACTGTGTAGCCCTTGAGTAGATTTTGAACCATCTGAGGTGATGCTTGCCAAAAACTTTGAAGAATATGGGAGGGCAAATTTTGGGCTACAACATTGAGCATGCGAATTTAGCTGCGGATATAAATCCGCAGGTAAATTTACAAGGACGAACAAAGAAGACGATGATGCGTCTCCCCCTGGTTGGCTGGTTCAAACTTCGCGCATGTTTTTTTTTATTCTGGCATATTATTGTTTTTCCCCCATATTATAATAATTGTCCATTATGTTAACAACTAAAACGCGTTGGTTGAGTGGTAGTGGAGCGTATGCAATGACTCACAGGACCTGGGTTCGAATCCCAGGTCCCCCCATATGCTTTATGTTATTTTTCTTCAGGTAATTCAATGCAACACCAAGCGCGCAGTACATCATGCTCCCTCACTCAAATGCTTGCCAGATGGCCCTAGGCCAGATCTGGTGGTCCAGATGAGATGGCCATCATCTGGTGGTCCAGATGAGATGGCCCTAGGCCTTGAAAATTGCCATTCTCACCCCCTAATCAGGCCCAAACCCTAATCCTTTTCTCTTTAAATTTATTATTTACTATAATTATTTATTTATTTTATTATTTAATCACTAACCAATTAAAACTTTTTCTTAATAAAATTAAAACCAAAAAATATTTTGTTTATTTAAAGTAATTTTCAGTATTTTATTTTTGTTAATAAATATTAATTTAATTAATTTAGTTTAATTAGGAAATAACTTTAATATCTTTTGCAATAAATAAAATTAACTTAAACAATTAGGTTTTTTATTAATTTTAATCAAATTATTTTTAATTTCTTTAAATATCAAAAATCCAAAAAATATCATTTTTACTAATTAATTAATTAATTTATTAATTTAATGCTTAACCTAATTTAATTTCTTTCTTAATTCAAAAAATAACCAAAAATCTTTTCTTTAACAATCAAAGGGTCAAAACCCTAGAACTCACCCGATTTAATTTCTCGCACGCATTCCATTTTTATTCAATATTGTATCTGTTTCCCGGAATGTAATAGTTTAATAGGACTTTAAATATTTTTATCACTTTATTTATTTTCCGCATTTTAATTTCAAGGGTTGCTTTTGGAGATGTAAATACCCGACGCCTTGTAATAGTTAGTTTAATTTCCGCAATTTAATTTCCGCAACTCATAAACTGTTAGATGTTTGATAATAGTTAATGCATGACAAGATCGAATGTTTAACTTAAAATCAACATAGATAACCAATGACATGTACAAAGATAAAATAACTTAAAACAACACACTCGCACACGCGCACTCTTAGGGTACACCTCACTTGGTTGCCTTCGTAACGCGGTCATTAAGTATAGGAAGTTTTAGAGGTCGCCCTCTTGTCCAAAGATCATAGTTGTCTCGAAACAGTTTCCTCATAAAAATGATCTAAGACATTAGGGTTACCGCTAAGGCATCCTAACATTGCTTTAGTGACCGCACGTCCCTTAATCGAATTGACCCTTAAACTCCAACGACGATGTTACCTACTCATCAATAGTGGGATAGCATTGTCTAAAGGACATTAGTACAGATTGATTCCCTTTTCGAGTAAGTAGATGGTTCTTAAGCACTTTCTCTTTCAAAACAAAACAAAAACTTTTCGCACTTACACTCATTTTCAAACAAAAAACTCTTTTCAAACCCACAAACACGAAGAAAGCAAATTTTTGAAAACACTTTGAGCAAGTACCTAAGAGCCCGTGGATAACCACGGATAGAAAGGGTGCTAACACCTTCCCTTTCTATAATCTACCCCCCGGACCCGAGAAACATCTCGAAAAAGGAATTTTTCTGTGCTTTTTTCCTTTCCTTGTTGGATAAAATAAAAGACGGTGGCGACTCTTGCTTACCAGGACATTTTGCGAAAACAAACGCAAAATGCGAACCAGCATTCCAAAAAACAGTCAGTTCTCTCCCATCGTATCACAGAACTGGCGACTCTGCTAGGGATAAAATTAAGTGGGGTGTACCTTAGGATTAGATCATTGTGTTTTCAATTGTTTGCTTTGTATGCTTTATATTTGTTGGCTCGTATCGGAGTTACTATAGATCCTAACCCAGATCTGGGGATACCCTTTAGGTAAGTAGCAATAAACTGTGAGGGAACTATACAACGTAGACCGACACAGTTGAAGCAGTAGCTACATTGGTGTGGCACTTTAGATTGTACCGATATCCCTTGTGTTAGAACAAGGAGAATATGGGTCATCTAAGGGGTTATCAAGCACCAACTGACCTTAGAACCTTTAAATTGACCAACTCGGCCATAGAACAGTAGCAGTATGCTACACTCATTGAGACTAAACTCTCGCGATGATTCCGGCCGCAAGAAAGGGTTGCTAAACTGGAATTATGACCGATTTAGAGTAGTCAGTGATATTTAGATCCTCTAGAACTCGGTTACTATTTTTAGGACAGGTTTAAACCAAGTGAACTGAAAGAGGGTAGTGTCTAAGCTCCTTGCCAGCCTGAAATCCAAGGGCTCTCTATGTGACTTGTGTGCCTTTACCATGTTTGCTGTTTGTGGATACTTGTGGTGTGCTTTCTATCATGACATCATGACATCATAACATTGCATACATCTTGCATTGGACTAACCTATTTCAAAGACAAGAGGGATTCATCTTTGTTCTGTTTTGTAGGTCATGATGCCCATGCGTAGGAATGCCATCCGGATCAACTTTGTCCAAGTTCCTACTGTGCTTAAAGAATTGATTGCAAAGATGCCTGATACTACCTCCTTCATCAGAAGACATGGGTATCTTCTCAATTTGGTTACCTCCAAATTGGACGACCAGATGATGAGTGTTTTGGTCCAATTCTATGATCCGTTATACCATTGCTTTACTTTCCAGGACTACCAGTTGGTTCCCACCTTAGAAGAGTTTTCTGATCTGCTCGATATCTCTATTCTGGAGCAGACCCCGTTTGCTGGTTGGGAGAAGATCCTTAGGCCAGAAGAGATTGCTTCAGCCCTTCATATGACAAAGGATGAGGTAATGGCTAATTGGGAAACTAGAAGTGGAGCAAAGGGCTTTCTGACTAAGTTCTTGGTTGGTAAGGCTAATCATTTCTAGGATAGTCTAGACTTCAAGGCATTCGAAGATATTCTGGCTCTTCTGATATACGGCTTGGTATTGTTTCCAAATCCTGACTCTTTTGTTGATGTGAATGTGGTAAAAATCTTCATCTCTTGTAATCCTGTACCCACTCTCTTGGGTGACATTCTTCATCAGCCTTATTCCCGTACTGCTCGTAAGCGGGGAACCTTGATGTGTTGTGCTCCATTATTGGCGAGGTGGTTTATTTCTCACCTCCCCAAATCAGTGCTGAAGAACAAAGAAGGTATGGGCTGGGCTTATAGGGTTATGTCTCTCTCTCATAATGACATCATCTGGACTATCAAGGGTATGGACGAGGTGGCTATTATTGATCGATGTGGGGAGTACCCCAATGTTCCACTAATAGGAACCTATGGAGGAATTTCTTACAATCCATGCTTGTCCTTACGTCAGTTTGGGCGAGCCAGAATAGAAGGACCTTATGAATTGCTAATGCCTAGTATCATCTTTGATTTTCAAGGGGATAGCAACGAGCAACGCCGCAGATTCATAAGGGCTTGGGATAGAATTCACAGATCTGATCCATATGAGCTGGGTCTAAAGACTTCTCTTCCAATGGAGCCATATCTCAGATGGGTCCGTATCCATGCCCAAAAGCTGGTTATGCCATATGAAGTCGTCCTACCTATCATTGTTGAAGTTGCTAATGAAGAAGGGGTTCTTCCGACCATCCTCCATCCTTACATGCCCACTGACATTGGGGCACTAAAAAGGTCTTGGATGCAGCTGAGAGAAGAACGGGATGCTTACCGAGAAAAGTTTAACGAGCAAGAACAGAAGATTCAGAAGTTGACTAGGCAGCTGGAGAACGAGCGGATTCTCAAAGTTTATCTAATAAAAGTGTGTTTCCTTTTTTGTTTACGAATTTGAATCTCTCGATTGTCTTTGAAATCATATCATACGCATTTCATCCCATGCACTTCATAACAGGTACCCATTACAGGTCTCTTATATTCTTCGCTGTTTATTTCAGCACTCATCATGTCTGCTGAACCATCAACTGAGCAAGCAATCAAGGCCCTACAGGCCCAGAATGCCCAATTCCAACAGCTGCTCATGAATCTAGCCAAGGGTCAGCAAGATCTGAAGACCCTGATTCTGAAAGAGAAGAAGAAGAAGAAGAAGAAGAGGACAATCCTGTTCAACACGGGTCACAGGTTTGGAAACAGGCTACGGGATGAAGTTGATTTGACCACCTCATCTGGAGGGAAAGATTCTCAGGAAGAAAGAAGGGCTCCTAGCCCTGTGGTCTCAGACAACGAGACGGACTTCGACGAAGTCCAGTATCCTCTGGCTGAGGATAGATACAAACAACTGGAAGACCGGTTGAGTGCGATGGAAGTTCAGAAGGTGCCTGGTCTGGACTTTGGCGATCTAGGTCTATCATCTGGGGTGGTAATTCCCCACAAGTTCAAGGAACCAGCCTTTGCTAAGTATGATGGAGTTTCTTGTCCGAAGTTGTACCTCCGGTCATATGTAAGGAAGATTCAGCCGTACACCGCTGATAAGAACCTATGGATCCATTTCTTTCAAGACAGTCTCTCAGGGACTCAACTTAAATGGTTTTACCAGTTGGACGGAGCCAGTATCCGCAGTTGGGAAGATTTGGCTACTGCTTTCTACAGGCAGTACCAATACAATTCCGACCTCGCTCCCACGCGTACCCAACTCCAGGGTATGTCAATGGGAACGAGTGAAGTTTTCAAAGATTATGCTCAGAAGTGGAGGGACCTCTCCAGAAGAGTGCAACCACCCTTGGCTGATCGGGAGCTTGTGGACATATTTCTAGGGACCTTGTCTGGTCCATTTTTCAACCATCTGATTGGAAGCTCTTCGTCTGGGTTTACAGAGCTAATTATGACCGGTGAGAGGATTGAGGCTGGTATTAAGGCTAGTAAGATACAAAAGGGTTCTTCATCAAGCACCGAGAAAAAGCCTTTTAAGAAAGAGTCCAGTGCTGTCTACAGTTCGAAAAGCCAAAATAGACCTGAACATCGCCAAGCTGTTAATGCAGTTGTTATTTCAAGACCTGCTGGTGCTCCTCAGCCCAACAATCAACAAAAAGCCGAGAGGCCTCGAAGGCAATTCACCCAGATCAACATGACCTTATCCCAGATTCTGCCGCAGTTATTAAAGACCAATCTAGTGATTCCAAGGGAAGCCCCGAAGAATTCAAATATAACATCACCAAAGCATAACCCTAATGCCCGCTGTGCTTTTCACTCTGATAGCCCGGGGCATAATACAAATGATTGTTGGTCTTTGAAGAACAAGGTACAAGATTTGATTGATGCAAAAGAGATCGAGTTCGGAGCACCAGAAAAGCCTAAACAGGATGCGAGAGTGAATGCTATCGGGGATGACGATGATGAAGAATTTGATATTGACAGCTGGATATACCCAACTGCCAATGGAGGATTAATCAACTGGACAGCGAAGGATTCTATGCTCGTTTCTGTTATCACCCAGTAATGAAACTTTTGTTTTGAATCTGTAACAGACAATGTTTTAAACTTTATGGCCCGGTGTCTTACCCGGGGCACCGTGGCTTCATTTGTGAGGGCTTTATGTGTGTCATTTTCATATATCATTAATAAAAGCATTGGACGTTTCTTGCATTTCAAATCTTGCGCTCCTTGTTTTTCTTTTATTATATATTGCAAAACAGCTATTTTACACACACTCACATATACAGGTCTACATCCACTCTGGATCTCACTGGTAACGACTCTGCTACTGCCAGTTATGACTTCAAAAATCCGATCAACTTAGCCGAGGACGAAGGTGAAGATGATTGCGAAGTGCCTGGTGAACTTGCAAGACTGTTACTTCAGGAAGAGAGGGCTATACAGCCACATGAAGAGCCGGTGGAATCAGTGAATCTGGGTACAGAGATAGACAAAAGAGAGGTCAAGATCGGTGCAAATCTGGAGCTTAGTGTGAAGCAACGGTTGATTCAGATGCTGCTTGACTATGTTGAGATCTTTTCCTGGTCTTATGAAGATATGCCTGGGTTGGATACTGATATTGTGGTTCATCGCCTACCTACCAAGGAAGACTGTCCTCCAGTGAAACAGAAGGTCCGCCGAATGCGCCCAGAAATGTCTGAGAAAATCAAGGCTGAAGTGATGAAACAGTTTGACGCCGATTTTCTAGCAGTTACTTCTTACCCGCAGTGGGTGGCCAACATGGTTCCTGTACCAAAGAAGGATGGTAAGGTTTGAATGTGTGTTGACTATGAGGATCTGAACAGAGTGAGTCCCAAAGATGATTTCCCTCTACCTCATATCGACGTTCTGGTTGACAACACCGCTCAGCACAAGGTATTCTCCTTTATGGACGGTTTCTCCAGTTATAATCAGATTAAGATGGCTCCCGAAGACATGGAGAAGACAACCTTTGTTACTCAGTGGGGTACCTTTTGCTACAAGGTCGTGCCTTTTGGACTGAAAAATGTTGGGGCAACGTACCAGCGTGCCATGGTTGCTTTGTTTCATGACATGATCCATCATGAGATTGAAGTATACGTCGACGATATGATTGCAAGATCCCAGACTGAGGAAGAACACCTTGACCATCCGCAGAAGCTGTTTGACAAGCTGAAGTTGTACAAGCTGAGGTTAAACCCGAACAAGTGCACCTTCGGGGTGAGATCTGGTAAACTACTGGGTTTCGTCGTAAGGGACAAAGGTATTCAAGTGGATCCTGCAAAAGTGAAGGCTATACAGGAGATGCCAGCTCCCAGAACAGAGAAAGAAGTCAGAGGTTTCCTGGGATGACTAAATTACATTGCCCGATTCATCTCGCACCTGACCGCTACTTGTGAACCAATCTTCAAGTTACTGAAGAAAGATCAAGTAGTACGTTGGAACAATAAATGCCAAACCTCTTTCGAAAGGATCAAAGAGTATCTCCAAGAGCCACCCATTCTGATGCCTCCAGTTGAAGGGAGACCTCTGATCTTATACTTGACAGTACTCGACAACTCAATGGGGTGCGTGCTGGGTCAGCATCACGAGTCTGGCTGAAAAGAGCATGCTATTTATTACCTTAGTAAAAAGTTTACCGACTGCGAGACCCGATACTCTTTGCTCGAGAAAACTTGCTACGCTTTGGCATGGGCTGCTCGCCGGCTGAGACAGTATATGCTGACTCACACTACTCTATTGATATCGAAGATGGATCCAATCAAGTATATCTTCGAAAAGCCTGCCTTGTCCAGAAGAATAGCAAGATGGCAAATGATCTTGACTGAGTATGACATCTAGTATACGATCCAAAAGGCAATCAAGGGAAGTGTGTTGGCAGACCATTTGGCACATCAAGCAGTGGATGATTACCAGTCTATGAACTTTGAATTTTCGGACGAGAATATCATGTTGGTAACTGATTGTGAAACACCTGGACCGAATGAAGGACCTGAGGAAGGATCCCGATGTCTATGTACTTTGATGGAGCTTCAAACGCTTTGGGTAATGGAATTGGCGCTGTGACCATATCTCCTAAAGGCTCTCATACTCCGTTTACCGCCCGACTATGTTTCAACTGCACCAACAATATGGCGGAGTATGAAGCGTGCATTATGGGTCTTCGAGCAGCAATTGACCTAAGGATTAAGTTTCTGAGTGTCTTCAGAGATTCCGCTCTCGTGATCAGTCAGATCAAAGGCGAGTGGGATACGAAACACCCAAATCTTATTCCTTACAAGGAGTATGTGTTGACTTTGCTTCCCCATTTCGAGGAGATAACCTTTGAACACTTCCTTAGAGAGGAGAATCAGTTGGCGGACGCGCTAGATACGATGTCTTCTATGTTCAAAGTCAATTGGGACAACGAAGCTCCCCGAATTATCATCAAAAGATTGGACGAACCTTCACATTGTTGTGATCTTGAGACTGAAGAGGTAACAGAAAAGCCCTAGTTTCATGAGGTAAAAAGGTACCTTGAGGCTCAAGAATACCCTGAGGGTGCATCTGTTAATGATATGAAGTTTCTGAGGAGGTTCGCAGCAAAATTCTTCATCAGCAATGGCATTCTTTACAAGCGTAACCATGATTCGACCTTATTGCGTTGTGTGGATAAGAATGAAGCAGAAAGGACCATGGCGGAGTTACATGAAGGTACTTTCGGGACTCATTCCAGTGGGCACACCATGGCAAATAAAATCCTTCGGGCAGGATATTATTGGTCCACTATAGAAGCCGACTGTTATCAGCATTCTCGGACGTGTCACAAGTGTCAAGTCTATGCTGATAAGGTGCACATACCTCTGGTCCCTCTAAACGTCTTGACGGAACCTTGGCCTTTTGCAATGTGGGGCATTGATATGATCGGCGAGATCAGACCTACAACATCCAACGGGAATCGTTTCATCCTGGTAGCAATTGATTACTTTACGAAGTGGGTTGAAGCAGCTTCCTTTGCTACTGTAACCAAGAACGTCGTGGCACGGTTCATTGGGCATAATCTGATCTGTCGATATGGTGTACCGGAGAGGATCATTACGGACAATGGTACCAATCTCAACAACAAGATGATCACTGAGCTCTGCAAACAGTTCAAGATACAGCATCATAACTCTTCTCCCTACCGGCCGAAGATGAATGGGGCTGTCGAGGCGGCTAATAAGAACATTAAGAAGATTGTGCAGAAGATGACAGTGACATACAAAGACTGGCATGAGATGTTACCATTTGCTTTTCATGGGTACCGCACCTCAGCGCAGACGTCAACAGGGGCAACACCCTATTCCTTGGTATATGGTATGGAGGCAGTCTTGCCCATTGAAGTTCAGATACCCTCTCTTTGTATTATGAAGGACGCAGGTTTGAGCGAAGATGACTAGATTCAGACCCGGCTTGATCATTTGAACCTAATCGACGAAAATAGACTTATTATTATTTGTCATGGTGAGACGTATCAAAAGCGGATAATCAAGGCATTTAACAAGAAAGTCGGACAACAAGAGTATCAAGTTGAGGACTTGGTTATCAAACACATTATCTTACCTCAAGGTGATCCTAGGGGCAAATGGACCCCTATGGAGGAGATATGATTCTAACCACCATGGATGGTGATGACCTTCCTCACCCCATCAATGCAGACATAGTGAAAATATACTACGCATAATCAAAGACCCGCTAGGTTGACTGGCCTAGGCAAAAATAAGGGCTTCCCGGAGAACCAAAAGGGTTCAGGCAAAAATAAGGGATGAAAATGAAAAAATCTGTACACCCGGCAAGTTGAAAACCTGAAAAGGCGGCTTGGGCAAAAAAGGTTATCCCGGTGGACTGAAAACCCGAAAGGGCGGTCCAGGAAAAAGTTAGGGATCAAAGCGTAACACTATGTCTCATTGGATCACCTTGCATCCAGACTTCGGTATCGACTATCAAGCTCGAACGGCACTAATCAATCTGATTCACCTTCAACCAGTAGCGAAGTGATGAGATGCTCGAGGACATAAAGGCAATAGCAGAGTTGGAACCCAGTGGGATCATTCACATAGCTGTTTTGTATAATTTTTCACAAATTCTGTAAATTCTATTATTCGGCGGAGTTCTCTTACTAGGACGTCAGCCTCTTGTACAAAAACGCATATTTACAGGCCAAACTTCAAAATCAATACAATTCATTTTCAAAGAAATTTCAAACTGTTTTCCTTTGTCTATTTTGTTTTGCAAAAGAACGTCCAATGTTCATTTTTGATATATCCATTTGACATTAATTGTTGCTCATGAATATTTACATGCGAAACAAAAGGCGATTACAGGTAACATCAGAAACAGGGCAAATAGAATTGTCCAAGCTGTATAGTTGCTCTGTCCACCAGGTACAATGGTAAATTCAGTTGAAGAATATGGCTAAGATACTTTCACTCCCCGCAGAGTAAGACAGTAATGGTACCTCTCCCCCAGCTGAGACTTGCAACTATGAACGAATCAGTAATACTCTCCCCAAGTAGAGTTGATCTACCATCAGCACTAAAAAGGCTTGATATCCCCGACAATCTTAATGTTCCCTAGCTGAGAACAAGAATGTTCCCTGGCAGAATACAAGATACCCCCAGTGGAGTTAAAATTTTCCCAACGCAGTCTGAAAAAGCTTCCCCAACAGGGTTGAATCATCATCCCCAGTAGACTCTGGAAGTTTATCCCCAGCGGAGTATAAAATAAATCTCCCCAGCCAAATTCAAAGGATTATCCCCACAAAAGCCTAACAGGGTTATCCTCAGCAAGTCGCAACTGAAAGATCATCCCCAACGGATTTCTTTCATCTCACAAACATGAATTCAATCCTCAACAGATTCAATATCACCAGCAACGATAATTCATCTCGACGGAATTTATCAGAGGAATCCTCAACAGAGCATCTCTTCTCCATAGAGAAATCTCCTCATCAGTTTATTCCCCAACAGAGTTATCTTCTCCTGCAGGTTTATTCTCGCAATCACCTCCGTTCACCATCCCCAGCGGAAGCGAAGAATTCAACTCTTGTCTCCAGCAGCTATCCGGGATTTATTTTCCCCAGCTAAAACATTACATTTCCATATATCATGATGCATACATATACACATCATATAACACAATCTCATTTATTTTGAGAGCATCATTGCTTGATCCATATCATGCATTGCATATGACTGACCTTTACCTTTCAGGAAAGATGCAGTTAAATTCTCAGCTATGTCAAAGACCTTCTCTGGTTCAGTTAGATTGACGCGAAGATCTCCATGATTCGTATCCCAGTTGAAGTTATTCCAAGACTTTTTTCTGGTCTAGTTAAATCAATTCGGAGATTTTTCTGATGTCGATCCAGTCAAAGTTAATCCAAGACCTCCTCTGGTTCAGTCAGATCGCTGCGAAGATCTCCCTGATTCGTATTCCAATTGAAGTTATTCCAAGACTTTCGTCTGGTCCAGTTAAATCGATTCGAAGATTTTTCTGATGCCGATCCAGTCAAAGTTAATCCAAGACCTCCTTTGGTTCAGTCGAATCGCTGCAAAGATCTCCCTGATTCGTATTCCAGTTGAAGTTATTCCAAGACTTTCGTCTGGTCCAGTTAAATCGATTCGAAGATTTTTCTGATGCCGATCCAGTCAGAGTTAATCCAAGACCTCCTCTGGTTCAGTCAGATCGACGCGAAGATCTCCCTGATTCATATTCCAGTTGAAGTTATTCCAAGACTTTTGTCTGGTCCAGTTAAATCGATTCGAAGATTTTTCTGATGCCGATCCAGTCAAAGTTAATCCAAGACCTCCTCTGGTTCAGTCAGATCGCTGCGAAGATCTCCCTGATTCGTATCCCAGTTGAAGTTATTCCAAGACTTTTGTCTGGTCCAGTTAAATCGATTCGAAGATTTTTCTGATGCCGATCTAGTCCAAGTTAATCTGAAACCTCCTCTGGTTCAGTCATATCGCCGCGAAGATCTCCCTGATTCGTATTCCAGGACTTTCGTCTGGTCCAGTTAAATCGATTCGAAGATTTCTCTGATGCTGATCCAGCCAAAGTTAATCCAAGACCTTCCTCTGGTTCAGTCAGATCAACAATAAGATCTCCCTGATTCATATTCCAGTCGAAGTTTAGACCGCCTATCAGTAGTCTCCAAATGGCATCTGTAAGCCCATTCCCGACATCATCAGGCTGATACCACTTCATGCGAGTGCAAATTTCTGGGCACTCTAGTGTTCAATCATCTTCCACCTTCGGATCACGAAAGGCCCGAAAGCCAATCTATATCCTCAGGTTTAAGAAAATTGAACATGGGCAGCTGTTGTACCCCGAAATTCGCCCTCTCATATTTCCCAAGACATTGCAAGAATAATCTCCAAGTGGCTCAAGATTGCTCAAGAGTTGGACAGTCAAGCTATCTCCTAAGGCAGTCAACCTCAAATTAGGGTTTTTTGTTGCATCAAGGTCCTTGCATCCAAATGACATCAAATTCTTCCCAATGTCCTAATATGTTCTCAAGTTCATCCATGTCAAATTTCAAGCCTTGCAGAGGAAGTTTTCTCAGTCAATTGCTCAAAGGGTCCAAAAATCGACTGTGTTAGGGCAAAAGTCAACTGTGACCCAAATACAGTCAAACTTCAAGATTTTTTGTCAACATTCTCATTTTGAAGGATATTTCATCATTTTATAAAGGGTTGATCATGATTCATCAAGGATTGCTCAAAATACATCAAGACTCAAAAGTTGCTAAATTAGGGTTTTGTAGGAAAAGTCAACTCAACTTTGACCAAGCATAACATTCTCATACTTTATGAGAAATGACCCATCCAAAGCTCATTTTGAAGAGGATGCAATTTCCTACAATCCATCTTCACACACCAAGATCAAGAAATGCACTCACAAAAGTTACAAATTTGGACATTATAAGTCATTTTTGAAAGTCAACAAAAACACCATTTTTTCCAAAGCTTATAACTTGAGCATGGAATATCAAAATGCGATGAGACCAAAAGGGTTGGTTAGATGACATCTCAAGATTTTTAAAAAGTCAAAGAACACCTCAAAAATTTCAAAATTGAAGAAGTTATGCATTGTTGAAGTTAGGCATTTTTGCAAAATTGCCAAAAGTCAACTATCCTCAAAACTTCAAATTTTGTCAAATGGGCCCATTCTTTTTCAATTGATTTGATCTTGTCACACTACACACGTGTCCTAGCTTCATCCTTGAACCCATTTATCAATTTGCTTATTTTATTTGATTTTTTATTGAATTATTCCATTTTAAATCAATTTAAATCAAATAAAATCACAAAAACTTGATTGCATAAGATCTTTCTCTATTTTCAGGACCTAATCATCATCAATGTCATGATCAAATTCGTATCAATCATTCCATGTGCAAAAAGATTGGATTTTTGGCAAATTAAGAAAGTTATCAATGGTGAATCAAATCAAATCTCCAAGCATTGATGTACAAGGATTCAGCTCACAATTGTTGACCTAATACAATGCAGCATACATATACAAGTGAGAGCACATGAATTCAAGGGCTAGAGGCTGCATAATCATCAAAAGCAAACTTGAAAAAATTGCCAAAAGGTGTGAAACTGAAATCGTTCTTAGAGGCAGATTCAAAGGCAAAACTCAACGTCAATCCATTGCTGGACCATCCTTGAAGCAGAACCAACCCAGAATCAATCTCCATACGCGCCCTAAAGCTCTGTAAGTCTCTCAAAAAACCGCTTTTCATTTGAAATCGCAACTCCATATTCTTGCATTTTTCTGGAAAATCCTTGACATATTCATGATACTTGTGCAATTTCTGGACTTTTGGCATTATTTGATTGCATTTGCATGAACTCTAACCCCATAACCGTATAGATAGGGTTTTTACATTAGATTTTAGGGTTTTCTTTTGCAGGCGAAATCAAGACTCAAGAGAGATATAGGTTTGCTCAGGAGGCCTAGATGAGCACAACCATGTGCTTGGAATCCATTTCCATGGCCTAGAACGGATTTTAGGTTGAGCATGCGAATTTAGCTGCGGATATAAATCCGCAGGTAAATTTACAGGGACGAACGAAGAAGACGATGATGCGTCTCCCCATGGTTGGCTGGTTCAAACTTCGCGCGTGTTTTTTTTTATTCTGGCATATTATTGTTTTTCCCCATATTATAATAATTGTCCATTATGTTAACAACTAAAACGCGTTGGTTGAGTGGTAGTGAAGCGTATGCAATGACTCACAGGGCCTGGGTTCGAATCCCAGGTCCCCCCATATGCTTTGTGTTACTTTTCTTCAGGTAATTCAATGCAACACCAAGCGCGCAGTACATCATGCTCCCTCACTCAAATGCTTGCCAGATGGCCCTAGGCCAGATCTGGTGGTCCAGATGAGATGGCCATCATACTCTCAATTCAACGTGCCACAGGGAATCAGGAAAGTCAACCAGGCCAGTGGACAAATGGGCCTTGAAAATTGCCATTCTCACCCCCTAATCAGGCCCAAACCCTAATCCTTTTCTCTTTAAATTTATTATTTACTTTAATTATTTATTTGTTTTATTATTTAATCACTAACCAATTAAAACTTTTTCTTAATAAAATTAAAACCAAAAAATATTTTATTTATTTAAATTAATTTTCAGTATTTTATTTTTGTTAATAAATATTAATTTAATTAATTTAGTTTAATTAGGAAATAACTTTAATATCTTTTGCAATAAATAAAATTAACTTAAACAATTAGGTTTTTTATTAACCTTAATCAAATTATTTTTTATTTCTTTAAATATCAAAAATCCAAAAAATACCATTTTTACTAATTAATTAATTTATTTATTAATTTAATGCTTAACCTAATTTAATTTCTTTCTTAATTCAAAAAATAACCAAAAATCTTTTCTTTAACAATCAAAGGGTCAAAACCCTAGAACTCACCCGATTTAATTTCTCGCACGCGTTCCATTTTTATTCAATATTGTATCTGTTTCTCGGAATGTATTAGTTTAATAGGACTTTAAATATTTTTATCGCTTTATTTATTTTCCGCATTTTAATTTCAAGGGTTGCTTTTGGCGATGTAAATACCCGACGCCTTGTAATAGTTAGTTTAATTTCTGCAACTCATAAACTGTTAGATGTTTGATAATAGGGAATGCATTACAAGATAGAATGTTTAACTTAAAATCAACATAGATAACCATTGACATGTACAAAGATAAAATAACTGAAAACAACACACTCGCACATGCGCACTCTTAGGGTACACCTCACTTGGTTGCCTTCGTAACGCGGTCATTAAGTATAGGAAGTTTTAGAGGTCGCCCTCTTGTCCAAAGATCATAGTTGCCTCGAAACGGTTGCCTCGAAACGGTTGCCTCGGAAAAATGATCTAAGACATTAGGGTTACCGCTAAGGCATCCTAACATTGCTTTAGTGACCGCACGTCCCTTAATCGAATTGACCCTTAAACTCCAACAACGATGTTACCTACTCATCAATAGTGGGATAGCATTGTCTAATGGACATTAGTACAGATTGATTCCCTTTTCGAGTTAGTAGATGGTTCTTAAGTACTTGCTCTTTCAAAACAAAACAAAAACTTTTCGCACTTACACTCCTTTTCAAACAAAAAACTCTTTTCAAACCCACAAACACGAAGAAAGCAAATTTTTGAAAACACTTTGAGCAAGTACCTAAGAGCCCGTGGATAACCACGGATAGAAAGGGTGCTAACACCTTCCCTTTCTATAATCTACCCCCTGGACCCGAGAAACATCTCGAAAAAGGAATTTTTCTGTGCTTTTTTCCTTTCCTTGTTGGATAAAATAAAAGACGGTGGCGACTCTTGCTTACCGCGACATTTTGCAAAAACAAACGCAAAACGCGAAACAGCATTCAAAAAAATAGTCAGTTCTCTCCCACCGTACCACAACGACCAAAAATGCTCTTCAGCTAGAGGAAGTACCTTCTTCTATCATACTCATTAACAGTGTCATCACCAGCAGCGACATTCGCAGGAATGTGCGCGGGCACCGACTCATCTTCGAGATGATCATCTATAAATTTTCCGCCTAGAGACGGTCGAGACGTGAGGAGCAATCCATATCTTTATTTTCTGCAAATTCAGACAATAAAAATAAAACATTAAATTAAAAACTCATGGGTTGCCTCCCACGCAGCGCTTTATTTAACATCGATAGATCGACGGCTCAAGAGTGAAAGCACTTATGGTGGTTCTCTCGAGAATGAGACCTCGGTTGAACTTTTAGTAGTTGTCATTTTCCATGGCCACTTATCAAGCCATCTCACATATCCCTCACCTTTTCTTTTCTTTCTTCTGTGGGGCGGTTCATTCTTTTGAACTTGTGGTTGTGGTTCTGAATCTATCCTAAGTATCATATTTTCAAGTTTGGGCTTAGTGATTTCATCCACCGCCTCAAAGCTTAACCTTACCCTCTTAATCGTAATTATATCCCTAGTTTCATGGTCCTCGAATTTTCTCTTTTTATGCAAGACTTCAAACAAGGGTGCGTTGGTGGGGATATTTTCCAATACCTCCACATATGTTTTAAATTGGGAGTCCACCTGAGATTCCATAAAACTTTTCAAGAAAGGAAACTGTGGGGTATAGGGATGAGGAAAAACAATAGGTGCTTCCTTCTCTACCTCTTCTACAACCTCCCTTTCAGATGGTGTTGGAGGATTTTTCTCAATCTTTACTCTTTTCTCGTCGGAACTCTCCTCAACCACATCATCACTCTCCTCAACCTCATTATCACTCTCCTTAGGATTTTCAATTTTTTTCTCACTACTGGTTGTTACAATATCCATTTTATCCTCAAGGAAGGGTCCTAGAGGGTTTTGTTCAAGCTGGGAGATTTGAGTCTCTAAGGCTATGTTGTGATTCGCGAGCGACTCAACCACAGTGGTCAGTTGCCTAAGGGTTCAATTGTTTTGAATACTTTATTTGCTAAACTCTTCATTCTTGACAGTTTGTGTCTCTATAAAGTGCTCCATCATAGATTCTAACCTAGAGTGAATTAGCGTCGCATCAGAATCCTCCATTGATGTTTCGAAGTTGAAATCATGTGATTCTTCTTATTCTTCAAAGTGAGTTAGAGTTGCATTTTGTGTTTCCACAAAGCGCTCTGTCATCATAGATATTTCATTAAAATTTTCCATTAATATTTTGAGGTCGTATTTATAGGATTCTTGTGTCTCCTCGAAATATTAGGTGTAGTGATTGTAGGGGAAATTTGGTTGAGGATAAGTTTGGTTGGAAATATAATATTCCTGCGATTCCTCAAAATGTTGAGATTGGTAGTAGGAAAGGTAATTCGGGTTAGAATGAGTTTGTGACACATTGAAATTCTCCAATAGTATTTCGAGGTTGGATTTATGGGGTTCTTGCGATTCCTCGAAATACTCGGAGTGGGAGTTATAGAAAAAATTTGGGTGATACATAGTAATTGGGACAAGAATTCCTTAGTCTATACGGAATAACAATATTGAATGTTGGTCCCCGGCAACAGCGCCAAAAATATGATGTGTCTGCAAGTGCACGGAAATATCGAAGTAATATAAAATATTGTCGAACCACAGAGACCAATGTCAACCTACCGTAATCTATCGTCACTTTGTAAAGCTAAGGCTAATGAATAATTGATTAAGGGGAATAAAGGTACTAAATGCTAAAGGTTTGAAAATAATACTAAAACGAGGCCGGAATAAGATTTCCGCGTTCCTGAAGGACTTATAGAAAACGGGTACTAATAACGACTATAACTTAGTTCTGTGGAATATGCTAACTAAAAGACTCCATCTCACACTCTCGCGTTATTAACTAAAGCCATACTTCCTAGTCCCAAGATTTTGCTCTCGCTCGCCCGGTAACTAAGAAATATATTTTGAAAGCCAATAATATCCTAAACGCATCTAAAGCGCTCTCGCTGTATTTAGATTTGTTGCCTAATTTCCACTATCCAGTTCACTCCTCATGCTCTCGCGGTGACGGCTCTAAACTTAATTGATTTCTCACTCTTGTGACAAAATCGTGTTAAAAAATATTTCACTCTCGTGACAAGTTTAATTAAATTAGACTTGGAACTTAAAACCAAAACAGAATCCTAATCATAAATTTGCACCTATTATTTTCTACCGAGTCCGTTGGCAACAACGGTCCTCACACACCGGACTCAAGATTATTTATCCAGACATGTTACTAATTAAAAACGCATGAATAATTATAGTCACGATGAAAAACGACATAGCAATTAAATTTGACAAACAAAATATTAATAATAAATAATGTGATAAAAAATAATAGCAATAATAATAATAATAAAGCAGTAAAATGAAGAACTTGTAAATGCAGAAAATGGAAACAAAGAAAACTTGAATTGAAATAGCCGACAAACTTAGATCCGATACATAAATTAACGGTAGAAATAAATCCTAAAACTAATTTGGTAATAGTCCCCCGATGTGGAGAACTATTACTTTTACATTCTAAGAAAAATCTATGAACGAAAAATGAAAATATATCTTAAAATGGACGAGAGAGGGCCCTATTTCTAGCCTTGGATGCGCGCGAGAGTTGATATATTTTCTCCTCCAGAATTTCCTCCGTAGCGACCGCTACGGACTGAAGAACTCTCAGTGTAACGGTTGTTACACTCCTGAACTTGGAGTAGGGCTTCCGTGGCAGGATGTAACGGTCGTTACACTCCTGCTTTTGAGGAAAGGCTTACGTGGCAGGGTGTAACGGTCGTTACATTCGTTTAGGCCAATGTGTAATGGTCGTTACACTCCCTTAGGCCAATGTGTAACGGTTAGTGGATTGGGCCAGTGCTTATTTTCTTGGGCTTTTTTATTTTAGTGCACCCTATTCTACCACACACCCCTGAATTGCATAATTGCTCGTGATTAGATTGACTTTTCTCGACTTTTTTCGCACATGCCTTGCAAACATCAAATTCTTGAAAACATAGAAAATACCAGCATAATACGAATAAAGAGTAATTTAATTAATTAAAATAGATACATAATTTATATTAATAAGCCAAATATACTATACATTTTCGTGTTATCAAGAATCTTAATGCCTATATCAGCACCAAAAGGAAGCGTCCATGGGAGACTTAGGAGTTTTAGAAGTTTCTTTTAATTGTTATCTCTTTGTAAACTTTTGTTTAACTTGAACTTGCTAATAAAAATCCTTTGTTTCTATTTTGGTTAAAAGAGTTTAAATCCTACGAGGTCCTTGAAAATATTGCATAAGCATATCATGCATATCATCACATAAGCAGGTATTTCAAGACATGTTTCTTATCTTTTCATTATTTATTTCAGCAAAAAGAAATGGCTCTTGAACAAACAGTTAAGGATCTTCAGGCACAGAACGCTCAATTCCAACAAATGTTCTTGGCTCTGGCTAAAGGACAAGAAGATCTAAAAGCTCTCATTATCAAAGAGAAGACCAAGAAGACAAAGAAACCAGTTGGCGTCCTGAATATGGTAAGAAGATTCATAGGACCAGCCAAACGAGCTCTAGATTCCGCAACTCTATCAAATGAGGTGGATAATCAGGAAGAGGATGACAAGAAGGAAAAAGAAGAAGATAAAAACCCAGGGACTAATGAAGAGGAACCAGACTATGCTGAAGAAAAATATCCTCCTGCTGATGACAAGTATAAATAGTTGGAGGATCGTCTCAATGCTATGGAGATTCAGAGAGTACCTGGTTTTGATTTTGAAGAGTTAGGGTTGGTCTCAGGAGTGGTCATCCCACAAAAATTCAAAGTTCCCATTTTTGCAAAGTATGACAGAGTTTTCCGTCACAAACTGCATCTGAGGTCTTACGTCAGGAAGATCCAACCCCATACAGTTGATAGGAAATTATGGGTCCACTTCTTTCAAGAGAGTTTATCAGGGACGCAGTTAGAGTGGTTCTATCAATTGGACAAAATCAATATCCGCAGTTAGGAAGATTTGGATGCTGCTTTTTACAAGCAGTATCAATATAATGCTGACCTTGCTCCAACCCGTACACAACTCCAAAGCATGTCTATGGGTTCTAGTGAGGGTTTTAAAGATTATTCCCAAAAGTGGAGGGATCTCGCTGGTAGAGTCCAGCCTCCCCTGTCTGGTAGGGAGTTGGTGGACATGTTCTTGGGTACTCTAACAGGCCCATTTTTCAACCATTTGATTGGAAGCTCTTCATCCAGATTCATCGAGTTGATACTGACAGGAGAACGAGTGGAAGCTGGTATCAATAGTGGTAAAATCCAAGGGGCTGCTTCTTCAAGTACTGCGAGGAAGTAGTTCAGTGGAAAGAAGGAGCTTAGTGTTGCCTATGGTTAGAGAAATCATGGTAAAGATGAGCGTCGTCCAACGGTAAGAGATGTAATGATCTCCAACCCTGCACCAACTCAATGACAAAATAATTAGCATAGGTAGGATGCGCCTAGAAGACACTTCACCAGAATCAACGTGCCTTTGTATCAGGTATTGCAGCATTTTTTGAAAGTTGACCTAGTCACTCTAAAGGATCCTCCCCAAAACCCAAACACTTCATATCCCTGCTACAATCCAAATGCGTGATGCGCTTACCACTCCAATAGCTCGGGCATGATACGAATGATTGTTGGGTGTTGAAGAATAAAGTTCAAGACCTTATTGACGCAAAGGAGATTGAGTTTGACCCTCTTAAGACCCCTAATGTAATAATTGCACCAATGCCCAAGCATAACAGGGGTATCAATGATGTTGATGATGTTCTTTTTGTTTCTTCCATGAATGATTTAACTACTCATCTCCCAATGTTTAAGAAGAACCTCCTACAAGCCGGTTTATTTTTGGGTTGTAATGAAGATTGTCACCTTTGTGCATCCCTGCCTAATGGTTGTATATTGCTAAAGATAGGAGTCCAACGCCTGATGAATGACATGGAAATTTTGTTTGAGAAGACTCCCTCTATGAGAAGCCTATGTGAAGATGTAAGATGTGAAGATGTGTCAATTATTACCATCTCTAATAATCCTACAAGGGTCTCCTCCAAAGGGCCTATAAGGATTATTGACAGCCCTAAAATTGATCCCCTGATCATTACCTCTCCAGGGCCCATACCATATTCCTCTGACAAAGTTGTTCCTTGGAATTATAGAGTTGACGTTTATTATCATGGAGTCCAGCAAGCCTATTGGCCATCAAGAATGAAGTTACTGAAGATACTGATCCTAACATTGACAATATTGTTGGGACCAGTAGAGTTACCAGAAGCGGAAGGATTTTCTCTCTTGAAATATCTCCAAAGAATGTTGCCACTCCTATTGTTACTCCTGTTGCTACTCCTATTGTTACTCCTGTTGTTATTCCTGCTACTGAGTCAGCTGAGACTCAGGGCAAAGAAGTATCGCTTGAGCCTGCTCAGACGGAGGCACCTAAAGAAGCCATTCCTTAGGCCTCCAAGTAAGAAATGGAGGAAATTTTAAAAATCATACGGAAAAGTGACTACAACATTATGGAATAGTTAGGGTAGACCCCCTCAAAGATCTAAATGCTAGATTTGTTGTTATGCTCTGAGGCCTATGCCAAGGCTTTGGTGAATTTTCTGAAGTCTGCTCATGTGCCACAAGAGACTTCTGCCTACCAATTCGAGAACTGTGTTACTAGTCTGACTGCCGATAATGGACTAGGTTTATCTAATGTTGATCAGACTCCTAAGGGAAGAAAACATAACAATGCCCTACATGTCTCTATTAAATGCAGGGGCATTACTCTAGCTCATGTATTGGTGGACACTGGTTCATCTCTGAATGTTCTACCCAAAGGTGCATTAGACAGATTAAATTACGAAGGACTTACATTGAAACCCAACAATATTGTGGTGAGGGCTTTTGATGGTTCCAAAAAGATGGTACATGGGGAAGTAGACATCCCGATTAAAGTTGGTTCACAAACTTTTGACTCAACCTTCTATGTGATGGATATTCACCCGTCTTACTCTTGCTTACTAGGATTCCCTTGGATTCATGGGGCCGACGTCGTCACTTCCACTTTGCATCAGATGTTAAAATATTCGGTTAATGGAAATATTGTTACAGTCTATGGCGAAGAAGAGTATATGGTAAGCCACTTGAACTCTTTCAAATATGTCGAGATGTATGGCGAGTTCATTGAAACCCCCTGTCAAAATTTTGAATAGATTCCTCAGACGATCGTTGTTACCAGAGCTGCTGATGTTGTTCCAAAGATTACCAGACCTCCACTGAAAATGGCTTCTCTAAAAGATGCTAAGGTTGTAGTTGAAGAAGGTGGGTGTATTATTTGGGGCCAACTCCCTTACATCCCCTATAAGTTTGACAAATTAGGTTTGGGTTTCACTTCAGGAGCTCAAAAAGCTGTTCGTCGTGCTCGCGCCGGAGGACCACCACTACGCATCAGCAACCATGGAGTTAATGTCGTGGAAGACACTGACAATGACTGTGACCTAGACAATTGGATCTTCCCTACTATCAACAGTGGACTCAATAATTGGACGTCTAGAGACTTTGTGCCTATCTATTTTATCCAGGAGTAATTGTTTTTCTATTTTTAAGGATATGTAATTTTTGAACAATTTAAACTCTAAAGCCTTATGCCTTGCCCGAGGCACAACGGTCTATTTGTGAGGGTTATCACATGTCATTTTCATATGTCATTAATAAATCATTGGATGTTTTTTCATTCAAATTTTACACTCTCTGTTTTTATTTTACTTTATTTTGTCAAAATAGCTATGTGCTCTTACACACACCCACATATCAAATTGCAGATCCATATCCACCATGAATCCCATTGATAACAGTTTTGCTATTGCCAGTTATGACTTTGAAAATCCGATCTACCAAGCTAAGGATGAAGGTGAGGAAGATTGTGAAGTACCAAGAGAACTTGTAGACTATTACAACAAGAGGAAAGAGCAATACAACCTCATGAAGAGTCGGTCGAGACAGTAAACTTTGGCACTGAGGAGAAGAAAAAGGAAGTCAAGATAGGTGCCAACTTGGAAAATGGTGTTAAAGAACGGTTAATTCAGATTTTACATGACTACGTTGAGATATTTTCCTAGTCATACGAAGACATGTCGGGGCTTGACACTGATATTGTGGTTCATCGCCTGCCAATGAAAGAAGACTTCCCTCCATTAAAGCAAAATGTTCTTCGTATGTGTCTTGAGATGTCAGAAAAGATCAAGGCTGAAGTCATGAAACAATTCAATGTCGGATTCTTAGCTGTTACTTCTTATCCACAATGGGTTGTGAATGTGGTACCAGTACCTAAGAAGGACGGTAAAGTGTGTATGTGTGTGGATTACAGAGATTTAAATAGGTCGAGCCCCAAGGATGACTTTCCGCTTCCCCATATTGATGTTCTGGTCGACAACACCGCACAATGTAAAGTATTCTCCTTCATGGACGATTTCTCCGATTATAATCATATCAAAATGGCACCTGAAGACATGGATAAGACTACTTTCATTACACGGTGGGGCACCTTCTGTTACAAAAGTTATGCCATTTGGGTTGAAGAACGTTGGGGAAACCTATCAACATGCTATGGTAGCTTTGTTTCATGATATGATCCATCACGAGATAGAGGTCTGTGTAGACGACATGATAGTCAGGTCTCAAACTGAAGAAGAGCACCTGAACCATTTGTAAAAACTGTTTGAAAGGCTGAAGAAGTACAAGCTAAGACTGAACACGAACAAATGCACCTTTGGAGTAAGATCTGTCAAGCTCCTAGGTTTCGTTGCCAGTGGTAAAGGTATTGAGGTGGATCCTACAAAGGTTATATCTATTCAAGATATGCCAACTCCCCGCACCGAGAAGGAGGTTAGAGGTTTCTTGGGACATCTAAACTACATTGCCAGATTCATTTCCCACCTAACTGCTACTTGTGAACCAATCTTCAAATTACTGAAGAAAGATCAAGTAGTAAACTGGAACGATGATTTCTAGACAACCTTTGATAAAATCAAAGTGTATCTTCAAGAACCTCTAATTTTGATGTTGTCAATTGAAGGAAGACCCTTGATTATGTACCTGAATGTATTAGAGAATTCAATAGGATGTGTGTTGGGCCAACATGAAGAGTCTGGCCGAAAAGAGCATGCAATATACTACCTGGGAAAAAAGTTTATGAACTGTGAAACCAGATATTCACTGCTCGAGGAAACTTGTTGCACTCTGGCATGGGCTGCTCGCCGGCTAAGACAGTATATGTTGACTCATACCACTTTGTTGATTTCTAAGATGGACCGTATCAAGTACATCTTTAAAAAGCCAACTCTCTCTGGACAAATAGCTAGATGGAAAATGATTTTGACTTAATATGACATTCAATATACAACACAAAAGGTCATCAAAGGAAGTATTTTGGCGGATCATTTGGCTCATCAAGCTGTTGATGATTACCAGTCAATGAATTTCGAGTTCCCAGATGTGATTGGTGGATTTAGAACTGACTGTTTAAAGCTGGTTCGCGAAATGTCGCAGAAGCAAGAGTCGCCACCGTCTTTTATTTTCTCCAACATGGACAGGACAAAAGCACAACAAAATTCCTTATGAGATAGTTTCTCGGTTCGGGAGGTAGATTTATAGAAAGGGAAGGTGTTAGCACCCTTTCTATCCATGGTTATCCACGGGCTCTTAGGTACTTGCTCTTTATGTTTTCAAAGTGTTTGCTTTTCAAAATGTGAGTGGGTTCGAAAAAGTTTCATTGAAAGATTTCAGAATAACTCTTGTATCTGTCCTCAAGAGTGTTTGAAAAATTGTTTTGAAAGCTTTTTGAAAGTGTCGGTGTGAAAAGAGTTTTGATTTGTTTTTGAAGAGAGCAAGTATCTATGAGTCATCTACCTACCCTAAGGAATTAGGCTGTGTAAATGTCCTTAAGGTAGTGCCATCCCACCATTGAGAGGTAGGTAGCACCACCGTTTGAGGTGTTCGGGTCAATTCGAGTGTAGGGACAGTGTGGTCACCGAAGCAACAGTAGGACACCTTAGAGGCTACCCTTATGTCCTTGATCCTTTTTTAATCCGAGGCAACCGTTTCGAGGAAACTGTTTCGAGGCAACTGTTTCGAGGCAACTATTCCAAGGCAACTGGATCATGGACATAAGGACCGCTAAAACGTCCTATACTTGACGACCACGTTTCGAAGGCAACGAGTGAGGCGTACCCTAGGAGTGGTGTGTGTATTTGTATGTTGTTTTCATGGTAACAGTTATCTTTGATCATGCCATTGTGAGATACGCTTATTTTTAATTACATACATTCTTTCATGCAAGTTTAGAATTTAAGAGTGCGGAAAATTAAAAGACGGAAAGATAAAAGCTACGCTATTACAAGGCGCGGGTCTATACATCGCCAAAGTACAAAGACCCGTTTTTTATAAAAGATGCGGAAAGTAAAAAAAAGACCTAATTACCATTACATCTGGAAAGCAGTTACATAATAATCACTAAAAGAAATAATGCGCGAAAAGAATTAAAATGAACGTCCGAGGGTTTTGACCCTTTGCTTGAAATTAAATTAAATTAAAGTCTAATTAATTATTTAATTAAAAAAAATAAAGTGTTTTTTTATGTTTTTTGGTATTTATGAAATAAAGAAAATTAAAATTAAAGAAAACCCTAAATCTAAGTTTATTTTAATTATTTAAGAAAATATTAAAGTTAACCTAACTTAAGCTAATTAATTAATTTACATGTTTATTTACAAAATAATAGTTAATAATAATAATAAATAATGAGGAAAAATTAATTAAGAAAAAGATAAAATATCAAAACCTAATTCTATGTATTTTATTTATTAAGAAAATATTGAATTAAAACCTAATTTAAACTAGATTAATTGTTAGTTATTTACTTACAAAAATAGGTTAGTGGTGAAATTAAAAATAATTAAATATAAAACATTTTTTGGTTTCTGATTTTTTATTATGAAAAATTATTTTATGGTGAAAAAACAATTAAAACAATTAAAAAGAATTAGAAAAGAAAAGAAAATAAAATAAAAAGGATGCAAACCAAAGGGGGTTTCAGGCCCAAAGGGGAGGTTTGTTTGAGAGGAATTCAAGCCCATTAGCCAAGGCTCGTTTGACTTTCCATGCTTGTGTGCACGTTGGTTGACTGTGCCATACCCTGGACTTCATTTTGTGGCCTTCAGATTGATCATCATAAGCGCGTGGCAGCCTTAGGCGTGAGGATGCATGGTGGGATATTGGATGAGTGATGTACCTGAACGTGTTAGAATAAAAATTATGAAGAATATATGGGGGACCTGGGAATCAAACCCAGGTCCCAGCACTCACCAAGCCACGTCCCTTGCCAATTGAGCTATTGCGCGCGTTTGTATATACAATGGAAAACAAATATTATATAATAAAACAAAGGTTAATGGTATAAAACAAAAAAACGCGCCAGATATTTGAATCACCCAACCACGCCTGGACACCTCAGCTTTCTTCTTCGTTCTCACCTGCAATATGAATGAGATAGCGGGGGTTTTAAACCCCCACTAACCATAGCCACGAAAAATAGCGAATAGAAGAGGCGTTAATATAAATTGAGCGCGAGGTTGCCATTCAATTCGTATGGAGCTCCTGAATTCAACTGCATAGGTTTCAAGGTTCAATTTTTCCCCAACAAGAAAGCCCTAATTTGGAGCTTCAAAAATCCTAGGTTTCATCCATGGTGAATTTCGTTTCAAGGCGTATTAATGGAATTAAATCATACCAAAAGCTTTGCCTAAATGCTGTGAACACAAAACAATCAACCAAATGTATTAACAATGCATGAATCGTGATGTGCAAATCTAGAAAATAAAGCAAACCGTGTGGTCTATGTTCTTGGATTCTTCACGTGTTAGGATTGATTCTTGATGCCAATAGACTCCTGGAAGGTCCAGCAACGTGTTGGAATAGACTTTAGGCCTTGAATTATCCTGCAACTATGAAATCAGTTTCAAGCTTTTTCTCTATTTTTTGCAAATTGGTTATGAGTTTTCAGCAGCTTTTTCGTGTGTGTATGAGTAGGGTTAGGTTATGCATAAGTATGTGATCAGAATTAGGTCAAAAACAAGCCCATGAATCCATGAATTTATGATTTGAATATTTGATTTTCCATCATGAAATTTCAATCTTTTTTTCAATGAAACTTTGCCAATTATGGAAGATCTTGTCCCCTTGGATGAGAAACGACTTTGCCAACTTGCCCTAGTTTGATTTGCTGCACAAAAGATCTACAAAATCATATCTTTGAATTTTCTTATAATAAAAACTAATTAAATGAATTAATATAAATATAAATCCAATTAATTAATTAAAAATAAGAAAATAAATTATTTCGAGCTCAATGGGTCGTGCATAGGCTTTGGGTAATGATTCAAGGAAGAATTTGAGGCCCATTAGCAAATTTGAAGTTTTTTATGCAAAGTTGACTTTTGAAAGTTCCCAAAAATTTCCCAACTTCTCCAATGCATATCTTGCTCAATTTTTAAGCTATGAACATGTTCTTGGACATTTTGGAAAGGTCTTGAAGTCCTCTAACCAATGTATTTGGTCCCATGTCATTTTGATTTACCAATCTCAAGTTATGGTCTTTGACTTAAAGTGCCTTTTTGTTGACTTTTGAAAATGACCTATAATGTTGAAATTGATAACTTTTTGTGAGAGCATTTCTTGGACTTGAAGTGTGAAGATGAGTTGTAGGAAATGTCATCCCCTTAAAAATGAGCTTTGGATGGAATTTTTATGATAAACCATGAAGAAGTTATGCCTTGGTCAATTTGCAGTTGACTTTTAAGTTGTCCAAAAATAGAAACTTTTGACATCTTGAGACTTTTTGAGCCATGGTTTAAGAATCATGATCAAGAATTGATCAAATGATAATTGTGGCTTCAAAATAAGATGTTGACCAAAAATTTTGACTTTTGACTGTCAAATGACCATTTTGCCCCTGCAGTTGACTGTGGAGCAATTAGGGTTTTTGACTATGCAACTTGATGCTGTGAGTCTTGAATCTTGACATATGGCTGCTTGACAATGTTTATAGGCATATGGGACTTGATTGGACCCTTGGAAACCTCAATTTCTTTTCCAGAACCAAAACCCTAATTTTGACTGTGTTAGGAGGCAATTGGACTGTGCAACCCTTGAGATTTTGAAGCTTGATCTTGCCAAATCTTGAAGTATATGGGAGGGAAAATTTTGGGGTACAATAGTTGCCCCTGTTCAATCTTCTTAGACCTGAGGATGTAGATTGGCTGGCGTGCCTTTCGTAATCCGAAGGTTGAAGATGATTGAACACTAGAGTGCCCAGAAATTTGCACTCACATAGTAGAATTTCAGCAGCGTGATGTAGGGGAATGGGCTTACAGATGCCATTTGGAGAGATGATGGATAGGGGGATGGTCTTATAGATGCCATCTGGAAGTGTGACAGAACCTTGTCGGGAATGGGCTTATAGATGCCATTTGGAACTGTAATGGTAGTTGTAGAGATGGGCTTATAGATGCCATCGGGAGGTTGTCGATCGCATAAGAGATTCCTTAGCGAGAACTTGCGTACCTGAAAAAGAAAGATAATTACCTGGCCTGTTACAGGGGTTGATCTTCAAACTCTTTATGTAGATGTGCCCTGGCTGGATACAGGAATCGAGTCTGGAATTAGTCATCAACAGATACACCCTGGCAAGATACAGGAATCGGATCTTCAAACTCTTCAGACGTGCCCTGGCGGGATACAGGAATCGAGTCTGGAATATAGTCATCAACAGATACACCCTGGCAAGATACAGGAATCGGATCTTCAAACTCTTCAGACGTGCCCTGGCAGGATACAGGAATCGAGTCTGGAATTAGTCGTCAACAGATACACCCTGGCAAGATACAGGAATCAGATCTCCAAACTCTTCAGACGTGCCCTGGCAGGATACAAGAATCGAGTCCGGAATAGTCGTCAACAGATACACCCTGGCAAGATACAGGAATCGGATCTTCAAACTCTTCAGACGTGCCCTGGCAGGATACAGGAATCGAGTCTGGAATAGTCGTCAACAGATACACCCTGGCAAGATACAGGAATCAGATCTTCAAACTCTTCAGACGTGCCCTGGCAGGATACAGGAATCGAGTCTGGAATTAGTCTTCAACAGATACACCCTGGCAAGATACAGGAATCAGATCTTCAAACTCTTCAGACATGCCCTGGCAGGATACAGGAATCGAGTCTGGAATAGTCGTCAACAGATACACCCTGGCAAGATACAGGAATCAGATCTTCAAACTCTTCAGACGTGCCCTGGCAGGATACAGGAATCGAGTCTGGAATTAGTCGTCAACAGATACACCCTGGCAAGATACAGGAATCGGATCTTCAAACTCTTCAGACGTGCCCTGGCAGGATACAGGAATCGAGTCTGGAATAGTCGTCAACAGATACACCCTGGAAAGATACAGGAATCGGATCTTCAAACTCATCAGACGTGCCCTGGCAGGATACAGGAATCGAGTCTGGAACTAGTCGTCAACAGATACACCCTGGCAAGATACAGGAATCCGATCTTCAAACTCTTCAGACGTGCCCTGGCAGGATACAGGTATCGAGTCTGGAATATAGTCGTCAACAGATACACCCTGGCAGGATACAGGAATCGGATCTTCGAACTCTTCAGACGTGCCCTGGCAGGATACAGGAATCGAGTCTGGAATTAATCGCTCACAGATGTGCCCTGGCTAGCTACAGGTATCGAATCTGGAATTGCGACAGTTGATAGTAATTATCCTTGGATGGACCTTTGTCCTGAAAAGACAAAACGTTAGTTGTATGTGATGTCATGATGTATGACATGCGTGATGTCGTGATGTTCAGAGAATAAATGAGATTGTATGTTCATGATGCGTATGTGCATGCTATAATGTATGAAGATGTGATGTTCATGAATTTTTTTTCTTCTAGGAAAGTAAATCCTTGACGGGTGTCGGGAAGTTAACTCCTGGGCTGATGTCGAAGAGTAGAGCTTTTTGTTTCCGCTGGGGATGATGGTTGCCAGAATACCGGTAGGAGAAGATGACTCCGTTGGGGAATAAACTTGGCAAATAGATTACTCTGCGGGGAATGCTCTGTGGGAAGAGAAGTACTTTGATGAGGTTTGATGATAACTCCGCTGGGGGATACCATTGTTGAACTCTGTTGGAAGATTTGATGAACTCCGCTGGGGATAGGAAGACTTCGCCGAGGACGATCTTTCCGTGGCAATTGGCTGAGGATAACCCAGTTATATCCTAGTGGGGAAATAACCTTTGAATAAAGTCGGGGGAGCGTGTTCGTACTCTGCAGGTGATAAGCTTCCAGAATCTACTGGGGATAAGCTTCCTACTAGGGAGATTGATTCAACTCTCCTGGGGAAATTTTTCAGATTGGACTGGGGAATGGCTCCACTGGATGTTCGGTATACCGCCGCGGAACAATCTTAGATCGAGATTGTCGGGGATGCTTGTTAGGAATATTTGCATATTCCGTTGGGGAATGTTGAGATCTTCTGGGGATAATCCAACTTCCTTAAGGCTGACAGTAGACTAACTCTGCTCGGGGAGAGTGTTGCTGACTTGTTGGAGATATTGTGCCTTGTTAGGGCTGACGGGAGATCAACTGCTTGGGGAGAATTGTTGAATCTTGTCTTACTCGGCGGGGAGTGAAGGTATCTGGGTTATATTCTTCAGTCGAACTTACCTTGGTACCTTGGTGGACAGAGCAATTAGATTGCTTAGACAACTCATTATTGCCCCTGTTTCTAATGTTGCCTGTAATTAATCCTTTGTTTCGCATGCAAATATTTATGAGTTAGCAATTAGTGTCAAATGCATATATCACAATTGAACATTGGACGTTCTTCGCAAAACAAAACAGAAAAAGGAAAAGCAATTGGCAATTGGTCTGAAAAGTGAATTTGTATTGATTTTTGAATTTTCCTGTAAATAGGCGTTTATGTACAAGAGGCTGACGTCCTAGTAAGAGAACACCGCCGAACAACAGAGTTTATACAATTTTGTGAAACAGGAAAACAAAACAGCTGTGTGAAAAGAGTAATCCCACTGGGTTCCAACTCTGCTATCGCCTTTATATCTTCGAGTGTCTCATCACTTGACTGCTCAGTTGAAGATGAAGCTGATTGATCGATGCCGTTTGAACCTGATGTTGATACCGGATTCTGGATGCAAGGTGATCCAATGAGACATAGTATTACGCTTTAATCCCTAACTTTTGCCTGGACCGCCCTTTCGGGTTTTCAGTCCACCGGGATACCCATTTTTGCCCAAGCCGCCTTTTCAGGTTTTCGACTTGCCGGGTGTACAGATTTTTTTCATTTTGTCCCTTATTTTTTCCCGAACCCTTTTGGTTCGCCGGGAAGCCCTTATTTTTGCCTAGGTATGTCAACCTAGCGGGTCTTTTATCATGCGTAATATCTTTTTACTATGTCTGCATTGGCGGGGTGAGGAAGGTCGTCACCATCCATGGTGGTTAGAATCATGGCTCCTCTTGAGAAGACATGTTTAACCACAAATGGCCCTTCGTATGTAGGGGTCCATTTGCCCCTAGGATCACTCTGAGGAAGAATGACGCGCTTGATTACCAGGTCCCCAACTTGATACTCTTGTGGTCTGACTTTCTTGTTAAATGCCCTGATCATCCGTTTTTGATACGTTTGACCATGACAAATAGTAGTGAGTCTCTTTTCATCAATTAGGTTTAACTGATCAAGTCGAGTCTGGATCCAGTCATCTTCGCTCAGATCTGCATCCTTCATTATCCGGAGAGAGGGTATATGGACTTCAATCGGCAAGACCGCCTCCATGCCATAGACCAAGGAAAAGGGTGTTGCCCTTGTTGACGTCCTTGCTGAGGTACGGTACCCATGAAGAGCAAACGGTAACATCTCGTGCCAATCTTTATAGTTCACTGTCATCTTCTGCACACTCTTTTTAATATTCTTATTCGCTGCTTCTACAGCCCCATTCATCTTCGGCCGGTAAGGAGAAGAGTTGTGGTGCTGTATCTTGAATTGCTCGCAGAGCTCAGTGATCATCTTGTTGTTAAGATTGGTACCATTGTCCGTAATGATCCTCTCTGGTACACTGTATCGATAGATCAGGTTGTGTCGAATAAACCGTGCCACGACATTCTTGGTTACAGTGGCATAGGAAGCTGCTTCAACCCACTTTGTAAAGTAATCGATCGCCACCAGGATGAAGCGATGCCCGTTGGATTCCGTAGGTTTAATCTCGCCGATCATATCAATGCCCCACATTGCGAAAGGCCAAGGTGTTGTCAAGACGTTTAGAGGAACTGGAGGAACGTGCACCTTGTCTGCATAAATCTGGAACTTATGACACGTCCGAGAATGTTGGTAACAGTCGGCTTCCATTATGGACTAGAAATATCCTGCCCGAAGAATTTTCTTTGCCATGGTGTGTCCACTGGAATGTGTTCCGAAGGTACCTTCATGTAGTTCTGCCATGATCCTTTCTGCTTCAGTCTTATCCATACAACGCAGTAAGGTTGAATCATGGTTTCGCTTGTACAGAATGTCGTTGCTGGGAAGAACTTTGCTACGAACCTTCTCAGAAACTTTTTGTCGTTGACAGATGCACCTTCAGGGTATTCTTGAGCTTCCAAGTACCTCTTCACTTCATGATACCAAGGTTTTTCAGTTACTATCTCAGCCTCAAGATCACAACAATATGTAGGTTCTTCCAGTTTCCAGATAATGATCCGGGGAGCCTCGTTGTCCCATTTGACTTTGAACATAGAAGACATTGTAGCCAGCGCGTCCGCCAACGGATTCTCCTCTCTTGGGAAGTGTTCAAAAGTTATCTCTGTGAAATGGGGGATCAATGTCAACACACACTCTTTGTAAGGAATAAGGTTTGGGTGTTTCGTATCCCACTCGCCTTTGATCTGATTGATCACGAGAGCGAAATCTCCGAAGACACTCAAAAACTTGATCCTTAAGTCAATCGCAGCTTGAAGACCCATGATGCATGCCTCATACTCTGCCATGTTGTTGGTGCAGTTGAAACATAGTCGGGCAGTGAGTGGAGTATGAGTGCCTTTGGGGGATATGATCACAGCGCCGATACCATTACCCAAAGCGTTGGAGGCTCCGTCAAAGTGCATAGACCATCGGGATCCTTCCTCAGGTCCTTCATCCGGTCCAGGTGCTTCACAATCAGTCACTACCATGATGTTCTCGTCGGGAAATTCAAAGTTCATTGACTGGTAGTCGTCCACTGCCTGGTGTGCCAAATGGTCTGCCAATACACTTCCCTTGATGGCTTTCTGAGTCGTGTACTGGATGTCGTATTCTGTCAAGATCATCTGCCACCTTGCTATTCTTCCAGACAGAGCAGGCTTTTCGAATATGTACCTGATCGGATCCATCTTTGAAATCAACAGAGTAGTGTGAGTCAGCATATACTGTCTCAGCCGGCGAGCAGCCCATACCAAAGCACAACAAGTTTTCTCGAGCAGTGAGTATCGGGTCTCACAGTCGGTAAACTTTTTGCTAAGGTAATAAATGGCGTGCTCTTTTCGGCCAGACTCGTCATGCTGCCCCAGCACACACCCCATTGAGCTGTCAAGTACTGTCAGGTATAGTATTAGAGGTCTCCCTTCAACCGGTGGCATAAGAATGGGTGGTTCTTGGAGATACTCTTTGATTCTGTCAAAAGCGGCCTGACATTCATCATTCCAACGTACCACCTGATCTTTCTTCAGCAGCTTGAAGATTGGTTCACAGGTAGCGGTTAGATGCGAGATGAATCGGGCAATGTAATTCAGACGTCCTAAAAAGCCTCTGACTTCTTTCTATGTCTTGGGAACTGGCATCTCTTGTATAGCCTTCACCTTGGCAGGGTCCACTTGAATACCTTTGTCGCTCACGACGAAGCCTAGCAACTTCCCAGATCTTACCCCGAATGTGCACTTGTTTGGGTTCAACCTCAGTTTGTACAACTTCAGACGGTCAAACAGCTTCTGTAGATGGTCAAGGTGTTCCTCCTCAGTTTGGGACCTTGTAATCATATCATCGACGTACACTTCAATCTCATGGTGGATCATGTCATGAAATAAAGCAACCATGGCACGTTGGTAGGTTACCCCAGCGTTTTTCAGTCCAAAAGGCATGACCTTGTAGTAGAAGGCGCCCCACTGAGTAACAAAGGTAGTCTTTTCCATATCTTCAGGAGCCATCTTGATCTGGTTATAACCTGAAAAACCATCCATGAAGGAGAACACCTTGTGCTGAGCAGTATTGTCAACCAGAACGTCGATGTGAGGCAAATGGAAATCATCTTTAGGGCTGGCCCTGTTCAGATCCCTGTAGTCAACACACATTCGGACCTTACCATCTTTCTTCGGCACCGGAACCACGTTGGAAACCCACTGAGGGTAAGAAGTCACTGCTAGAAACCCGGCATCAAATTGCTTCATAACCTCAGCTTTGATCTTCTCGGACATCTCTGGACGCATACGGCGGACCTTTTGTTTTACTGGCGGGCAGTCTTCCTTGGTAGGCAGGTGATGGACCACAATGCCAGTATCCAACCCAGGCATGTCTTCGTAAGACCAGGCGAAGATCTCCACATAATCATGCAACATCTGAACCAACCGTTGTTTCACGCTGAGCTCTAGATTGGCACCAATCTTAACTTCCTTTCTGTCTACCTCAGTACCCAGATTTATCGTTTCCACTGGCTCTTCATGTGGCTGAATGGCCCTCTCTTCCTAGAGTAACAGTCTTGCAAGCTCACCAGGCACTTCGCAATCATCTTCACCTTCGTCTTCGGCTAAGTTGATCGGATTTTCGAAGTCATAACTGGAAGTAGCAGAGTCGTTACCAGTGAGATCCAGAGTGGATTGAAACCTGTATGAGTGAGTGTGTGTAAATATAGCTGTTTTGCAATATATAAAGAAAGAAAGAAAGGGAGCACAAGATTTGAAATGCGAAAAACGTCCAATGTCTTTATTCATGATATATGGAAATGACAAGTAATAAGCCCTCACAAATGAAGCCACGGTGCCCCGGGTAAGACATCGGGCCATAAAGTTTCAATTTATTGTTCATTACAAATTAAAGAAACAAAGGAATTCATTACTGCTTAACAAAAGTAACAGGTATGTGGTCTTTTGCAGTCCAATTGTTCAGTCCACCGTCAGTCGTCGGGTAGATCCAACTATCAAACTCTGATTCCTCCGCATCGCCTTCAATAGAATTCACTCCCGGGTTGGTGATGAACACGGGAGGTCTTCCGATCCTTGCTTTGCATACAGCCCTCTGAGCCTCTGCAGTGAAACCCAGTCCAAACTTGTCAGTTTTAGGAGTAAAATCAGGGAGCCTGCCCCAGTTTGCACATTCACCTTTCTCAATTATAGCCCGGGCGTCCTTCAAGGAAGCCATCTTCAAAGGAAAGTCTTCTTCAATTACTGTTTCAGCTGACGCCAATGTTGGAGGCACCTCTTCAAAATGTTGAAAGGGGGTTTCAATAAACTCCCCGTCCATCTCTATATACCGGAACGAGTTCGGATGACTAACCATGTATTCTTCCTCCCTCTGTACCGTAACAATCTTCCCTCTGACAAGGTATTTGAGCTTTTGGTGTAGAGTGGAGGTCACAGCCCCAGCTTTGTGAATCCAAGGACGACCCAGCAAACAGGAATAGGATGGACGAATGTCCATCACATAGAACGTTGAATCGAAGACTTGAGAGCCAACCCGAATCGGAATATCTACCTCACCATGCACCATCCTCTTCGACCCGTCAAAGGCTCGGACCACGATGTTACTAGGCTTCAACTCCAAACCCTCACAATCCAGCCTGTCTAAGGCCTTCTTGGGAAGTACATTCAGCGAAGAACCGGTGTCCACCAACACGTGTGCGAGAGTAGTGCGCCTGCATTCAATGGAGACATGCAGGGCATCATTGTGGTTCTTACCCTTAGCGGTCAGATCAGCATCAGAGAATCCCAACCCATTGTCGGCGGTCAAGTTGGCCACACAATCAGTAAATTGATCCGCAGATGTTTCTTGTGGCACGTGGGCCGTCTTTAGAAATGAAATCAGGGCCTTGGCATGGGCCTCTGAGCACAACAATAATGATAGCATGGAGATCTTAGAGGGGGTATGCCCCAGCTGTTCAACGACGTTGAAATCGCTCTTCTTGATGATCTTAAGGATTTCCTCCATCTCTTGCTGGGAGGCTTCAACATTGACAGTCTTCGGTGCCTCCATCTGGGCAGGCACATCAGCAATCCCTTTGCCCCGAGTGTCAGATGACTCGGCAGCAGGGGTAGAAACTTGACCAGGAGGGGAAACAGGTGCATTTGCAGGCGTGATGATAAGAGGTCTTCGGATAACTGGTGGCGCAATGTTAGGCGAGAAGAGCCTGCCACTGCGAGCAACTTTAGCGGGACCGGTGATGTTACTGATACCGGTACTAGTGTTGAACTCCTGCTTCACTCCGAGCACATACACATCTGCCCCGTAATTCCATGGGACAACCTTGTCAGATTTATAGGGGAGGGGCCCCAGAACAGTAATGATAATAGGTGCAACAGACATAATTTTGACGGGCTTCCTCGGGGGAGCCTTGGTAGGATTATTGAAGATGGTGACGACAGATACTTCTACAGTATGAACAATAGGATCAGCGGTCTTCTTGAACAAGATCTCTTTGCTATCCATCAGGCTTTGGACGCCTGACTTCAGCAACGGACAACCAGCAGGTAAAACAGCACACAGAGGGCAACCCTTGCTACAGCCCGGAAATAAACTGGATAGCAACAGGTTTCTCTTGACAGTCAATAAAGGGGTAGCAACATCATCCACAGAAATGGCATACAGGTCTTCCTCAATAGCATTTACTCCATGCTGGGGCATAGGAGCAGTCACAATGTTGGGCCTCTCGGGCACCTCAAACTGTATTTCCTTCGCATCGATAAGGTCCTGAACCTTATTTCTTAGGGCCCAGCAATCATCAGTGGAATGCCCCGGGCTATCAGAGTGATAAGCACAGCGGGAATTGGGATTATACTTCGGAGAGGTTGTGTTTACCACCTTCGGAGCTTCTCTGACGGTTACCAAGTTGGTCGATAGCAGTTGCGGCAAGATCTGTGACAAGGTCATACTAAGCCGAGTATATTCTCTCCTGGGTCTCTCACCCCTTGGTTGGTTAGGTTGCCGAGGAGCGGCAGCAGGCTTTGCAATTACCATCGCGTTGGCAGCTTGGTGGCGTTCTAGTTTGTTTTGCCTCCTAGGCCCATACACAGCACTGGCTTCCTTTTTGAAAGGCTTCTTCTCAGAACTTGAGGACGCACCTTTCTGTATTTTCCCTGATTTCATCCCAGCTTCTATCCTTTCCCCAGTCAGAATGAGATCTGTGAACCCTGCAGATGAATTACCGATGAGATGATTGAAGAATGGCCTGGATAGGGTCCCCAAGAACATGTCTACAAGTTCACGGTCGGTTAACGGCGGCTGCACCCTGCCAGCCAGGTCCCTCCACTTCTGCGCATACTCTTTAAAACCTTCTCCCGATCCTAGCGACATACCCTGGAGTTGGGTACGTGTAGGAGAGAGGTCGGCATTATACTGATACTGCTTGTAAAAAGCAGTAGCCAAGTCCTCCCAGTTACGAACCTTGGTTCCATCCAGCTGATAGAACCATTCGAGATGAGTCCCTGAAAGACTCTCCTGGAAGAAATGGATCCATAAGTTCTTGTCCACAGTATACGGCTGGATCTTACGCACATAAGATCTGAGATGTAGCTTAAGGCAGGACGCCCCATCATACTTTGCGAAAGATGGTGCTTTGAACTTATGTGGGATTACCACCCCAGAAGATAAACCCAAGTCTCCGAAATCCAACCCAGGCACTTGTTGAATTTCCATGGCATTCAGGCGATCCTCTAACTGCTTGTACTTGTCTTCAGCTGGAGGGTACTGCTCTTCATTGAAATCAGTCTCGTTGTCGGAGACCACCGGACTAGGAACCCTTCCCCCTTGGGGACTGCCTTTTCCCACAGACGAACCAGCTTGGTCAACCTCATTCTGAAGTGTGTTGCCAAACCTCCGGCCAGTGTTGAATAGTACAGTTCTCTTCTTCTTCTTCTTGACCAGAAGAGCCTTCAATTCTTCTTGCCCTTGGGCTAAACTCATGATCAGCTCTTGGAACTGGGCGTTTTGAGCCTGGAGGGCCTTGATGGATTGCTCAGTAGATGATTCAGGATTCATGATGGCGAGCTGAAATAAACAGCGAAGAAGATTAAACCACCTGTAAAGAAGAGTACCTGTTATGCACATGATGCATGATATGCTGTTTATGCAATGCATTCAAGGGTTCGAAAGTTCAAATTTGTTGTAGACAAAAAGGAACACACGTTATCATTAAGAAATAATTGTTCAGTACATCAAGGCCTCATGGGCAAACATTACAAAGTAAATCAATCCCAAAAGACACTACGCATCCTCTTTGGAGCAATGTAAGTGTTGAGAGTCTTTTCCTCGTGCAGTAGGCGGGTGAGCTCCAAGACCTTTTTCTCACTAGCATGTAGACTGGCTTCAAGAGAATTCCGTTCTTCCTTAAGCTCGATCCATCTCTTCTGCATTTCTTCCCAGGATGTAGGCATGTCAGGGTGTTGAATGGTGTAGGAGACCTCTCCTTCCAACACTGGATCTTTGATCACAGGGAGAACATGAGGATATGGCATCACTAACTTCTGGGAGCGGGCTCGTACCCACTTGAGATAAGGCTCCAACGGGATGGAGTTCTTGTGCCCCAAGTGTCTTGCTGTCTACCTTGCTGGGCATCCTCCAAGCTCTGATAAATCTCTGGCGAAGTCCTTGTGCATCGTTGTCGAAGTCAAAAACTATGTCAGGAATTAACATGTCATGAGGGCCGTCCCTCCGAGCATAACCAAACTGTCTCCAAGCCAGACACGGGTTGTAAGTAATACCTCCTCTGATTCCAAGTAAAGGAACATTAGGAAACTCCCCGTAACGATCAATGATAGTGACGTCTTCTCTAGACCGAGAACACCAATGTATATCAGCATGCGTAAGAGTCATTAATCGTTGTGACCATCTCAAACCCCGCTCGTTCTTCAAAACTGATTGTGGAAGGTGCGAAATAAACCACCTTCCCAGGAGAGGAGTGCAGCACATAAGAACACCTCTTATTCTCATGGTTCGAGTGTAAGATGAGTCAAGGATGTCCCCAAGAAACGTAGGTATAGGATTCCTGGACATGAAGATCTTGACAGCATTGATATCTATAAGCTGATCTGGATTAGGGAACAACACCAACCCATAGACAAGGAGGGCCACAACTTCTTCAAAAGCTTATAGGTCAAGGGAATTCCAACATTCTTGGGCCTTTTCAAATAGAAACCTGGCCAAGAACCCTTTGATACCACTTCTAACTTCCCAATGTCCCTTGATGTCAGATGGTTGTAGGCGTAATGCTTTAGCAATCTCTTCAAGTTTGGGTTCCTTTTCCGTACCGTTGTAGGGTAGTTGACTAAGGATATGGATCTTTAGAAGCCGGGAGAACTCTTCCAAGGTAGGCACCAGTTGATAATCCAGGAAAGTAAAGCAGTGGTGTAGAGGGTCAAAGAACTGGAAGAGGACCTTTATCATATCTTCCTCAATGTTGGTGTTGACCAAGCTGATGAGTCTTCCATGCCTCTCACTGAAAGAAGAGCTCTCAGGAATCCTGGATGTAAGTTCCTTAAGCTGAGGAGGGACTCTTACAAGGTTGATCTGAATTGTCTTTCTGCGGATAGTTTCCATGTCCTACAAAACAAGAACAAAGATGAAGATTCGAACCCCTGAAGTGGTTAGTGAATGCATATGATGTTGTATGATGTTATGATGCTATGATAAAAACACACCACAAGTATCCACAAAAAGCAAACATGGTAAGGCACGCAAGTCACACAAGACAGCCCTTAGAGTTCAGGCCGGCATGGGGTCTAGGTATTACCCTCTTGAAGTTGGTGGGCTCAAAACCTGTCCTATCAGAAGTAACCGGGTTCTAAGGATCTCAATATCATTGGATTGTTTTCTGTGTTCATCGTTTCGATTTAGCCACTGAACTGGCGATCGAAATATTCCAAGAAAACAACCCTCAACTGAGTGTAGTATCGAGTATCAACCAACCTCGGACTGCACCAAAGTCAGTTATCTCACTACCCTAAAGAGGCCAAGATGGTTCAATTAAGGTTCCTAAGGTCAGTTGATGCTTCACGACACCACGCGGCGGCCCCGTACTCTCCTTGACTTGACTCAAGGGTTACCGATACTCACCAAAGTGCCACATCAACGTAGCATACTGCTTCAACCGTGTCGGTATACCCCGCACAGTTCCCTCACAGTCTTGTTGCTACTTTCTAAGAGGTATCCCCCAGATCCGGGTTAGGATCTATAGAACTCCCAAGACAGTGCCCACAATAATAAAGCAAACAAAACAAAGCAATTGAAAACACAAGTATGAGCTATCGTAAGGTACATCTCACTTTAAAGTATCCCCAGCAGAGTCGCCAGTTCTGTGATCGGTGGATTTAGAACTGACTATTTAAAGCTGGTTCGCGAAATGTCGCGGAAGCAAGAGTCGCCACCGTCTTTTATTTTCTCCAACATGGACAGGACAAAAGCACAGAAAAATTCCTTATGAGATAGTTTCTCGGTTCGGGAGGTAGATTTATAGAAAGGGAAGGTGTTAGCACCCTTTCTATCCATGGTTATCCACGGGATCTTAGGTACTTGCTCTTTATGTTTTCAAAGTGTTTGCTTTTCAAAATGTGAGTGGGTTCGAAAAAGTTTCATTGAAGGATTTCGGAATAACTCTTGTATCTGTCCTCAAGAGTGTTTGAAAAATTGTTTTGAAAGCTTTTTGAAAGTGTCGGTGTGAAAAGAGTTTTGATTTGTTTTTGAAGAGAGCAAGTATCTATGAGTCATCTACCTACCCTAAGGAATTAGGCTGTGTAAATGTCCTTAAGGTAGTGCCATCCCACCATTGAGAGGTAGGTAGCACCACCGTTGGAGGTGTTCGGGTCAATTCGAGTGTAGGGACAGTGTGGTCACCGAAGCAACAATAGGACACCTTAGAGGCTACCCTTATGTCCTTGATCCTTTTTTAATCCGAGGCAACCGTTTCGAGGCAACTGTTTCGAGGCAACCGTTTCGAGGCAACTATTTTGAGGCAACTGGATCATGGACATAAGGACCGCTAAAACGTCCTATACTTGACGACCATGTTTCGAAGGCAACGAGTGAGGCGTACCCTAAGAGTGGTGTGTGTATTTGTGTGTTGTTTTCATGTTAACAGTTATCTTTGATCATGGCATTGTGAGCTACGCTTATTTTTAATTACATACATTCTTTCATGCAAGTTTAGAATTTAAGAGTGCGGAAAATTAAAAGACGGAAAGATAAAAGCTACGCTATTACAAGGCGCGGGTCTATACATCGCCAAAGTACAAAGACCCGTTTTTGATAAAAGATCCGGAAAGTAAAAAAAAGACCTAATTACCATTACATCCGGAAAGCAGTTACATAATAATCACTAAAAGAAATAATGCGCGAAAAGAATTAAAATGAACGTCCGAGGGTTTTGACCCTTTGCTTGAAATTAAATTAAATTAAAGTCTAATTAATTATTTAATTAAAAAAAAGAAAGTGTTTTTTTATGTTTTTTGGTATTTATGAAATAAAGAAAATTAAAATTAAAGAAAACCCTAAATCTAAGTTTATTTTAATTATTTAAGAAAATATTAAAGTTAACCTAACTTAAGCTAATTAATTAATTTACATGTTTATTTACAAAATAATAGTTAATAATAATAATAAATAATGAGGAAAAATTAATTAAGAAAAAGATAAAATGTCAAAACCTAATTCTATGTATTTTATTTATTAAGAAAATATTGAATTAAAACCTAATTTAAACTAGATTAATTGTTAGTTATTTACTTACAAAAATATGTTAGTGGTGAAATTAATAATAATTAAATATAAAACATTTTTTGGTTTCTGATTTTTTATTATGAAAAATTATTTTATGGTGAAAAAACAATTAAAACAATTAAAAAGAATTAGAAAAGAAAATAAAATAAAATAAAAAGGATGCAAAGCAAAGGGGGTTTCAGGCCCAAAGGGGAGGTTTGTTTGAGAGGAATTCAAGCCCATTAGCCAAGGCTCGTTTGACTTTCCATGCTTGTGTGCACGTGGGTTGACTGCGCCATACCCTGGACTTCATTTTGTGGCCTTCAGATTGATCATCATAAGCGCGTGGCAGCCTTAGGCGTGAGGATGCATGGTGGGATATTGGATGAGTGATGTATCTGAACGTGTTAGAATAAAAATTATGAAGAATATATGGGGGACCTGGGAATCGAACCCAGGTCCCAGCACTCACCAAGCCACGTCCCTTGCCAATTGAGCTATTGCGCGCGTTTGTATATACAATGGAAAACAAATATTATATAATAAAATAAAGGTTAATGGTATAAAACAAAAAAACGCGCCAGATATTTGAATCACCCAACCACGCCTGGACACCTCAGCTTTCTTCTTCGTTCTCACCTGCAATATGAATGAGATAGCGGGGGTTTTAAACCCCCACTAACCATAGCCACGAAAAATAGCGAATAGAAGAGGCGTTAATATAAATTGAGCGCAAGGTTGCCATTCAATTCGTATGGAGCTCCTGAATTCAACTGCATAGGTTTCAAGGTTCAATTTTTCCCCAACAAGAAAGCCCTAATTTGGAGCTTCAGAAACCCTAGGTTTCATCCATGGTGAATTTCGTTTCAAGGCGTATTAATGGAATTAAATCATACCAAAAGCTTTGCCTGAATGCTGTGAACACAAAACAATCAACCAAATGTATTAACAATGCATGAATCGTGATGTGCAAATCTAGAAAATAAAGCAAACCGTGTGGTCTATGTTCTTGGATTCTTCACGTGTTAGGATTGATTCTTGGTGCCAATAGACTCCTGGAAGGTCCAACAACGTGTTGGAATAGACTTTAGGCCTTAAATTATCCTGTAACTATGAAATCAGTTTCAAGCTTTTTCTCTATTTTTTGCAAATTGGTTATGAGTTTTCAGCAGCTTTTTCGTGTGTGTATGAGTAGGGTTAGGTTATGCATAAGTATGTGATCAGAATTAGGTCAAAAACAAGCCCATGAATCCATGAATTTATGATTTGAATATTTGATTTTCCATCATGAAATTTCAATCTTTTTTTCAATGAAACCTTGCCAATTATGGAAGATCTTGTCCCCTTGGATGAGAAACGACTTTTCCAACTTGCCCTAGTTTGATTTGCTGCACAAAAGATCTACAAAATCATATCTTTGAATTTTCTTATAATAAAAACTAATTAAATGAATTAATATAAATATAAATCCAATTAATTAATTAAAAATAAGAAAATAAATTATTTTGAGCTCAATGGGTCGTGCATAGGCTTTGGGTAATGATTCAAGGAAGAATTTGAGGCCCATTAGCAAATTTGAAGTTTTTTATGCAAAGTTGACTTTTGAAAGTTTCTAAAAATGTCCCAACTTCTCCAATGCATATCTTGCTCAATTTTGAAGCTATGAACATGTTCTTGGACATTTTGGAAAGGTCTTGAAGTCCTCTAACCAATGTATTTGGTCCCATGTCATTTTGATTTACCAATCCCAAGTTATGGTCTTTGACTTAAAGGGCCTTTTTGTTGACTTTTGAAAATGACCTATAATGTTGAAATCGATAACTTTTTGTGAGAGCATTTCTTGGACTTGAAGTGTGAAGATGAGTTGTAGGAAATGTCATCCCCTTCAAAATGAGCTTTGGATGGAATTTTTCTGATAAACCATGAAGAAGTTATGCCTTGGTCAATTTGCAGTTGACTTTTCAACTGTCCAAAAATAGAAACTTTTGACATCTTGAGACTTTTTTAGCCATGTTTTGAGAATCATGATCAAGAATTTATCAAATGATGATTGTGGCTTCAAAATAAGATGTTGACCAAAAATTTTGGCTTTTGACTGACAAATGACCATTTTGCCCCTGTAGTTGACTGTGGAGCAATTAGGGTTTTTGATTGTGCAACTTGATGCTGTGAGTCTTGAATCTTGACATATGGATGCTTGACAATGTTTATAGGCATATGGGACTTGATTGGACCCTTGGAAACCTCAATTTCTTTGCCAGAACCAAAACCCTAATTTTGACTGTGTTAGGAGGCAATTGGACTGTGCAACCCTTGAGAGATTTTGAAGCTTGATCTTGCCAAATCTTGAAGAATATGGGAGGGGAAATTTTAGGGTACAACACCAGACAAGAACATTATGTTAGTTACTGACTATGAAGAACCTGGACCGAATGAAGGTCCTGAAAAAGGATCCCGATGGAATATGGTCTTTGATGGAGCTTCCAACGCATTTGGCAATGGAATTGGTGGTGTGATTATCTCCCCAGAAGGCTTCCATACACCCTTCACCGCCAGACTATGCTTTAAATGTACCAATAACATGGCCGAATATGAGGCATGTATTATGGGTATCAAGACTGTTGTCGATATGAGGATCAAGTTCTTACAAGTATACGGAGACTCAGCCTTGGTGATTAGTCAGATTAAGGGAGAATGGGACATGAAGCATCCTAATCTCATCCCATACCGAGAGCATGTATTGACATTGATCCCATATTTTGAAGAGATTACCTTTGAACATATTCCACGAGAATAAAACCAGTTAGTGGACGCGCTAGCTACCATGTTATCCATGTTTAAGGTCAGATGGGATAATGAAACCCTTCATATCACTATCGAAAGATTAGACAAACCGACACACTGTTATGAGGTTGATACTGAGGCAGTAGAGGAAAAGCCTTGGTTCCACGAGGTGAAAAGGTATCTCGAAGCTCAAGAGTACCCTGAGGGAGCATACATCAATGACAAAAAGTTCTTAAGAAGGTTATCTTCCAAGTTCCTCCTGAGTAACAGAATTCTCTACAACTGCAACCATGATTCCACTTTAATGCGGTGTGTGGACAAGAGAGAAGCGGAGAAGAATATGGAGGATATGCATGAAGGTACCTTTGGCACCCATTCTAGTGGACACACAACGGCTAAGAAGATCCTGCGGGCAGGATACTATTGGTCCACTATGGAAGCAGATTGTCATCATCACTCCCGAACTTGTCACAAATTCTAAATCTATGCTGACAAAGTACATGTGCCTTTGGTTCTCTTAAATGTCTTAACTACTCCTTGGACATTCTTATTATGGGTTATTGATATGATTGGAGAGATTAGACCTACCGCTTCCAATGGAAACCGCTTCATCCTTGTTGCCATTGATTACTTCACAAAGTGGGTAGAGGCAGCCTCATTTGCTTCTGTGACCAAGAACGTCGTGGCTCGTTTCATCAAACATAATCTTATCTGTCGGTATGGTATCCCAGAAAGAATTATCACAGATAATGGTACCAACCTCAATAATATTATAATCACCGAGCTTTGTATGCAATTTAAGATCCAGCATCATAATTCTTCTCCTTACCGGTCGAAAATAAATGGCATTATGGAGTCCGCCAATAAGAATATAAAGAAGATTATACAGAAGATGACGGTGACATATAAAGACTGGCACGAGAAGTTACCATTTTCTCTTCATGGCTACTGTACCTCAGTATGCACATCAACAGGGGCAACCCCTTTTTCTCTCGTATACGGTATGGAAGTTATTTTACCCGTCGAAGTCCATATCCCTTCCCTGAGAATCATGAAGGACGCAGGTCTAGACGAAGACGAATGGGTTCAGACTCGACTTGACCAATTGTACCTGATTGATGAGAAGAGGCTCGCGGCTGTTTGTCATGGTCAGATCTACCAAAAACATATTGTTTTACCCCAAAATTTTCCCTCTCATTTTATCAAGATTTCCCCTCACAAGACCCTTTGAACTCCAGACAGGAGTAGGGTTTTGCACTGCTCAAGACATCTCCTTGCACTGATGACCTAAATTAGGGTTTGAGTTTGCATAAGGAATTTTGGACTTCTAATGCTCAAAGTGACTTTCATACTTCATGTTGGATCTACAAGAGTGTCCATACCAAGTTTCAAGCCTTGAATCAAATTTTTGCCCAGTCAATTGGACAGTTGACCTAGAAATCAACTGTATTGGGGGAAAAGTCAACTATGGCTAATTTACACTCAAACCTCATGATTTTTGACCCACGTCAACATTATAGACTCATATGAACCATTTTATCAATTTTGTACTACAACTCCTCAAGAAATTGGATCAGATCATCAAAAGGGTAAAATGGTCATTTTTAGGATTTTGACTGCACAAAGGCAATTTCTGATTTTTGACCTAGCCAATGGCAAATTGGGTTCAAGAATGGATTCAAGGAATCAATGGCATCATCTTGACCTATTCACAAGGTTTAAAAGATCTCAATTGCATTGGATTGACAGATGAATTTTTCAATCAACTGATCAAAATTTGACTATACACTGAAAAGTCAAACTTTGACTTTTTGGTTAAAATCAAGTGCCAAGGGTCATTTTTCATCAAGATGTGTCAAAACATGAAACTTTTTCATCAAGAAACCCATTTTTGGAAATTAGGGTTTTAAAGTTGAAAAATTTCATAACTTAGAATTTTTCTAAGTTATGAAATTTTCTTAATTTTTCCTAACTTTGCCCAACATTTTCACCATGATACAATTGGATTCAAACAAAAATTACAACATGAAAGTTGTAGTCCTCCACAAAGTCTACAACTTTGATTCACAAAGTTTTCCCAAAAGAAGCTTGGATCTCAAGTTATGAATTTTGGAACAAGGGTCCCTAAAACTTTTAACTTAGTGAAATTTTGCCTTAGTTTAGGCAGGATTTTGACCTATCTTCATGGCCATTTTTCACATAGTTCCACTTGGAATCTCAAATTGAATTTCAAAGATTGATTGTAGATCATGTTCCAATCTTTCCAAAATGTCCAATAACTCTCCAAAATCATTTGTGGTTAGGGAGAATCGAAGGCTTGAAGTTGGCAAAAACTCACTTTTTATCCATGGCATGTTCATATTTATACAAGTTGCAAATTCAAATCAGCTTGCTTTGCACTAGATTACAGGCCTAAAAACCATTTCATACTCAACAATTAAATGCAAATCCATTGGTATAAGGATTTGTTTTGGTCATTAGAGCATTGCACACAAGATTAATCCCTAAATGGTAAAAGGCACATTACCATTTTTGCAAAAGTATGCTTTATGTCAAAACCACAATCCTTGAGCATAGAGCCATATCTTGTGCAGTAAATCATATCCACCAACTTGAGGGGCCAAGATGACAAGGGGCAGGCTTATGGATAGCCTGTACAGGCTTGTATTACATCATGGCTGATTTTTGCTTCATAACCAAGAAATTTGTCAAACTTCACATAACTTGAACATCAGCTAAAACCAACTTGTGCAAGCTTTTGAGATAACTTTCTCATATCCCCTTGAGCCAGAAACACGACCCTTTGATCCCCCAAACCTCCTATAGCATAAAATCACTTTCCATTGGCAAAACAGGGCAGCATCTGCAGTTTGATTTCCACAACTCAATTTGCTCGTGCATTTTGTCTCAAATTGGTTCAAACACCTTCCATACAACCTATCCAAGCTATCCCAACCCTTAAACACTAACTGTAACATCATTTACAAGGTTTTCTATTTTTGATTTCAGCTTATGCAGGTTGAGTTCTGTAGGCTTGTTCAAGAACATTCAAGGCAAACTAGGCATTGGAGAAGGTCAAGGGAAGTTCAAGCAAGCTCCCAAACATCTCAGGCCTCATTGAAAAGCTCCACATTGTCAGACACGAAGTCAACTAAAATAGGTTTTTGTCAACTTCATATCTCTCTATTTAGGAACAATTAGACTTAGGTTTGTGAATAATAAATGTAGTATTCATACCCATGAAGCTGTACATATGCTCAGTTTTCATTTTAATTAAGCATGCTAAGAGAATTTGGTCCATGAACATCCTGAAAAAAATAGGTTAAGATTTAGGTCCAGAGAAATTCTCTCTGGACTTTGAGAGTTAGGACAAATTTTTTATATGGTTGAATTCGTCTTGGAAAACTCTACAACTTTGATGTTATGTGTTTTTGCATTAGAGCACGTATGCAGGATCTGGCTTTGTGTACAGGGCGCGCGCGTTTTTGAAGAACAGAGGTTGAAGATGAAGTGTGGTGGGCTGGGCTTGGTGCTGGCTCACTATTGACACCCCCTTTTTGCAGAATACACCCCCTGGCCCAATTTCTTTATATTTTATATTTTTGTATTTTATTTTCATTTCTGATTTTATTTTATTATTTCCAAATATAAAAAATACTCAAAAATATTTTTATAAATTTTCACATTTATTTTGTATTTTATTTTTATTTTTTCTAACATGAAAACAATTTAATTAGTATATACTTTATTTATTGAAAAAACTTGAAAATAATATATAATAACATTATACTTTTATTTTTTTTATTCTTTATTTTATTTACACTAAAAAATATTGTTCTAAATATATTTTTTGTCTTGTATGTATTTTATTTTATTTTTATAATTAATATATATATATATACATACTCTTATTTTATTTAATAAATACTTTAGAATAAAAACATAAAAATATTATACTTTTATTTTTTTATACCTAAATAATACTTTTTCTAAATATATTTTATTTTTGTATATACATTATTTTATTTTATTATATATAATTATTATATTTAATATATTTATCTTCTTAAAGAAAATTAGGGTTTTTACCTCTAGTTAATAAAATAAAAATAATCTTTTATTTCTTTCTTTTTTACATTAAATATTTTTCACATACATAAAAATAAACATAAAATTTTTTGCATATTCATATTATTTTTGTATATTTATTTAATTTGTTTATTTAAATATTATCCATTTATTATTTATGCCATTATTCAATTTGGATGTAATAGTAAAATTTGGGTTTTAATTTCTTGTCAAATAATCCCCATTCAAAAACTGTATCCCCATCCCTATAATCATGTTGTAATAGTGGTAGATTTATTTCACGTATTTACGCTTTCAATTATGCCATGATTAGAGATTAGGGTTTGTATGCAAAAATCCAAAATTAACAAGTAGCTTGACCTAATACAAAGACAAAAATGCATGAAATCAATACACAATGTACACTTGCACCCCTAGGTTTTCATCCACTTGTTGCCTTATAAATGGGCCATGTTATGCATGTTAAGTACTTTGGCAAAACAAAAACAAAACAAAAGATCATAGTCCCTCGATGACGCTATCTTGGTTTCCTATACAAAAAATAATCAAGTCCCTCGGAAAAATTGCTAAAAATACTTAACACAATTGCTATCATGGTCTATACGATGACCCACATCTGTCCCGTTTAACATCCTAATATAAGGTTGTTTACCAAATGCAATGGTAAAACAACACTGTCAAAAGGGTTAAAAACATATAGAAAAAAATCTTTGAGTAAAATAGGGTAGATAACTCTTAGTTACTTGATCAAAACTTGCAAAACATCCTTGCTATTTTCAAACACACCTCACAACACAATTTCAAAACATTTCCCAAATCAAACTTTCAAACATTGAAATCTTTTAAAAAGACAAAAACACCTTTGTATACATTCAAACAAGAATCATTACAAAGGTTTCCACAATGATGGCCTCTTTTCAAAACATTTTCAAAACCACACACAAAGCACCATTTCAAACAATTGAAAAGTAAAAGCTAGTGATCTAAACAAGTAACTAAGAGCCTATGGATAACCATGGATGAAAAGGGTGCTTGCACCTTCCCTTTTCATAATCTACTCCCCGAACCCAAGAAAACATCTCAAAGAACTTTCCTGTGCTTTTTGACCTTTCCTTAGGATAAAATAAAAAGTCGGTGCCGACTCTTGCTAAATCGAAACATTTTCAAACACAAACGCAAAATCTCAAGTCAGTTCTCCCATCGTATCACAGAACTGGCGACTCTACTGGGAAAAATTCTAAAAGTGGAGTAAACTTAGGGTTTATATCACCTTTACATGCTTATCGTGTTTGCTTTGATTGCTTTACATTTGGTTTTCTTGTGTGGGTTTGAATCCTCCACCCGGATTTTTGGGAAACATTCATAGGTAAATAGCAATACGTTGTGGAAACTGTGCGGGGTATACCGACATGGTTGAAGCAATAACTATATTAGTGCGACATATTTGTGAGTACTGGTAGCCTTTGAGTCAATCAAAGAGAATACGGGGCCACTGAGTGATGTCATGAAGCACTAATGAACTCTTAGAACCTTTACTTGACCATCTTGGCCTTTTTAGGGGTAGTGAGATGACCGGCTTTGGTGCAGTCCGAAGTTGCTAGATACTCGATACTATATATTGAGGGTTGTTTTATTGGAATATTTCGGTCGCCAGTTAAGTGGCTAAACTGAAACAATGAACACAGAAAATAATCCAGTGGTATTGAGCTCATTAGAACCCGGTTACTATTTATAGGACAGGTTGAGCCAACTAACTTCAAGAGGGTACTTACCTATGAAACCTCATGCAAGCCTGAAACTAGGATCTTGTGGGACTTGTTTGTACATATGCTTGTGCATACATCATGAACATCATAAAGCATCATATGCATCCACTAACCATTTCAAGGGTTTGGATCTTCATCTCTGTTCCTGTTTTGTAGGTCATGGAATCACTCCGCAGAAAAATAATTCAGGTCAACCTTGTGAGAATCCCTCCTCAACTCAAGGAGCTCACTTCCAAGATTCCAGAGAATTCTCTCTTCAGTGAAAGACATGGTAGACTTCTCAACTTGGTCAACTCCAACATTGAAGAAGACATGGTGAAAGTCCTCTTCCAGTTCTTTGACCCCCTACACCACTGTTTCACATTTCCTGATTACCAACTCGTACCTACTTTGGAGGAATTTTCTCAACTCCCGAGGATTCCTATTCTTCATCAAGTACCCTACAACGGTACGGAAAGAGAACCAAAGCCTGAAGATGTTGCTCAAGCCTTACACTTGCAACCATCTGATATCAAAGGTCATTGGGAAACCAGAAGTGGTGTCAAGGGTTTCTTTGAAAAGTTTCTGTTTGAGAAGGCATAAGACTGTTGGAATTCTCTAGATCTGCAAGCTTTTGAGGAGATTGTGGCACTTCTCATCTATGGGCTGGTCCTGTTCCCAAACCCTGATCAGCTTATAGATGTGAATGTTGTCAAGATTTTCATATCTCGGAATTCTGTACCTACATTGCTTGGGGACATCCTACACTCATTCCACACACGAACAATGAGGAAAAGAGGTGTTCTCATGTGTTGTACTACTCTTCTAGCAAGGTGGTTTATTTATCACCTTCCCCAATCAGTTTTGAAGAATGAGCAGGGTTTAAGGTGGTCGCAACGGTTGATGACCCTCACACATTCTGATGTTCATTGGTGTTCTCGGTCCAGAGAAAATGTCATCATCATTGATCGTTGTGGGGAATTCCCTAATGTCCCACTACTTGGCATTAGGGGAGGAATTACCTACAACCCCTGTTTAGCTCTGAGGCAATTTGGGTATGCCCGGAGAGATGGCCCTCATGACATGCTGATTCCTGACTTGGTTTTTGACTTCGACAATGATGCTCAAGGACTTCGACAAAGGTTTATTCGAGCTTGGAGGATGCCCAACAAAGTGGATAATAAGACACTGGGGTACAAGAATTCCATCCCCCTTGAGCCTTATCTCAAGTGGGTACGAACCCGCGCCCAGAATCTTATGATGCCATACCCTCACATTCTCCCCGTGATCAAAGAGCCTATTATGGAAGGAGAGGTTCCATACATCCTCCTACATCCAGACATGCCAACATCATTGGAAGATTTGCAAAAGAGTTGGATACAGCTCAAGGAAGAACGGAACACTTTTGAAGCTAGCTTCTATGCCAGTGAGAAGAAGGTTTTGGAACTTACTCGTCAACTCCATGAAGAGCAGAATCTCAACACTTACATCGCACCAAAGAGGATGCGCAATGTTTTTTTACATTAAGAATTTTGTAATATTTTGCCCATGGGGCATTTATGTACTAACAAATTTCTTCTTATTAATATGACGTGTGTTCGATTTGTTTGCAACAAATTTGAATTTCTGAATCCTTGAATGCATTACATGAATAACATATCATTCATCATATGCATAAACAGGTCTTCATACCAAGTTTCCTTATCTTTCTGCTGTTTATTTCAGCAAGATGGATATAGAGAAGACGGTCAAAGATCTGCAAGCACAGAATTCGCAATTCCAATAACTCCTCATGACCTTGGCAAAGGGTCAAGAGGATCTTAAAGCACTGTTAGAGAAAGAGAAGGAAAAGGAAAAGAAGAAAAAGAAAAGAATTGGTGTGGCCACTATGGGAAGAAGATTTGAGAATCAGGCTAGGAGAGTTATGGATTTCCCCTCGACGTCTAACGAAGGGGTTGTTAAAGGAAAGGGAGTTGCAATGCCCTCCGAGTCTGAGGCTGAAGAAGAAGAAGAGGAAGAGGATGAAGATTACTCCGAACAGCAGTACCCTCCGGCGGACGATAAGTATAAGAATCTTGAGGACCGACTGGCAGCCATGGAGGTACAAAGGGTACCCGGGCTAGATTTCGAAGAACTAGGGTTGGTTGCTGGGATTGTCATTCCCCCCAAGTTCAAAGTACCTACATTTGCTAAATACGACGGTTTGTCTTGTCCGAAGATGCATCTGCGGTCCTACGTCTGAAAGATCCAACCTCACTCTTCTGATAAGGATCTGTGGGTCCACTTTTTCAAGATAGTTTGTCGGGTATGCAATTGGACTGGTTCTATCAACTTGAGAGATCTGATGTTCATAACTGGGAGGATTTAGCTGCTGCTTTCTACCGACAATACCAATATAATGCAGATTTAGCTCCTACTCGTACTTGTGGCGGTAGAAATGTGCAAGACTAAGCTATTGGATTGACTAGACTTTATACAAATCAAAGTAAAAATTGCCACCGCGCTTTATTGTTTTCAAAGGAATGGGAAAAGAGCGAATAACCCAAAAAGAGGGGGAAAGATTCAAGGTAAGGGGGTTGGTTATGCAAAGGGAAGGTATTAGCACCCTAAACATCTACGGTACTCAGCAGGAACCTCTTTGAAAAATCTGTATATTTTGGCTATAAAAATGTGTTGTATATAAAATGTATGGTGGAGGTGAGAAAAGAAATATTTTTATGATTTTTGCACCCGCCGCGGTTGCGAACCTTTAGTGCCTACGTACCACCTTTCGTGCAATAGGGGATCAGGGTACACGTAGTTCCTCTTTTAAAAATTTGAAATACAAGTGTGTTGGTTGATTTTATGAGATAAGACATCATCGCAATTGTCCGTGTGAAAAAACATACTTACTACCCACAATCATGAGAAAGGAGAATTTGCATCATCTCAAAGTGGAGGATATGGCTTGGATTTTAAAATCAACAATGCCTCACTCAACACCCAAGTGGAAAATATCTCACTTCACTACATATTGTAGAAGTATAGTTGTTTGCATCACTACAAGGATTGACAAGAGTCTAATCTTTTGAGAAAAGTTTAAAGATAAAAGCAAAAGTGGCAAAAATGGTTTGAAATGAGATTGATTGACTTTTAGTCTTCTCACAAAAAAAAGGTCAAGGTATTATTAAATTGATTGAAATTTATTTATGAAAATGTTTCGAAGATGCATGGACCTAAGTCCAAGTTTATTATGAAAATGTTTCAAGTTTCAATACAAGAAGAGTTTTTTTTTAAAGGAGGGAGAAGATTTTTGAAATTAAAGAAGATGGGAGGAGAAGAAGAGGCTATCCTAAAGCATAAGGTAAAAGCTAGGGATAAGAACCATCTAACCAACAAGAAGCCAATACTTGACATTATGAGTCAATATAGAATTCCCATTCTTTGGATTGAAACCAAGCAAGCAAAGATACTAGACCTCTTGAGAGAACCAAACTTCAAGTGTTTTAAGTCTTCGTAAAAATTGGGCAGAGTAACGGCTGTATACGGGTGAATTCCAGATTACAAACAAAGATCGTAATCTCAATAACCTGCACACAAAATAAACAAACAACCCAATGTCTTGAGGTAAACCTCAAGAACTCCAGACAAAATATCAAATAAAGTCACAAAGTCGCCAAGATAGGCCAAGGTCTCTAATCCTAAGTCCAAGAAGTCCATCACTCCATAATGCAAAGGATAGTAACCATGTAGTCCAAGTATCATTATTGATTTTTATGGTTCATGTTGATTATTAGGTGTCTTTAAAAAGAAAGAAAAGCTCAAGTGAGCAAAATAAAAATGACATAAAAGTAAATGCTCAAGTGAGCAAAGATGAAAATAGCATGAAACGTAAAATGTTAAAAGTAAATGGTACATAAAGCATGGAAATAAAAGCGTAAAGTAAAGTTAATTGTTAGTAATTAGTGGTTAGTTGGATGACCATCTTGAAACTTGCATTTGGAACTCATTAGAGGATTGGTAGAACCAAAGCCTCCACACAACAAGTTGCATTTGCTTTTTGTCAAGTATATCATCCATTTTGGAATTCTCACAAGGCAACATGTAATGATCAACGATGTTTAAGTGATCCGCGTTGACCAAAGGTGTTGTAGATCCATTAGAGGATTGGTAGAACCAAAGCCTCCACACAATGAATCTCAAGGTTATTGGATCAAAGAGATCAAATTAACATACATGGGCTTGCAATCATATGTTTGGGCCACGAATGATCATTTATTCGAATTGGGACAAAATTTAGCGCTATGTTAAGCAATCGTAAGTGGACTTATGTAGAAGTCACACCTATTTTGAGGTCGGTCAATAGCAATCTATGTACTTCATGTTCGGATAAATGATATAGAGATCACCATCCCTTAACATGTAGCACAATTAAAAAAGAAAGGGATAAGATGAAGAGGGAGGGGAATGATAAGCTAATTTGGATCACCATTTCAAAATTCTTTCATCTTTAAATTCAACCACTCCTCTAGATGGATTAAAGCACTAAACATATCATTAATCCAAAACACCAAAAATGAATTAAATAATTCACTCTTAGGTAGATTTGAATTGATGAACATTTATCCAACTTCATCTACATCACAAAGTCCATTGAGTTTAAAGACAAATTGGACTATTAAAATTGCAATCCAAACCAACAATCAAAAGGAGTGAGTAGAAAAAGCATTTTGGATCAAAGCTGCCCCAAAACAAGGCAAAAAAGTGCATTATGTCCCTGTTTAAATCGATTGCACTATTGTGTAAATCAATTTACACAGTATAGTTTTCTAAAAATTGTGCAAAATTGCTTCTGTGCAATCGATTGCACACAGTTACAGTAGCAAAAATAGCATTTTAAAAGGGCAATTTCTTGTTCAAAGTTTCCATCAAACACCTTATGATCATGGATCCACTTGAGCACGAAAATTCCATCAAATTATGAGAAAATAACACCATTGAAATCACAAAATAATGCTCAAAGAATCAATCCCAAAGATCACCAAGAGATCACATTGTGAAAGATGAATTATCCAACTTACCAAAGGTGGATCTAGAGAATTATCAAAACAACTTCAAGAATTTGCTTCAATTCAACCACAAGAATTAATTGACCAAGCTTGGATATAGAGAATTGATGTAGAAAAAGTGTTTGGATGAAGGTTTAGCTCAAATATTAGTAAGCTTCAATGCAAAGCTTACTAACTTTTTGAAAATGGAGCTTTGAGTGAATTTGGTAGATGGAGAGAATTGAGAGATTTTTTAGCAAGGTGGATTTGGCTATCAAAAGCTTGAAATTTGAATGAAATGAGAGCTCTATTTATAGAGTTTTAGGATTGAGATTAGTGGTAATTTGGTAATTGATTCTTGGAGCCAAAATTTGAATTAATGATAACTCTTTCAAAAATTAGAGCCAAAAATTGAATTAATGATAATTCTTTCAAATATTAGAGCCAAAATTTGAATTAATGATAATTCTTTTTTAAAAATGAAAGATTGACACTAAAATTTGAATTAATGATACATCTTTCAAAAGTGAAGGAAAATTGGAACCAAAATTTGACAAGTTTAAAATGCTGATTTTTTTTTTAATTTTCACATTGTGCAATCGATTGCACTACAGTACAAATCGATTGCACAGTGTATTTTTTTCAAAAATGGCACAAAATACACTATGTGCAATCGATTTCACTTTAAGAGCAATCGATTGCATCAGTGAAAAAAATGAAAATTTGTAATTCTTTTTCTTTGCAAATAGAGATTTTAGGAAAATAATGCCAGAAATCCTTATTTGTCAGATGCTTCGACTTGGTACCTACAAAACAAAAATATACAAAGACAAAGACAAATATTTTTTGTATTTTAATTAGAAGTTAGTCAACAACACATATACAAAATACACAACCAAGGTGCTTGGAGATTCCTCAAGAGCAAACTTAAAGATAGGAAAAAAGAGGAAGAACCAACCCTAATGTGATCTTGTTATGATCGAGTTGATATGATATAATAGAAGAATCTTAGGGGCAAAAATTGGGGTACAACAGTACTCAACTACAGAGTATGGGTATGGCCTCTAATGAGGGATTTAAGGAGTATGCTCAGAAGTGGCGGGATTTGGCTGGAAGGGTGCAGCCACCATTGTCGGATAGAGAGATGGTTGACATGTTTTTGGGGACCCTGTCAGGTCCATTCTTCAATCACTTGATCGGGAGCTCATCTGCAGGGTTCACTGAATTAATTCTGAAAGGTAAAAGGGTCGAAGCTGGCATTAAGAGTGGTAAAATCCAGAAGGATACCTCCGCCTCCACTACTATCAAGAAGGCCTTCCCAGCCAAGAAGGAAGTTTCTGGTGTTCATACCCAGAGAAATCAGGGAAGAGTGGAGCACCGACCAACGGTGGGGGCTGTGATGATCTAGAACTCCTCAACCGATCAACCTCGAAGCAGTCAACCTAGAGCTAACCAGAAAAGGGTAGAAAGAACACAACAACAATTCACCCGGATCAATATGACACCAGCTCAGATCCTCCCTCATATGTTAAAGTTAAACCTTACCAACTTGAAAGAAGTGCCGAAAAACCCAAATACCTCTTCTCCCTATTATCATTCCAATGCAAAATGTGCATATTATGATCGGTGGGAACGAGAATTGACTGTTTTTGGAATGCTGGTTCGCGTTTGCGTTTGTTTTCGCAAAGTGTCGCGGTAAGCAAGAGTCGCCACCGTCTTTTATTTTATCCAACAAGGAAAGGACAAAAGCACAGAAAAATTCCTTTTCGAGATTTTTTCTCGGGTTCGAGAGGTATATTATAGAAAGGGAAGGTGTTAGCACCCTTTCTATCCGTGGTTATCAACGGGCTCTTAGGTACTTGCTCACTATGTTTTCAAAAGTTTTCTTTTCTTTGTGTTTGTGGGTTTTGAAAAGAGTTTTGTCTTTGAGGAGAGTGTAGGTGCGAAAAGTTTTGTTTTGTTTTTAAAAGGAGCAAGTACTTAAGAACCTCTACCTACTCAAAAAGGAATTTAATTGTGCAAATATCCTTTAGACAGTGCTATCCCACTATTGAGGAGTAGGTAGCACCGTCGTTGGAGTTTTCGGGTCAATTCGATTTTAGGGACGTGTGGTCACTAAAGCAACGTTAGGACGTCTTAGTGGTAATCCTAATGTCTTAGATCATTTTTATCAAGACAACCATTTCGAGGCAACTTTGATCTTTGGACAGAAGGACGACCTCTAAAACATCCTATACTTAATGACCACGTTCGAGGCAACCAAGTGAGGTGTACCCTAAGAGTGGCATGTGCAAGTGTGTCAACTTTCAGTTATATTATCTTTGTACATATTATGGTGAGCTATTGTGGTTGATTTTAAATTAAGATAGATCTTACCATGCAATCCTAGTTAGCATACATCTAAGCAGTTAATATATATACAAGAATTTAAAGTGCGGAAATTGTAAATCCTACACTATTACAAGGCTTCGGGGAGGGGGATTATTTACATGTCCAAAAATTGGGGAAGTAAAGCAGTAAAAGTAGAAGTTTAAGCTATTACAAACCAGTAGGCAGTTACAATAAAATAAACGCGCGAATCTGAAAATAAACTCTAAAATTCTAAGAATAAAATCTTTTTTGTTGTTTTATTTTATTTTGGGAAAATAATCTAAATCTATTTAATTTTAGTTTTTTTGGAAAAATGTTAAGATAATTAAAAGGTTAATTAACAAGATTAATTTAATAGAAAAATAACTAGCCTAATGTTTTTGTGGTTTTTGATTTTAAGGTTAATTAAAAAGATAAAAAAAGAAGTCTATGGAAAACAAAAATAAAATGCAAGAGGGATCCTTCGATCCAAGGAAAAAAGGAGCTTCGACCCAGGGAGGGAATGGACTGCTTCGATCCAGAGAGGGTCCTGGTCCTTTCGATTGGGCCAGACAGTAAGGCGTGAGTGGCCTTCGATCCAGGGAAGAGGATTGTCTTCTGATCATGGAGGTCATGGCTTTCGATCCAGGAATGAGATGCCTCCTTTGATCCAACATGATAATGGGTTCGATCCAGAGAAGGTGTCTCCTTCGATCTGGGCTATTATACCTGCAAAAGTATGTGAGCGAAATAAAATGCAGGGCTTGGGTATTGAACCTCAGGCCCTTCGATCCTGCGCTTGCTTGGTCCCTTCAGGCTATGTCTGCAGCAAGTGTTAGCAAACGAAAAACATGACCTGGGTGCCAAACCCAGGCCTTTCGATCCTGTCTAGGATGGAAAATCAGAGGTAACAACAAGTATGAATGTATTATGCAAATATGAGGTTGAATAATTTACCCTTTCTTACCAGCAGATTGGATCTTCGATTTGGACGTTTGCTGGATGTAGGCACCTTCGATCTGGGCACTTCCTGGATGCAGGTACTTTCGATCTGGGCTTCTGGGCGTGGGCACCTTTGATCTGAAGGACTGCTTTGGCTCTTTGAGGCAATTTTTCTGTGTGTTCTCCTGCAGAGTTTTGTGTGTTTCTTTGTATATTTTCGTGTGTATATTTCCTATGTAATTTTCGTGTCCTTGTAATGTGCCACTGGCCTCTGTATTTATAGGGGTGTGAGGGTGCAGTAATGGCAAGAGACAGCCATTAAACAGGCCACTAAATTCCATGAGACAAGAAACGGACACATTAAATAACTTCCTTTTTTGAAACATTTGTGTCTCTTGAATGAACCTGGACATGTTGATTTGGGTGCCCACTTGATGACCTCCTTCGAATGGGCTGATGGCATCCTTCGAATGCTTTTCGAAAGCTTCTTCGAATGGACCCTTTGAATGCCTCTTCGAATGGACCTTCTGGAACTCCAATCGAAGGACACTGTTATAATGCCAATCGAAGTACTTGTCCATAATGCCAATCGAAAGGCTCCTTCAGAATGCCAATCGAAGGGTCTTTCAGAATGCCAATCGAAAGCCTTGACATAATGCCAATCGAAATGCTTGAAAGAATGCCAATTGAAAGGCTCCTTCAGATCACCAATCGAAGGGTCTTTCAGAATGCCAATCGAAATGTACTTAAAGCACCACTCAAAAAATTTCTTTTTCCTTAGGCAAGGGTTTCTAGTCAACCATGCAGGGGGAAGACTTTGGAAAACATGAGAGGGCAAATTTTGGGGTGCAACAGTTGCCCCTGTTCAATTTTCTTAAACCTGAGGATATAGATTGGCTTTCTAGACTTTCGTGATCCGAAGGTGGAAGATAATTGAACACTAGAGTGCCCAGAAATTTGCACTCGCATGGTGTAGTATCAGCATTGTGATGTCGGGAATGGGCTTACAGATGCCATTTGGAGATTGTTGGTAGGAGGATGGGCTTACAGATGCCATCTGGAGATTGTTGGTCGCATAAGTGATTCCTTAGCGAGAACTTGCATACCTGTTGAAAGAAAGATGGTCTTCCTGGCTTGTTGCAGGTGTTAATCTTCAATCTCTTTATGTAGATGGTTTTCCTTGCTTGTTACAGGCATTCAACTGGGATTGAAAAAGGTTGGTCGAGGAGATATCTGTCCTGGATGGTTTCAGGTATTAATCTCTGACCTGAGAAAGAAAGTCTTCCTGGCTTGTTACAGGTATTAATCTTCAATCTCTTCATGTAGATAATTTTCCTGGCTTGTTTCAGGTATTAACCCACAATCAGTCGTCCACAGATATTTTCCTGGCAAGCTACAGGTATTAAACTAGGACCTAAAAAGGTTGGTCAAGGAGATACTGTCCTGGCTGGTTTGAGGTATTGATCTCTGACCTGAGAAAGAAAGTCTTCCTGTCTTGTTACAGGTATTCATCTTCAATCTCTTCATGTAGATAATTTTCATGGCTTGTTACAGGTATCAATCTACGATCAGTCGTCCACAGATATTTTCCTAGCTTGCTACAGGTATTAAACTGGGACCTGAAAAGGTTGGTCAAGGAGATACTGTCCTGGCTGGTTTCAGGTATTGATCTCTGACCTGAGAAAGAAAGTCTTCCTGGCTTGTTACAGGTATTCATCTTCAATCTCTTCATGTAGATACTTTTCCTGGCTTGTTTCAGGTATTAATCTATGATCAGTCGTCCACAGATATTTTCCTGGCTTGCTACAGGTATTAAACTGGGACCTGAAAAGGTTGGTCAAGGAGATATTGTCCTGGCTGGTTTCAGGTATCGATCTCTGACCTGAGAAAGAAAGTCTTCCTGGCTTGTTACAGGTATTCATCTTCAATCTCTTCATGTAGATACTTTTCCTGGCTTGTTTCAAGTATTAATCTACGATCAGTTGTCCACAGATATTTTCCTGGCTTGCTACAGGTATTAAATTGGGACCTGAAAAGGTTGGTCAAGGAGATACTGTCCTGGCTGGTTTCAGGTATCGATCTCTGACCTGAGAAAGAAAGTCTTCTTGGCTTGTTACAGGTATTCATCTTCAATCTCTTCATGTAGATACTTTTCCTGGCTTGTTTCAGGTATTAATCTATGATCAGTCGTCCACAGATATTTTCCTGGCTTGCTACAGGTATTAAACTGGGACCTAAAAAGGTTGGTCGAGGAGATATCTGTCCTGGATGGTTTCAGGTATTGATCTCTGACCTGAGAAAGAAAGTCTTCCTGGCTTGTTACAGGTATTCATCTTCAATCTCTTCATGTAGATAATTTTCCTGGCTTGTTAAACTACGATCAGTCGTCCACAGATATTTTCCTGGCTTGCTACAGGTATTAAAGTGGGACCTAAAAAGGTCGGTCGAGGAGATATTTGTCCTGGCTGGTTTTAGGTGTTGATCTCTGACCTGAGAAAGAAAGGTCTTCCTGGCTTGTTACAGGTATTCATCTTCAATCTCTTCGTGTAGATACTTTTCCTGGCTTGTTTCAGGTATTAATCTATGATCAGTCGTCCACAGATATTTTCCTAGCTTGCTACAAGTATTAAACTGGGACCTGAAAAGGTTGGTCAAGGAGATATTGTCCTGGCTGGTTTCAGGTATTGATCTCTGACCTGAGAAAGAAAGTCTTCCTGGCTTGTTACAGGTATTCATCTTCAATCTCTTCATGTAGATACTTTTCCTGGCTTGTTTCAAGTATTAATCTACAATCAGTCGTCCACAGATATTTTCCTTGCTTGCTACAGGTATTAAACTGGGACCTGAAAAGGTTGGTCAAGGAGATAGTGTCCTGGTTGGTTTCAGGTATCGGTCTCTGACCTGAGAAAGAAAGTCTTCATGGCTTGTTACATGTATTCATCTTCAATCTCTTCATGTAGATACTTTTCCTGGCTTGTTTCAGGTATTAATCTATAATCAGTCGTCCACAGATATTTTCCTGGCTTGCTACAGGTATTAAACTGGTCCCTGAAAAGGTTGGTCAAGGAGATACTGTCCTGGCTGGTTTCAGGTATTGATCTTTGACCTGAGAAAGAAAGTCTTCCTGGCTTGTTACAGGTATTAATCTTCAATCTCTTCACGTAGATAATTTTCCTGGCTTGTTACAGGTATCAATCTACAAACAGTCGTCCATAGATATTTTCCTGGCTTGCTACAGGTATTGAACTGGAACTTGAAAAGGTTGATGGTAGCCATCTTTTGATTGACCTTTTCCTGAAAAAGGTAAAACATTAGCTGCATGCAATGTCATGATGTATGAAATGTATGATGTCATGATGTTCTCAAAATAAATGAGATTTGTGTTGTATGATGCGTATGCATGTATCATGATGTATGGGAATGTGATGTTTTAGCTGGGGAAAATAAATCCCGGATAGCTTCTGGAGAATAGAGTTGAGTTCTTCATTTCCGCTGGGGATGATGAACGAATATGATTGTAAGCATAAACATGTAGGAGAAATTAACTCCGTTGGGGGATAAACTGATGAAGTAATTACTCTGTGGGGAATTACTCTGTGGGGAAGAGATGCTCTGTTAATGATTTTAACGATAATTCTGTTGGGGATTCCGTTGATAAGCTCTGTTGGGGATTTTGATGATGAACTCCGCTGGGGATGGATTACCGTTGCTGGCGATATTGAACCTGTTGAGGATAGAAGTCCTGCTTGGGGAAAGAAAGAACTTCGCTAGGGATGATCTTTCAGTTGCAACTTGCTGAGGATGACCCAGTTAGACTCTTGTGAGAATAACCTTCTGAATTTGGCTGGGGAGTTTTATTTTGTACTCTGCAGGGGATAAGCTTCCAGAATCTGCTGGGGAAGACGATTCAACTCTGTCGGGGAAGCTTTTTTAGACTGCGCTGGGGAAATGGCTCCACTGGGGGTACCTTGCATTCTGCCGGGGAACATTCTTATATTCCGTTGAGGAATATTAAGACCGTCGGGGATACTCTTATGCTTGCTGGGGAATATCCTTATATTCTGCTGGAGAATATTAAGACCTTCCGGGGATACCCAACTTTTTCGGGGCTGATGGTAGACCAAATCTGCTTGGGGAGAGTATTGCTGATTTGTTCATAGTTGCAAGTCTCGGCTGGGAGAGCTACCATTGCTGTCTTACTCTGCGGGGAGTGAAAGTATCTTAGCCATATTCTTCAGCTGAATATACCTCTGTACCTGGTGAGTAGAGCAGCTGTACAGTTTGGAAAGTTTTTATTGCCCCTGTTTTTGCGGGAGAAGGTGCCTGAGGAGGCCCTGTGGATCTAGTATTATCCCAACCTATGAGGTGCTTGGTCATTTCCGATTGAAGTGACAAATCTTCTTCTGGTAGGCAAGTGACGAGATGACGGGACATAGTCGTACGCTTTGATCCCTAATTTTTGCCTGGACTGCCCTTTCGGGTTTTCAGTCCATCGGGATACCCTTTTTTGCCCAAGCCGCCTTTTCAGGTTTTCAACTTGTCGGGTGTACAAATTTTCATTTTCATCCCTTATTTTTGCCCGAACCCTTTTGGTTCACCGGGAAGCCCTTATTTTTGCCTAGGCCAGTCAACCTAGCGGGTCTTTGATTATGTGCAGTATTTTCTGACTATGTCTACGCTCTCAGGATGTAAGGAGATGTCATTGTCTGCAGTATTGCCATACTACCAGAAGATCTTCATTTGATCATGCAAGATTCGTTGCTGGAATTCATGTCCAATGCCCCAAGTGACTCAGATGGAGGTTCGCCCCTGGCTATTTGGCATTTTGAGAGATTCCTTGAATTTTGACTTAACTGCCCCAGATGATGGACAATGCTCATGCCGTGCCCCTTGGTTGGAAGTGTTTTTCCACTTGAGGTGATCCTTTTTATTGAGAAGGTTTCTTGTTCACTAGATATTTGTCGTGCGAATTTCTCTGTTATTTGAACAAATAGTCATATGAAAACAATGTTATTTTAAGAATGCAAAGCTTATGTCTGTCTTGAAGTTTTTGAAAATGCATTTTTTCAGTAAGATAAGAAAATTTTGTAAAATGTGATGTCAACTCAGGATTTACAGCAAGCCCTACAGGAGTCAGGATACCTTTTGTAAAAGTATGCTTTCGAACTAACCCATGCTTCAGTTAGGACTTTTGAAGGGTTATAACGTGGCCTGGTTCACGGTTTAAGAAACAACGGATAAAGGCTCAAAGTATATTTGTACCCACCCGCTCCTCGTGATGTTCTTCAATCCTGAACTCAGTTAATTGTGCATTAGATCTTGTTTGAGTCTTTGCTCTGATATACCAGTGATGGTTCGGATACTGACAATTTATTTTGAATAGGCAGTCATTTTTGCAACATTTTTCATGTTGTTGAGGATTTGTAGTGACCTCGTTCTTTTGATTTGTGTTATCCCTGTCTTTTGCCTGAATTGTTCCTTTTTGTATTCACGGTCAGCGGGATGCCCCAGTTTTGTAAGTCTCCTTCATAGGTTTTGACTTAATGGGCTTTTATTTCTGAGAGATAATGACTGCTTGTCCTTACGATTATTCGGAACCATCACTGTCTTCTTGTTTTGGAAGGACTCCTTTGATGCCATTTATTGTGCACCTGGATCAACTGAGAAAACTACCCTGCCCTAGGTTATAATTAAGGGTTTTAATTTGTGAAAAGAAAAACTCCAACTTCTTTGGCTCAAAGGGGTTGACTAGGGATTATCTTCCTTATAACTCCACTGTTTAGGATTTGAAACAATGCCTGTACCTCATCAGCGGGGTCTATTCAAAAGCATACTGTAAAGATCGTGGTATCGTTTTCGTCATCCTCCCTCCAAAGGCTTGTAACTTTTAGCAAGAGTTAAATGTCATAAAGTGAGTAAAAAGCATAGTTTAAATGTAATTAAAATGATTGGATCTAATCAAGGCAAACATATGCAATGCATTAATGATACAAAGTTTGGAATTAATAGATAATTATTTGAATAACAAAGAGATTACAACTTGAAAATTCAAATGAAACAAAGACATTCTCAGTGATTTGTCATAGGAGTAGTGATCACATTTGGGGTCTCCAGAGAGTCAAACTTGATCTCCTTGGCATCAATCAAGTCTTGAATCTTGTTCTTCAGAGCCCAACAGTCGTTGGTGTCATGTCCCGGGCTGTTAGAGTGGTATGCACATATTTCATCAGGGTTGTACCTTGTGGAGGCTATGTTGGGATTCTTAGGAGGGTCCCTTAATGTCACCAGATTCAACCTCAATAAGTGTTGTAAAGCTTGAGACAGCGACACGTTGAGCTTGGTAAATTTCCTTCTGGGCTTACTCTGATCAACCTATTGTTTTTTGTGAGGTTGTTGCTGGACCCTTGAGGTAGTAGCAACTTGGAGAGGTCCATTCTTTACCAAGCCAAACCCTTGTCTTATTGGAGGCTGATTAATGATTTGATCCCCAACTTTGACTGTTTGCTTCATACTGTTGTATATGTCTTGATGAAGCTGGTTGATCATGGTTCTCAACTCTTCTTGTTCCCGAGCTAAGCCTTGGATAAGAGCCATCTGCCCCAGCATCTGGGTTCTCATTGCATCTACCTCAGCTTGCATATGTTTCAGACGTTCGTCCTTATTGTCTTCAGGACTTTTCTTGACCAAGTTCCCCATGAGAAGTGTTCTCAACTCTTCCTGCCCCTTGGATAAGTTTAGGAAGATTTCCCTGAACTGAGTCTCCTGGTTGTCTTGTTGGAAAGCCATTGCTGAAATAAACAACGAGAACATGAGAGACCTGTACTGGAAGACCTGTTATGCAATGATATGTATGATATATGTATGCAATGTTTTCAAGGATCTCGCGGGGTAAACAAGAAACTTGTTAGAATTTGAATCTAGTATCTTGATTGAAGGAACTTCATGTTGCTGAGAGTCCTTCTTCAAGAGTCAAGCTCACCATATCGAGTGGGTCATAGCCCCTGACTCAAGTTTATCGTGTTTTGATTTCTAGACAACCTTGGCTAGAGGAAAATAAATCCCCTTTGCCCCTTGCTAGACTTTTGATGTACCATAACCTGCATCACAGACCCTTGAGATCCTTTAAATGGTTAAGGAAATGTTAAGGTATGATGTTATGATGTATATGTTATGCGTTTAAGAAAAAAGTGAGGTGATGTAAGTGAGCCCTGCAATAAATTCAATTTGTTGGATAAGGACTGTAAACAAAACCTGCAAGGAACCCCTGTTGTCAGATAACAAGTAGTTCAAGTTTGAAGGCACACAAGTCACACATATAGCCTTAAGTTTAGGCTGGCATGGAGTTTAGGCATTACCCTCTTTCAGTTTAGTTGGTTTAAACCTGTCCTAAAAATAGTAATCGGGTTCTAGAGGATCTCAATATCACTGACTACCCTCAATCGGTCATAATTCCAGCTTAGCAACCTTTTCTTGCGGCCGGAACCATCGCGAGAGTTTAGTCTCAATGAGTGTAGCATACTGCTACTGTTCTATGGCCAAGTTGGTCAATTTAAGGTTCTAAGGTCAGTTGGTGCTTAATGACTCCTCAGAAGACCCATATTATCCTCGTTTCAACACAAGGGATATCGGTACAGACTAAAGTGCCACACCAACGTAGCTACTGCTTCATCCGTGTCGGTCTACGCCGGACAGATCCCTCACAGTTTATTGCTACTTACCTAAAAAGGGTACCCCCAGATCTGGGTCAAGATCTATAGAACTCCGATACAAGCCCACAAAATTAAAAGCATACAAAGCAATACAATTGAAAACACAAGTGATCTAATCCCAAGGTATACCTCACTTATTAATTATTTCCCCAACAGAGTCGCCAGTTTTGTGATCGGTGGGAACGAGAACTGACTGTTTTTGGAATGCTGGTTCGCATTTGCGTTTGTTTTTGCAAAGTGTCGCGGTAAGCAAGAGTCGCCACCGTCTTTTATTTTATCCAACAAGGAAAGGACAAAAGCACAGAAAAATTCCTTTTCGAGATTGTATCTCGGGTTCGGGAGGTAGATTATAGAAAGGGAAGGTGTTAGCACCCTTTCTATCTGTGGTTATCCACGGGCTCTTAGGTACTTGCTCACTATGTTTTCAAAAGTTTGCTTTTCTTTGTGTTTGTGGGTTTTGAAAAGAGTTTTGTCTTTGAGGAGAGTGTAGGTGCGAAAAGTTTTGTTTTGTTTTTAAAAGGAGCAAGTACTTAAGAACCTCTACCTACTCAAAAAGGAATTTAATTGTGCAAATGTCCTTTAGACAGTGCTATCCCACTATTAAGGAGTAGGTAGCACCGTCGTTGGAGTTTTCGGGTCAATTCGATTTTAGGGATGTGTGGTCATTAAAGCAACGTTAGGACGTCTTAGTGGTAATCCTAATGTCTTAGATCATTTTTATCAAGGCAACCATTTCGAGGCAACTTTGATCTTTGGACAGAAGGACGACCTCTAAAACATCCTATACTTAATGACCACGTTCGAGGCAACCAAGTGAGGTGTACCCTAAGAGTGGCATGTGCAAGTGTGTCAACTTTCAGTTATATTATCTTTGTACATATTATGGTGAGCTACTGTGGTTGATTTTAAATTAAGATAGATCTTACCATGCAATCCTAGTTAGCATACATCTAAGTAGTTAATATATATACAGGAATTTAAAGTGCGGAAATTGTAAATCCTACACTATTACAAGGCTTCGGGGAGGGGGATTATTTACATGTCCAAAAATTGGGGAAGTAAAGCAGTAAAAGTAGAAGTTTAAGCTATTACAAACCAGTAGGCAGTTACAATAAAATAAACGCGCGAATCTGAAAATAAACTCTAAAATTCTAAGAATAAAATCTTTTTTGTTGTTTTATTTTATTTTGGGAAAATAATCTAAATCTATTTAATTTTAGTTTTTTTGGAAAAATGTTAAGATAATTAAAAGGTTAATTAACAAGATTAATTTAATAGAAAAAGAACTAGCCTAATGTTTTTGTGGTTTTTGATTTTAAGGTTAATTAAAAAGATAAAAAAAGAAGTCTATGGAAAACAAAAATAAAATGCAAGAGGGATCCTTCGATCCAAGGAAAAAAGGAGCTTCGACCCAGGGAGGGAATGGACTGCTTCGATCCAGAGAGGGTCCTGGTCCTTTCGATTGGGCCAGACAGTAAGGTGTGAGTGGCCTTCGATCCAGGGAAGAGGATTGTCTTATGATCATGGAGGTCATGGCTTTCGATCCAGGAATGAGATGCCTCCTTCGATCCAGCATGATAATGGGTTCGATCCAGAGAAGGTGTCTCCTTCGATCTGGGCTGTTATACCTGCAAAAGTATGTGAGCGAAATAAAATGCAGGGCTTGGGTATTGAATCCCAGGCCCTTCGATCCTGCGCTTGCTGGGTCCCTTCAGGCTATGTCTGCAGCAAGTGTTAGCAAACGAAAAACATGACCTGGGTGCCAATCCCAGGCCTTTCGATCCTGTCTAGGATGGCAAATCAGAGGTAACAACAAGTATGAATGTATTATGCAAATATGAGGTTGAATAATTTACCCTTTCTTACCAGCAGATTGGATCTTCGATTTGGACGTTTGCTGGACGTAGGCACCTTCGATCTGGGCACTTCCTGGATGCAGGTACTTTCGATCTGGGCTTCTGGGTGTGGGCACCTTTATCTGAAGGACTGCTTTGGCTCTTTGAGGCAATTTTTCTGTGTGTTCTCCTGCAGAGTTTTGTGTGTTTCGTTGTATATTTTCGTGTGTATATTTTCTGTGTAATTTTCGTGTCCTTGTAATGTGCCACTGGCCTCTGTATTTATAGGGGTGTGAGGGTGCAGTAATGGCAAGAGACAGCCATTAAACAGGCCACTAAATGCCATGAGACAAGAAACGGACACATTAAATAACTTCCTTTTTTGAAACATTTGTGTCTCTTGAATGAACCTGGACATGTTTATTTGGGCGCCCTCTTGATGACCTCCTTCGAATGGACTGATGGCATCCTTCGAATGCTTTTCGAAAGCTTCTCCGAATGGACCCTTTGAATTCCTCTTCGAATGGACCTTTTGGAACTCCAATCGAAGGACACTGTTATAATGCCAATCGAAGTACTTGTCAATAATGCCAATCGAAAGGCTCCTTCAGAATTCCAATCGAAGGGTCTTTCAGAATGCCAATCGAAAGCCTTGACATAATGCCAATTGAAATGCTTGAAAGAATGCCAATCGAAAGGCTCCTTCAGAACACCAATCGAAGGGTCTTTCAGAATGCCAATCGAAATGTACTTAAAGCACCACTCAAAAATTTTATTTTTCCTTAGGCAAGGGTTTCTGGTCAACCATGCAGGGGGAAGACTTTGGAAAACATGAGAGGGAAAATTTTGGGGTGCAACACATATCATTCGGACAGTGTGGGGTACGACACCAACAGCTGTTGGGCCCTTAAAAACAAGATCCAAGATTTAATAGATGCTAAGGAGGTGGAGTTTGATGCCCCCGAAAAACCTAATGTGATATCCGCTCCTATGCCAAAACATGGTCATAATGTCCATGCTATTGTAGAAGATCTTCATGTTACCGTTGTTGATGACTTAATGACTCTGTTGCCAATGATCAAGATGAATCTGTTGAAAGCCGGGATTTTTCCAGGCTGTGAAAAAGATTGTTACCTTTGTTCGACCTTGCAATCCGGTTGTCCGTTGTTGAAGTCAGGCATCCAACGCTTGATGGATACTCAAGAGATCCTCTTTCAGAAAACTCATGTTTCTATTGTTACTCCTGTTACTCCCATTACTCATGTTACTCCTGTTACTCCAATCAATGATGTTACTATAATCACCATTTCTGATAATCTTTCCGAGACCTGCAAAAGGCCTGTTAAGATTACACCCGATCCAAAGTTTGTACCACTGAAGATTACCATGCTGGGGCCTATCCCATATAAGTCCAATAAGACAATACCGTGGAATTATGGAGGAGAGATCTTCTATCACGGTGTGAAACAGATCGAATCAGTTGAGGAAAATTCTGATGAAGAGACTCCCGATATAGGAAATATTGCGGGGACAAGTAAGATCACTCGTAGAGGAAGGATCTTTTCTCTGGAGATTGCTCCTCCACGGGCAGTCGTCGGACCCTTAAATGCTCATGTGTCTGTCAAGATATTTGTGTGAAGTCCAGTGATTGAAGAAATTGTTACTCCTGAAGTTGTACCCTCTGCTGTTACTGCTGATAAAGGTAAGGGGATCCAAGAAACGCCCGTCAGGACGAGGGCTCCGATTTAGGTTATCCCCGAAACCACCCAAAAGGAGATGGAGGAGATTTTAAAGATAATTAAGAAGAGTGACTATGATGTCATAGAACAGCTGGGGCAAACCCCTTCAAAAATCTCTATGCTGGCTCTATTGCTCCGCTCCGAGGCTCATGCAAAAGCCTTGATCAAATTCCTAAAGACGGCGCACGTGCCTCAAGAAACTTCTGTGGATCAGTTTCAAGAGTGTGTACCCATCCTTACAGCCGACAATGGTCTTGGCTTCTCTGATGTCAATCTGACATCTAATGGAAGAAAGCATAATGATGCGCTGCATGTCTCGATAGAGTGCAGAGGAATTACACTTGCTCATGTTCTGGTTGATACTAGTTCATCTTTAAATGTTCTACCAAAGAAAGCATTGGACAGATTGGACTGTGAAGGTTTAACCCTAAAGCCCAGTAACATCATTGTTAGAGCCTTCGACGGTTCTAAGCGGATGGTTCACGGAGAGGTCTACATCCCAATTAAGGTGGGAACGGAAGTTTTCAACTCTACTTTTTATGTGATGGACATCCGTCCTTCATATTCATGCTTGTTGGGGAGGCCATGGATCCACAATGCTGGGGCAGTCACTTCTTCTCTACACCAAATGCTAAAATATCCAGTACAGGTTAAAATCATAACAGTTCATGGTGAGGAGGAGTATATGATAAGCCACCTTAACTCTTTCTGCTACGTGGAGTTAGATGGTGAATTCATAGAAACACCTTTCCAACACTTTGAAGAGGTTTCTCCTGAAGTTGCGGTAGCCAAGACAATGATTGATGTGCCCATCATTGCCAAGCTTGTGTCCCAGATGTCAACCCTTAAAGATGCGGAGGCTGTAATCAAGGAAGGAGGAAGTACAGTGTGGGGTCAACTGCCAGATTTTCCCTACAAGACAGATAAGTACGGATTGGGTTTCACTGCTGCTAGCCAGAAAGCTGTGCGTCGCTCCCGGGCTGGAGGACCGCCACTGAAAATCACTCATCATGGAGTTCACGCTTTAGAGGATGATGAAGAAGGAAGCAATTTTGAAGACTGGATCTTTCCAACCATTGGGGGAGGACTGAACAACTGGGAGGCGAAAGACTTCATTCCCATTACTTTCATCAATCAGTAATTTATCTTTTTAACATTTCATGTTTGGTCTGTAATAACTTTTAAAACAATTCGTACAGTTTTTTCCTTATGCCTTACCCGAGGCATATAGGTCCATTTGTAAGGGTTTTGATTCTTCATTTTCATATGCCATTTTTAATTAATCATGGATGTTTTCATCTATAAACTTTTGTGTTCATTTTCTTTCTTTTTTACATCTTATTTTGTTTAAAGGTGGCTATCCCTTACACACACCCACACTCACAAAATGCAGGTACCCATCCATTCCGGATTCCATGGGTAACAATTCTGCTATGGCCTTCAGTGACTCTGAAGATCTGGTCAATCATGCCGAATACGAAGGTGATAAAGACTGTGAAGTGCCTGGAGAGTTGGTTAGACTTTTGCATTAAGAAGAAAGGGCTATTCTTCCCCATGAAGAGTTGTTAGAGACTATCAATTTGGGTACCGCCAAAGACAGAAAAGAGGTTAAAGTGGGTGCCAACCTAGATCCAAATGTCAAGGAGCGCTTAGTTCAGTTGTTGAATGAATATGTTGAGATCTTTGCCTGGTCCTATGAAGACATGCCGGGACTGGATACAGATATTGTGGTTCACCGTCTCCCTACAAGAGAAGACTGCCCATCGATCAAATAGAAAGTCCGCCGAATGAGGCCCGACATGTCCGAAAAGATCAAAGCTGAAGTGATGAAGCAGTTCAATGCTGGCTTTCTGGCTGTTACTTCCTATCCACAATGGGTCGCTAACATTGTGCCCGTGCCTAAGAAGGACGGCAAAGTCAGAATGTGTGTGGACTACAAAGACTTAAATAGGGCCAGCCCTAAAGATGATTTTCCACTACCACATATTGACATCTTGGTTGACAACACAGCTCAACACAAGGTATTCTCTTTCATGGACGGATTTTCAGGGTACAACCAGATCAAAATGGCCCCCAAAGACATGGAGAAGACTACTTTTGTTACGCATTGGGGTACTTTCTACTATAAAGTGATGCCATTCGGACTGAAGAATGCCGGGGCAACCTATCAGCGATCCATGGTAGCTTTGTTTCATGACATGATACATCATGAGATTGAAGTCTATGTAGACGACATGATAGCCCATTCACAAATAGAAGAAGAACACCTCGACCATCTGCAAAAGTTGTTTGTCAGGTTAAAGGAATACAAGCTCAGGCTGAACCCTAGCAAGTGCACTTTCGGAGTCAGGTCCGGTAAACTTTTGGGATTCATCGTCAGTAACAAAGGCATAGAGGTTGATCCTGCCAAAGTCAAAGCTATACAAGAAATGCCTGCCCCTCGCACTGAGAAGGAGGTCAGAGGTTTCTTAGGACGCCTAAACTACATCGCAAGGTTCATCTCTCACCTAACATCTACTTGTGAACCAATCTTCAAACTGTTGAAGAAAGATCAGATGGTTGAATGGAATGATGACTGTCAAGCTGCTTTCGATAAGATCAAGGAGTATTTGTTGGAACCTCCTATCTTGATGCCCCCCTTCGAAGGAAGGCCTTTAATCATGTATCTGAATGTTTTGGATAACTCAATGGGGTGCGTACTGGGCCAACATGACGAGTCTGGCCGAAAATAACATGCCATTTATTACCTTAGCAAAAAGTTTACCGACTGTGAGACTCGCTACTCACTGCTCGAGAAAACTTGCTGCACTTTGGTATGGGCTGCTCGCCAGCTAAGGTAGTATATGTTAACACATACCACTTTGCTGATTTCCAAAATGGATCCGATCAAGTACATCTTCGAGAAGCCTGCTTTATCCAGAATAACTGCTAGATGGCAGATGATCCTGACAGAGTATGATATCTAGTACACAACCCAAAAAGATATAAAGGGGAGTGTACTAGCTGACCATCTAGCTCATCAAGCTGTCGAAGATTACCAATCTATGAGGTTTGACTTCCCTGACGAGGATATTATGACATTGGACAACATTAAAGGTAACGGACCGTATGACGGACCTGAACAAGGATCCCGATGGACCCTGTACTTTGATGGTGCCTCCAACGCACTTGGCAACGGTATCGGCGCAGTACTTATCTCTCCAGAAGGTTTCCATACACCTTTCACTGCTAGACTCTGTTTCAGCTGCACCAACAACATGGCTGAGTATGAAGCTTGCATCTTTGGTCTCAAGGCTGCTATTGACTTGGGAATCAAATCTCTGGTTGTATTTGGGGACTCAGCTTTGGTTATCAGTAAAATCAAAGGAGAGTGGGATACTAAACACCCTAACCTCATCCCTTACAAAGAACATGTCCTGACATTGTTACCACATTTCGAGCAGATCACCTTCGAGCACTTCCCGCGAGAAGAGAATCAGTTGGCGGATGCGTTAGCTACAATGTCATCCATGTTTAAACTTAACTGGGATAATGAGGCACCTCAAATCACCATTGAATGAATGGACGATGTTGTACCCCAAAATTTCCCCTCCCATATTCTTCAAGGTTTGTCAAGAATCATCTTCAAATGGTTCAAGATTTCTCAAAGGTTGCACAGTCAAACCACCTCCCAAGCCAGTCAAAATTAGGGTTTTGTTTCTTTCAAGGAATTTGAGGTTTTCAATGGCTCAATCAAGTCTCATAGGTCCACATACATTCTCAATCATCTACATGCCATGTTTCAAGACTCACAGTGCCAATTTGCACAGTCAAAAGCTCCATTTGATCCACAGTCAACTGTAGGGGCAAAATGGTTATTTCACAGTCAAAAGTCAGAATTTTTGGTCAACATCTTATTTTGAGTCCACAATCATCATTTGATCAAGTCTTGATCATTATTCCACAAGCATGGCTCAAAAATCATCAAGATGCAAAAAGTTGCTATTTTTGGACAGTAAAAAAGTCAACTGTATCTTGACCAGGGCATAACTTTTTCATGGTTTGTCAGAAAAATCCCATCCAATGCTCATTTTGAAGGGGATGACATTTCCTACAATCCATCTTCACATTCCAAGTCCAAGAAATTCTCTCACAAAAAGTTATCAATTTCTACATTATAGGTCAATTTCAAAAGTCAACAAAAATGCACTTTAAGTCAAAGACCATAACTTGAGATTGGTAAATCCAAATGACATGGAACCAAAGGCATTGGTTAGAGGACTTCAATACCTTTCCAAAATGTCCAAGAACATGTTCATATGATCAAAATTGAGCAAGATATGCAATGCAGAACTTGGGAAATTTTTGTGAATTTGCAAAAGTCAACTTTGCTCAAAACACCTTGTTTTTGCTAATGGGCCTCAAATTTCTTCTTGAAACTTTATCCAAGGCCTATGCACGACCCATCAAGCTTAATTGAATTATTTTATTATTTTTTATTAATTAATTGGATTTTTTAATTGATAATAATTCATTTAATTAATTTAAATTGTAGGAAATACAAAGATTTAATTTTTCAATCTTTTGGTGAAGCAAAGACGACCTAAAAAGGCTGGAAATTTCGTGTACCAATCAAGGATATCAAAAACTCCAAAATTGGCAACTTTCTTCAATCAAAAAGATTCAAAAATATTTGATTTTCAATCAAATATTCAAACCATCATTCCATGGATTTCTTTGCAAGATTTTGACCTAATTCTATTCTATTATATATACATAAGCCAACCCTATTCACGCATACATGAAAGCTGCTGCAAGAAAGCCATAACCATATTGAGAAAATTCAAGAAAACTTGAAAACTGATTTCCATATTCTAGCACGATTCAAAGGCTTTTATTGATTCTAATCTATTGCAGGGGTTCCCAGAGACGTATTGCAATCAAAACCAAGCACTAAAGCTCAAGAAATCATCACTTACGGTCGCACGGTTTGTCACTTTTTTTCATAATCGTAACTCATGATTCATAAGCATTTGACATGATTTCTTGGTTGTTTTGTGTTGCTAGAGACCACATGAAGCTATTGGCATAGTTTAGTTGGATTATAATGCACAGAATCACAAATTGCCATTGACGAATTCTAGGGTTCATAAGCTCTCAAAATTGGGGCTTTGTAGTACAAGAAAAATTAAGCCTTGTGAGGCACATGGTCGAAACCGTTAGGACAAGACGAACACAGTGGAATCCTCGCGAAATATTTATATAAAGCACAGGCCTAATCGCTATTTTTCCTCATGGTATATTGTGGGGGTTAAAAACCCCCGCTATCTGTTTGTGTTTTTATAGGAAATATGAGGAAGATGATGAGCTATTGACATGCCATTGGGTAATTCAAAAAGGGCGCGCGTTTATTTGTTTGTACAGCATATGTGATTGTTTTTATATATTATATTTACTTATTGTTATAATAACAAACGTAGGCAAATGGCGTAGTGGTTGATGCGCTGGCTGGTAACCATTGGGACCTGGGTTCGAATCCCAGGTCCCCCAAAACGCTTATATTATTTTGTTTAACATGATCATATGCAGGCTTCTAAAGGAATTCCACCATATACCTCCAATCATCCAAGCGCCATGTGGCTATGGGCACAGATCTAATGGCCATGAGATGATGGTCATCCTAATCCTCAGTCAACACATGCATAGCTGATTCCAAAGGTCAACGTGGCTGAAGAGCTTATTGGGCCTCAAATTGCAATCAACACCTCCATAATGGGCCAGCACCCCCCTGGTTCATCATTCTTTTTTTTTCCTTTTATTTTTTCATTTAACTATTTTTCTAATTATTATTATTATCATTAAAATTAACCAAATTAATTTTTCACAATAAAATTCAGAAAACTAAAAATATAATATAATATTTTTATTATTTATTATTTATTAATTTCCCCTTTAATTTATTATTTTTGTAAATAAATGCTAACAAATTAATTTAGTCTTTTTTTTTAATTAGGTTAACTTCAATACTTTTCACAATAATTTAAAATAAATTATAATTAGGGTTTTTACTAACTTTTGACTATTCTTTATTTATTTCATTAAAACATAAAAAACTCAAAAATATTTCTTTTTGTTAATTAATTAATTAGGTTTAATTTAATTTAATTCAATCTCTTTCTTTCTCAAAAAGGGTCAAAACCCTAAGGACTTTTCCGATTCAATTTTCTTTCGCGCATATTATTTTTTATTCATATTTATGTAATTGTTCCGAGGATGTAATAGCTTTAATTAGGATCTTTTATCGCTTTCTTTTATTTTCTCGCATTTACTTTTCAAGGGTTGTTTTTGGCGATGTAAATACCCGACGCCTTGTAATAGCGTAGTTTTACTTTCCGCAATTTACTTTCTGCAATTATTAACTGCTATGCATGACAAGACTTGTTCTCAAAATAAAATCAAAATGTAGCTCACCATGACATGTGCAAAGATAATTAAATTGAAACCTGACACACTCGCACATGCCACTCCTAGGGTATGCCTCACTTGGTTGCCTCGACGTGGTCATTGAGTATAGGGTGTTTTAGAGGTCGCCCTCCTGTCTAAAGATCAAAAGTTGCCTCGAAACGGTTGCCTCGGATAAAAAACGATCTAAGACATTAGGGTTACCGCTAAAGCGTCCTACTATTGCTTTGGTGACCACACATATCCCTATAATCGAATTGACCCGAAAACTCCAACGACGGTGCTACCTACTTCTCAATAGTGGGATAGTACTGTCTAAAGGACATTTACACAGCTTAATTTCTTTTGAGTAGGTAGAGGTTCTTAGATACTTGCTCTTTCAAAACAAAAACAACTTTTCGCACTTACACTTTTTTCTGACAAAAGTTTTCAAACAACACTTCATACACTCTTGAGGACAGATACAAGAGTTAAATCGAAGTTTTCAAACAAACTTTTTCAAAACCCACAAACACAAGAAAAGCAAAACATTTTTGAAAACATAGTGAGCAAGTACCTAAGAGCCCGTGGATAACCACGGATAGAAAGGGTGCTAACACCTTCCCTTTCTATAATCTACCTCCCGAACCCAAGAAACATCTCAAAAAGGAATTTTGCTGTGCTTTTGTCCTTTCCTTGTTGGAGAAAATAAAAGACGGTGGCGACTCTTGCTTACCGCGACATTTCGCGAACCAGCATTCCAAAACAGTCAGTTCTATTTCCACCGATCACAGACGAACCTGCACATTGTCACGAGATTAACACCGAAGAAGTAGTGGACCGACCTTGGTTTCATGACGTCAAAAGGTATCTCGAAGCACATGAATACCCTGAAGGAGCTTCACTCAACGACAAAAAGTTCTTAAGGAGGTTCGCGGCCAAGTTCTTTCTGAGCAATGGTATTCTATACAAGCGCAATCTTGATTGTGTCCTACTCCGTTGTGTGGACAAGATTGAAGCTGAGCAGATCATGGCTGAACTGCATAATGGCACCTTTGGCACCCACTCGAGCGGTCATACGATAGCTAAGAAAATTTTACGGGCAGGCTACTATTGGTCTACCATGGAAGCTGATTGTCATCAACACTCCTGTACTTGTCACAAATGCCAAATCTATGCTGACAAGGTACATATTCCCCCAGTTCCTCTCAATGTCCTAACAGCTCCTTGGCCATTCGCGATGTTGGGAATCGACATGATTGAAGAGATCAAGCCTACAACATCCAATGGACACTGTTTCATCTTGGTGGCCATTGATTACTTTACCAAGTGGGTCGAAGCAGCTTCCTTTGCCTCCATCATAAAGAATGTGGTTGCCCGCTTCATCAAGCAGAACCTCATATGCCGGTATGGTATCCCCGACAGGATCATCACGGACAACGGTACAAATTTGAACAACACTATGATCACCGCTCTGTGCAAGCAGTTCAAAATTCAACATCACAATTCATCTCCCTATCGGCCTAAGATGAACGGTGTTGTCAAAGTTGCAAACAAAAATATCAAGAAGATCATTCAAAAGATGACGGTCACCTACAAGGACTGGCATGAGATGTTACCGTTTGCTCTGCACGGATATCGTACCAAGGCACGCACTTCAACTGGGGCAACCCCCTTTTCTTTGGTATATGGCATGGAAGCTGTTTTACCTGTGGAAGTTCAAATCCCTTCTTTGAGGATCATGAAGGATGCTGGTTTGAGTGAAGATGATTAGATTCAGACCCGGCTTGATCAACTCAACTTGATTGACGATAAGCGACTTACTGCTGTTTGCCATGGTCAGGCGTATCAAAAACGTATGATCAAGGCCTTCAACAAGAAAGTCAAGAGACAAATATATCAAGTCGGGGACCTTGTAATCAAGCGAATCATCTTGCCACAAAATGATCCCAGGGGCAAGTGGACTCCTACTTACGAAGGACCATTTATGATCAAAAACATCTTTTATGGTGGGGCAATGATTCTGACCACCATGGACGGCGATGACCTGCCGCACCCTGCGAACGCAGACATAGTCAAAAGATACTACGCATAAACAACCCGACAAGTTGAAAACCCGAAAGGGCGACTTGGGCAAAAAATGGGCATCCCGATGAATCGAAAACCCGAAAGGGCGGTTCAGGCAAAAATTAGGGATAAATAAAAAAATTTGTACACCCGGCAAGTTAAAAACCCGAAAGGGCGACTTGGGCAAAAAAGGGTTTCTCGGTGGATCGAAAACCCGAAAGGGCGATCCAGGCAAAAGTTAGGGAATTAAAGCGTATGACTATGTCTCTTAGGATCACTTTAAGGACAATCTCGTCATGGACAAGCTCCAAGCTTTTGATCAATCCAATCATCTGCGGACGAAGCAACGAATGGACAAGATACTCAGAGTTGTGAAGGCTATAGCAGAATGGGAATCCCATGGAATTATTACACATAGCCATCTTTCTTTGTATAAATTTTCCTCATTTTTTATGACAACATTCTTTTACTAGGATGTATGTCTCCTTTGTACAAAATACTTACACAAAGTTAATACAAATATACTTCAAAGTGCAGAAATTCGTTTGCCTTTTCTTTCTTTTTTACACTTATGTTTTATTTGAAAACGTCCAATGATTTACTAAAATGAGCATATGCATTTGAATATAATCACTGCTTACAGATAAAATGAAATGAGAAAGAATAATTACTGATAGGTTGAAAGTATAGGAAAACGTCTTTAGGCTATTCCGGAAGAAATCTCCTACAGTAAGTCATTCAGAACCTCAACAGAGCTAATACATATCCCCGGCGGAGTTAAATACATATCCCCAACGGAGTTAAATACATATCGCCATCAGAACTAAGTTTCCAAACTCCCAATCCCCAGCGGAGCCAGAAAACTTTGAACTACAAACCCTCAGCAAAGATAAAACTTTCTTCCCCAACGGAGTCCAAAACTTCAAATCTTAAACCCCGGTGGAGTACCATCCAAATTCCTCCATAAATCCTCAGTAGATTGGCATACAACCCAAGCTCTTGAGAATTCTTCGACAGGATAAACATTCTCCCCACAGAGTTATTCCTCGGTAGGACGAAGATTCTTGTTCTCATTTCTCCAGTTGAAGCCTCCCAGGTTTTAATTCCCCAGTAGAGATCGTCATAGTTTTCCTTATCCGCCAGGAAAGTCATGAAGGATTCTCAATTCCCCACAAGTCATCAAGGATTTTCAATCCTCGGCAGTAGTCCAAAGGATGTTCTCAGTCTCAACAATAAAAGGTTTTGAATCTCCAACAGCAGTGAAAGGTTTATTTTCCCCGGCAGCAGTCAAAGATTTCATTATCCCCAGTTATCAAGGATTTATTTTCCTCAGCAAGACAGTTAATCAGATTACATGCGCATACATTACATCCATATATCATAAACATTGATAAAACACATTTATTGCATCATACATTTCATGCAACATAACTTTGTGTTTTCAGCTAACATTTTACTCTTTTTAGGATAAGATTAAAAGTTATCTTTAACAAATATTCAAAAGTCTCAGATACAGTATGGATACACCCCAGACACAGAGGTCATTCTATTACTCATTCAGAATTTCAAGTCAAGATACAGTCCAGATACGCTCCAGACACGGATGCCATTCTGTCACTCATTCAGACTTCAACTATCAGATACAGACTAGATACGCTCCAGACACGGAAGCCATTCTATTTCTCATTCAGATTCAACTATCAACCTCAGGTTCAGATACACTCCAGACATGGAAGTCATTCTGTCACTTGTCCAGATCCCAGTTACAGTATAAATGCACTTCCAACACGAAAGTCATTCTGCTACTCATACAGATCTCAACTTCAGATACAGTCCAGGTACGCCCCAGACACGGTTTGCATTTTGTCACTCATTCAAACCTATTCCCCATCCCATAGATACTCCAGACACGGATGTCTTTCTATTGCTTATTCAGATTTCAGATTTCGGATACAACACAGATACACTCCAGGCACGGCAGTCATTCTTATATTCATTCAAGAATCAAATACAGTTACAGCTTGGATACGCTCCAGACACGGACACCATTCCCTTGCTCATACAGATCCAATCTCCAGATACAACTCAGATACGTTCTAGATACGGATACCATTCTGACATTCACTCTCCTAATTCTCAACAAACAAGTCTTAGATGGCATCTTTAAGCCCATCTCCTGAAAGATTCTACCATCTCCAAATGAAATCTTTAAGCCCATTCCCTCAGCTATATTTTTGACGAGTGCAAATTTACGGGCACTCTAGTGTCCAATCCTCTTTTACCTTCGAGTCACGAAAGGCAAGCTCGCCAATCTAACTCTTCAGGTTCAAGAAGATTGAATAGGGGAAGCTGTTGTACCCCAAAATTTTCCCTCTCATTTTATCAAGATTTCCCCTCACAAGACCCTTTGAACTCCATACAGGATTAGGGTTTTGCACTGCTCAAGACATCTCCTTGCACTGATGACCTAAATTAGGGTTTGAGTTTGCATAAGGAATTTTGGACTTCTAATGCTCAAAGTGACTTTCATACTTCATGTTGGATCTACAAGAGTGTCCATACCAAGTTTCAAGCCTTGAATCAAATTTTTGCCCAGTCAATTGGACAGTTGACCTAGAAATCAACTATATTGGGGAAAAAATCAAATGTGGCTAATTTACAGTCAAACCACGTGATTTTTGACCCACATCAACATTATAGACTCATATGAACCATTTTATCAAGTTTGAACTACAACTCCTCAAGAAATTAGATCAGATCATCAAAAGGGTAAAATGGTTATTTTTAGGATTTTGACTGCACAAAGGCAATTTCTGATTTTTGACCTAGCCAATAGCAAATTGGGTTCAAGAATGGATTCAAGGACTCAATGGCATCATCTTGACCTATTCACAAGGTTCAAAAGATCTCAATTGCATTGGATTGACAGATGAATTTTTCAGTCAACTTATCAAAATTTGACTGTACACTGAAAAGTCAAACTTTGACTTTTTGGTTAAAATCAAGTGCCAAGGGTCATTTTTCATCAAGATGTGTCAAAACATGAAACTTGTTCATCAAGAAACCCATTTTTGCAAATTAGGGTTTTAAAGTTGAAAATTTTCATAACTTAGAATTTTTCTAAGTTATGAAATTTTCTTAATTTTTCCTCACTTTTCCCAACATTTTCACCATGATACAATTGGATTCAAAGAAAACTTCCAACATGAAAGTTGTATTCATACACAAATTCTATAACTTTGATTCACAAAGTTTTCCCAAAAGAAGCTTGGATCTCAAGTTATGATTTTTGGAACAAGGGTCCCTAAAACTTTTAACAAAGTGAAATTTTGCCTTAGTTTAGGCAGGATTTTGACCTATCTTCATGGCCATTTTTCACATAGTTCCACTTGGAATATCAAATTTAATATCAAAGATGGATTGTAGAGCATGTTTCAAGCTTTCCAAAATGTCCAAGAACTCTCCAAACTCATTTGTGGTTAGGGAGAATCGAAGGCTTGAAGTTGGCAAAAACTCACTTTTTATCCATGGCATGTTCATATTGATGCAAGTTGCAAATTCAAATCAGCTTGCTTTGCACTAGATTACAGGCCTCAAAACCATTTTATACTCAATAATTAAATGCAAATCCATTGGTCTAAGGCTTTGTTTTGGTCATTAGAGCATTGCACACAAGATTAATCCCTAAATGGTAAAAGGCACATTACCATTTTTGCAAAAGTATGCTTTATGTCAAAACCACAATCCTTGAGCATAGAGCCATATCTTGTGCAGCAAATCATATCCACCAACTTGAGGGGCCAAGATGACAAGGGGCAGGCTGATGGATAGCCTGTACAGGCTTGTATTACATCATGGCTCATTTTTGCTTCATAACCAAGAAATTTGTCAAACTTCGCATAACTTGAACATCAGTTAAAACCAACTTGTGCAAGCTTTTGAGATAACTTTCTCATATTCCCTTGAGCCAGAAACGCGGCCCTTTGAGCCCTCAAACCTCCTATAGCACAAAATCACTTTCCATTGGCAAAATAGGGCAGCATCTGCAGTTTGATTTCCACAACTCAATTTGCTCGTGCGTTTTGTCTCAAATTGGTTCAAACACCTTCCATACAACCTATCCAAGCTATCCCAACCCTTAAACACTAACTGTAACATCATTTACAAGGTTTGCCATTTTTTATTTCAGCTTGTGCAGGTTGAGTTATGTAGGCTTGTTCAAGAACATTCAAGGCAAACTAGGCATTGAAGAAGGTCAAGGGAAGTTCAAGCAAGCTCCCAAACATCTCAGGCCTCATTAAAAAGCTCCACATTGTCAGACACGAAGTCAACTGAAACAGGTTTTTGTCAACTTCCTATCTCTCTATTTAGGAACAATTAGACTTAGGTTTGTGAATAAGAAATGTAGTATTCATAGCCATGAAGATGTACATATGCTCAGTTTTCATTTTAATTAAGCATGCTAAGAGAATTTGGTCCATGAACATCCTGAAAAAATAGGTTAAGCTTTAGGGCCAGAGAAATTCTCTCTGGTCTTTGAGAGTTAGGACAAGTTTTTTATATGGTTGAATTCGTCTTGGAAAACTCTACAACTTTGATGTTATGTGTTTTTGCATTAGAGCACGTATGCAGGATTTGGCTTTGTGTACAGGGCGCGCGCGTTTTTGAAGAACAGAGGTTGAAGATGAAGTGTGGTGGGTTGGGCTTGGTCCTGGCTCACTATTGACACCCCCTTTTTGCTGAATACACCCCTTTGGCCCAATTTCTTTATATTTTATATTTTTGTATTTTATTTTCATTTTTGATTTTATTTTATTATTTCCAAATATAAAAAATACTCAAAAATATTTTTATAAATTTTCACATTTATTTTGTATTTTATTTTTATTTTTTCTAACATGAAAACAATTTAATTAGTATATACTTTATTTATTGAAAAAAGTTGAAAATAATATATAATAACATTATACTTTTATTTTATTTTTATTCTTTATTTTATTTACACTAAAAAATATTGTTCTAAATATATTTCTTGTCTTGTATGTATTCTATTTTATTTTTATATTTAATATAATTAATATATATATATATACATACTCTTATTTTATTTAATAAATACTATAGAATAAAAACATAAAAATATTATACTTTTATTTTTTTATACTTAAATAATACTTTTTCTAAATATATTTTATTTTTGTATATACATTATTTTATTTTATTATATATAATTAGTATATTTAATATATTTATCTTCTTAAAGAAAATTAGGGTTTTTACCTCTAGTTAATAAAATAAAAATAATCTTTTATTTCTTTCTTTTTTACAATAAATATTTTTCACATACATAAAAAAAAACATAAACATTTTTGCATATTCATATTATTTTTGTATATTTATTTAATTTGTTTATTTAAATATTATCCATTTATTATTATTTATGCCATTATTCAATTTGGATGTAATAGTAAAATTAGGCTTTTAATTTCTTGTCAAATAATCCCCATTCAAAAATTGTATCCCCATCCCCATAATCATGTTGTAATAGTGGTAGATTTATTTCACGCATTTACGCTTTCAATTATGCCATGATTAGAGATTAGGGTTTGTATGCAAAAATCCAAAATTAACAAGTAGCTTGACCTAATACAAAGACAAAAATGCATGAAATCAATACACAATGTACACTTGCACCCCTAGGGTTTCATCCACTTGTTGCCTTATAAATGCGTCATGTTATGCATGTTAAGTACTTTGGCAAAACAAAAGCAAAACAAAAGATCATAGTCCCTCGATGACGCTATCTTGGTTTCCTATACAAAAAATGATCAAGTCCCTCGGAAAAATTGCTAAAATTACTTAACACAATTGCTATCATGGTCTATACGATGACCTACGCATGTCCCGTTTAACATCCTAATACAAGGTTGTTTACCAAATACAATGGTAAAACAACACTGTCAAAAGGGTTTAAAACATATAGAAAAAAAATCTTTGAGTAAAATAGGGTAGATAACTCTTAGTTACTTGATCAAAACTTGCAAAACATCCTTGCTATTTTCAAACACACCTCATAACACAATTTCAAAACATTTCCCAAATCAAACTTTCAAACATTAAAATCTTTTAAAAAGATAAAAACACCTTTGTATACATTCAAACAAGAATCATTACAAAGGTTGCCACAACGATGGCCTCTTTTCAAAACATTTTCAAAACCACACATAAAGCACCATTTCAAACAATTGAAAATCAAAAACAAGTGATCTAAACAAGTAACTAAGAGCCCATGGATAACCATGGATGAAAAGGGTGCTTGCACCTTCCCTTTTCATAATTCACTCCCCGAACCCAAGAAAACATCTCAAAGGTATTTCCTGTGCTTTTTGACCTTTCCTTAGGATAAAATAAAAAGTCGGTGGCGACTCTTGCTAAATCGAAACATTTGCAAACACAAACGCAAAACCTCAAGTCATTTCTCCCACCGTATCACACATATGATCAAAGCTTTTAACAAGAAGGTCAGACGTTAGGTATATCAGGTTGGTGACCTAGTAATCAAGTGCATCATCCTGCCATAAGGTGATCCCAGGGGAAAATGGACTTCTACATATGAAGGACCATTTATGATCAAGAGTATATTTTCTAGCGGAGCCATGACATTAACCACTATGGATGGTGATGACCTTCCACATCCTGTAAACACGGAGATAGTTAAAAGATGCTACGCATGAAAAGAGACCCGCTAGGTTGACTCACCTAGGCAGAAATAAGGGCATCTCGACGAACAAAAAGGGTTTGGGCAAAAATTAGGGATATATATCTATATATATATATATATATATATATATATATATATATATATATATATATATATATATATATGAAAAATCTATACACCCGACAAGTTGAAAACCTGAAAAGGCGACTTGGGCAAAAAAGGGTATCCCGGTGGACTGAAAACCTGAAAGGGCGGTCCAGGAAAAAATTAGGGATTAAAAGCGTATGACTATGTCCCATTGGATCACCTTACAGCTAGACTTCATTATCAAATTGACAAGTTCGAATGGTACGGATCAATCCAGTCAGCTTCTGCCAAGCAGCAAAGTGATGAGACGCTCAAAGATATAAAGGCAATAGCAGAATTGAAACCCAATGGGATTATTTCACATAGTTGTTTTCTCTTTGTGTACCACTTTGTATATTTCTCATTTTTACGACAACATTCCTCTTATTAGGATGTCTATTTCTTTGTACAAAGACTCCTGTTATAGGTAAACTTTCTCAAATTAATACAAGATCACTTCTTTCAAAGTTCAAAAATATTTCTTTTTATTTTTCTGTTTTGTTTGTGAAAACTTCCATTGATTATGTTAAATGAACATATGTATTTGAATATAATTATCGTTTACAAATATATTTATAAAAACAAAAAGATAGTTACTAAAGGCTCTAAGAGTTGGGACAATGTCGAAAAGCCGTCTGTAAATCCCCATAGGACACCCCTAGGAGACAGTTTCACAAAATTCATCATCGGCAAGGGTACATTCCTTATAGATACAAAAACAGGGGCATCTTCCCGCAGTTCACCACCATATCTTCAGCATATAGCTTAATGATTTCAGTCGCTCCAACATTTCATAAACAAATAAAGAGGATCAATCATTTCTCTAGAATCTTGGAGACTTCCCCGGCATGGTCTATGGACCTCTCAGATTCCACAACAGATTTTCATAAAATCTCCAAGAAGTTTATGAAACTTATTTCGCCAATAGAGTTTATTTCTCTAGCTACGGAAGGTCATCCCCCAGCGGAGCTTATTTCTCCAAGTTGGTAAAATCTTCCAACGGAACACTTTTCTCCAGCAGCAGTTAGGGATTTATTTTCCCCAGTGCAACGACACTACAAAGAGAAACAATACGCTCACATTCATACATCATTTCTAAACGTCATGGAATATACATATAACACAATCTCATTTATTTTGAGAACATCATTCCACAATGCATTCCATACATCATGACATTACATACAGCTAACTCTTTACCTTTTAAGGAAAAGATATATCAACAGACCAACATCATTAATTACTGATAAGACCAAGTAATCTTATCAAAAACAACGTCTTCTGGCTCAGATTAAATCGACCAATAATTTTATTCTGATACTTCTTCCAATTGAAGACGGTAGTAGACATTTTCTTGCTCAGATAAATCAACCAAAGATTTATTGTGATACTTCTCCCAGATAAAGATAAGCATAGATAATCTGCTGGCTCAGGCTAAATCGACCAATAATTTATTCTGATACTTCTTCCAGTAGATCATCTTCTGGCTCAGATTAAATCGACCAATGATTTATTCTGATACATATTCTAGTAGATCCTTTTTTGGCTCAGTTTAAATCGACCAATGATTTATTCTGATACTTCTTCCAGTTAAAGATATAAGAGACCTCTTCTGGCTCAAATTAAATCGACCAATAATTTATTCTGATACTTCTTCCAGTTGAAGACAGACATACATAGTCGCTGGCTCAGATTAAATCGACCAATGATTTATTCTGATACTGCTTCCAGCAGACCTTTTTTTTGGCTCAGTTTAAATCGACCAATGATTTATTCTGATACTTCCTCCAGTTAAAAGACAATAGAGACCTCTTATGGCTCATATTGAATCGACCAATGATTTATTCTGATACTTCTTCCAATTGAAGACGGTCGTAGACATTTTCTGGCTCAGATAAATCAACCAAAGATTTATTCTGATACTTCTTCCAGATAAAAAACAAGCATAAATATATGTTGCCTCAGACTAAATCGACTAATGATTTATTCTGATACTGCTTCCCGCAGACCTTTTTCTGGCTCAGATTAAATCGACCAATGATTTATTCTGATACTTCTTCCAGATAAAATAGACATAAATATCTTCTGGCTCATATTAAATCGACCAAATATTTATTCTGATACTTCTTCCAGCGGACCTTTTTATGGCTCAAATTAAATCAACCAATGATTTATTCTGATACTTCTTCCAGTTAAAGATACAAAGACCTCTTCTGGATCAGATTAAATTGACCAATGATTTATTCTGATACTTCTTCCAGTTGAAGACGGTCGTAGACATTTTCTGGCTCAGATAAATCAACCAAATATTTATCATGATACTTCTTCCAGATAAAAATAAACATAAGTATCTTATGGCTCAGATTAAATCGACCAATGATTTATTCTGATACATCTTCCAGTAGATCTTTTTCTGGCTCAGTTTAAATCGACCAATGATTTATTCTGATACTTCCTCCAGTTAAAGACAACAAATACCTCTTCTGGCTTAGATTAAATCGACCAATGATTTATTATGATACTTCTTCCAGTTGAAGTCAGACATAAATATCTTCTAGCTCAGCGTAAATCGACCAATGATTTATTCTGATATTTCTTCCAGTAGATCTTTTTCTAGCTCCGGATAAATCAACCAAAGATTTATTCTGATACTTCTTCCAGTCGTGGACATTTTCTGGCTTGGATAAATCAACCAAAGATTTATTCTGATACTTCTTCCAGATAATAACAGGCATAAGTATCTGCTGGCTCAGATTAAGTCGACCAATGATTTATTCTGATACTTCTCCCAGTAGACCTGTCCCGACTCAGATTAAATCAATCAATGATTTATTCTGATACTTCTCCTAGTAGACCTTTGCTGGCTCAGATTAAATCGAGCAATGATCTATTTTGATACTTCTCCAGACAAAGACGAATATGCACATTTTCTGGCTCAGATTAAACCAATCGTAGGTTTATTCTAGTAATTCATCCATTTTGCAGTCAACATTTACACCCATCTCCTATGAATCTCGGTAATCTCTCTGAGTGGCATCTTCTGAGCCCATTCAAGCATACTATTAGCTGACAATGTTACTCCATGCACTGGCGAGCGCAAATTTCTGGGCATTTTAGTGTTCAATCATCTTCCACCTTCAGATCACGAAAGGCAGACAAGCCAATCTAAAATGCTCAGGTTTAAGATGATTGAACAGGGGCATCTGTTGTACCCCAAAATTTGCCCTCTCATTTTATTCAAAACATACTCCTAGAGGTCCTTAAGTGCTCAAGGTTGACCAAGAATTTACCAGACAAATTCTCCTCCAAAACAATGGATCTCCAACTAGGGCTTCATTTTTCACAAAGAAGTTTGGGTTTCAAAGGCCTCAAGTGATTTCCATGGTCCCTAATATGTCCTCAATAATGTCCATACTAACTTTCATGCCTTGCATTACGAATTTGTCCAGTCAATTGCTCAGATGACTCGAAATCAACTATTTTAGGTCAAAAGTCAACTATGGTCAATATACAGTCAAACTTCAAGATTTTTGGTAAACAACAACATTTTGAAGTTATATCCATCATTTGATCAAGTGTTGATCATTATTCCTCAAGGAATGCTCTCAAATTATTAAGAATCAAAACTTGCTAAATTAGGGTTTCCTAGAGAAAGTCAACTGAACTTTGACCAGATATAACTTTCACATGCTTCATCCATTTTTCCCCAACAAAAGCTCATTATGAAGAAAACTCAATTTCCTACAACCTTTTGTTTGTCCTCAAGTTCAAAAAATGCATCATTGGAAAGATATGAGACAATACATTACAAGCCTTTTTTAAAGTCAACAAAAAGGCATTTTTTGTAAAGGCAAGTTACATCAAGATATTTTCTCCAAATTAAAAATGGTCAACATATATATTGTAGGGGACATCTCGAGCTTTCTAAAAAGTCCAAGAGCATCTCCAAAGGATAAAAAATGAGCAAGTTATGACCAGTACAAATTGGGCAAATTGGTGAAAATGCAAAAAGTCAACTTTGAGCAAAAATGCATTTTTAAGTTCATAGACCTATTTTGTGGGATTCAAATATGTTTATGACTTACTCAAGGACCCCTAAATTCACTCTAACCTTTCTTTGCATTTTTTCTTTATTTTATTTTATTCATATTTATTTTGTTTTTATTCAAATAAACACAAAATAAATTGCATAAAATAATAAATAAAAAGTACGGACACATGGGCTGGTGACTTGGGTTGATATTGGGCCTTAGATCTCATGCAAGGCATGAGGAAAAAGACCAGGTTCAATGTATGACAAGAAGGGCAAGAAATCATCGAATATGGCAATTCTTCAAATTCTTGATTTTTGCTTTCAAAACCATGATCAATGCATGTTTTCTTGCCATGTTTATTCATATTTCCATTCCTCTATAAATACACAAGCCAACCATAAGCCAAAGACATAAAATCATCATTTGGAAAAAGCTTTCAAAATTTCAAAAAAAATATCAAAGTTGTCAAAATTCGCAATCAAGGTTCCAGCCCTTTTCAATCCCAACAAAAGATCAAGCATTACTCATGAGGCTCCCAGGAGGCCATACCATCCCTTATTCATGCGTGAAGCTGACTGAAATCGGCCAACCAAGTCACCTCTGTTTGGTAAAATTCAAAAAAATTGAATCTTTCAATGCATGTAATATAAATGAATCTAATGCATATTTTCATGTTCATATCATCTTTTTGCTTGTTTCTAACGTGTTAAATGAGAGGTTAGGTGAAGAAACAAGGATTTTCCATGTTTAAGGCATAATCCGGATCCTGGTTCGAACTGAATGATTAAGGCATGATCTGTTAAAACCAAGGTCAGATTCGGGTTCAAGAGACAATTTTGTGTAGAATGGGCATATTATTATGGACTCAAAGCTTTTAAAATCGTGGATCCCATTTTCGTGTGGCCCGAGAAGACAACTGGAGACCTGCTCCAGCGTCTTTGACTGATGTTGACTCCATTGGGATTCTATGTGGCAAGATCGCGCCATTTGATTGGTTCATTTAAATTTTTTAGTACGTGCATTTTGATGACTGGGATTTGATGCTTGGTTCCATTAAATTTTTATTGTTTTATTATAAAAACAATTAACTTGAATCGCCCAGCGGTGAAAATGAAAGTGTGCAAGGATACTCCCTCCTAAGGTGCCTGGGTTCAATCCCTGGGGTTGTTGTTTTTCATTTTTCTAACCAATTTGTTTCAGATTTGATGCGCATGAAGGGAAGCAGGTGTGTGATGGGCCTCACACTTGGGTAATTCAGTCCTGAGAAGGCAAATCCAATGTCCCTAAATGGTTGAAGATCATGGTGTACCTTAGGATGCACTCCCTAAAGGATCAGGCGCAGAGTCTGGGCTGGATCGATTTGAGCCTAACGAAATTCCAAACCACATACCCCTCAAATTGCTTCAACAACAGCAGGCCCATTTCTCCTATTTCATTTTCTTTTTTTGTTTTAGTTATTTTGTTTCTTTCAAATCTTTTTTTTTATTATTTAATCAGAAAATCAGAAAAAAAAATATTAGGTTTAGTTTCTTTTTTTCTTTAATTAAATCTAATTTTTGTAAATTAATTTATAATTCTCTTAACTTTTTTATTTAATTTAAAATCAATAGACTTAGGATTTAATTAATTTCAAATCTCTTCTCAATAATAAAAATACAAAAATATTAGAATTAATTTCCTTTCTAGGTTTATTTTTAATCACTTTTTATTCTTATTTGTTTAATTTTAATTCAAGTATTTTCTTAAAAAAATAAACAAAACAACCAAAAAAGAATTTTCTTAATTTGCATAGATTTCCTTAGGGTTTTAAACAAACGTTCTTTTTAATCCTCGCACGTTCATTTTACTTCCCGCATTATTATTCTCTTATTATTGTATATGCCCATGGATTGTAATAGACTAATTAGTTTTTCTTTACTGTTTTTACCCCCAGTTTTGGACTTGTAATTATTCCCCCTCCCCGAAGCCATGTAATAGTTAGGTTTAATTTCCGCACTTTAATTTCCCGCACGGATATTTGAACTATTAGATGTATGCCTAATAGGACTGCATGACAAGAACTAAAAGCAAACTCTAGCAAACTTAACATCAAAGATAAATAAATGAAACACAACGCACTCACACATGCGCACCTCTAGATTACTCCCACTTGTTGCCTTCGGAATAAACTGTCACAATTCTCGAATATAAGAGATTTTAGTGGCTACCCTTTGGTTTAAGAGATCATAAGTCCCTCGATGACCCTTTCGACGTTGCCTCGGTAAAATGATCTTAAAACCCTAGGGTAATTACTAAGATATCTTACTAGTTGCCTTTGTGACCGTACGATGACCCTCGATTGTCCCTCAAACATCCAATGATAGGGCTACCTACTCACTAATAGTATGATAGCATTGTCTAAAAGAAAAGAGGAAAAGAATGAACCCTTTTGAGTAGGAAGATAGTTCTTAGATGCTTGCTCAAAACAAAACATTTTCCACACATACACTCTTTTCTAAAAAATATTTTCAAAGACACTTTGTATTCGTTCTCCACAACACGAGAAACATTACAAAGTTTGTCGCACTAAGGCATCTTTTCCAAATACTTTTTTCAAACACACAAACACAAGGTATTTTCAAATGAGCTAGCATCTAAGAGCCCGTAGATAACTACGAATGGAAAGGGTGCTAACACCTTCCCTTTCCATAATCTACCCCCCTTACTCAGAAATAATCTCGAAAGGTCTTTTTCTGTTTTTTTCACCCTTTCCTTTGTTGGATAAAAGAAAAGTCAGTGGCGACTCTTACTTACCGCAACATTTGCGAATACAAAAGTAAAACCAGTATAACAGTCAGTTCTGCCACCGTATTTTACATTTTTATTACTATTAATGTTTTGATTGAATCTAACGTCTTACATGTAAGCATAGACGTGGGAATTTAGATGTATTGGATCAAATGAAGCTTTTGGGCTCAGTTGTCTTGGGCCTAACAAAACTCGGGACTGCACCCCCCATTTCCTTTTGCAAACGCCTGGGCCTGAGATTTTGGGCCTTGCGAAAATTTGATTTTTCACCCCCCCTAACTTTATTCTTGCAGAAACTCATTTATATTTATTTTTTTTATTTTATTATTTCATTTACTATTTTATTCTTTTCTTTCAATTAATTCTTTTTTATTAAAAAATCATAAAAATCAAAAATCAAAAAAATATTAGACTTTTTTTTTAATTAATTAATTTCTTTTAATCATAAAAATCAAAAATCACAAAAAATATTAGACTTAGGTTTTATTAATTAAATTAATTTTTTATTTAAATTATTTTTAATCATTTTCTTTTCTTAATTAATTAAGAATTAGGTTTCCATAAATTTAATTTAATTATTTTTCTAATAAAAATACAAAAACAACAAAAACATTTTTCTTCCACTTAGATTTTTAGGGTTCTTTACATCTTTCTTTCTTTCTCCTTCGCGCGTTCATTTATTTTCATTCGCAATATTTTCATAAAATTATGTAATTGCACATGGGATGTAATAGTTAAACTAGAACGTTTTACTTTTTATTCCCCATTTTTGGTTTGTAATTCCCCCCATCCCGAAGCGATGTAATAGCGTAGATTCATTTTCCGCACTTTATTTCCCGTACTTATATATAATTAACTGCTAGATGAATGCTAATAGGCTTGTATGGAAATACTTAAAAACGAATGTTAGAAAATATAACATTAAAGACAAAAAACTGAAACACAACACACTTCATACACACGCACCTCTAAGATACCTCAACTTGTTGCCTTCGGAAAACAGTCATGTCCCTCGAATGTGGGACAATTTAGCAAAGACCCTCGGTTAAAAAGATTGTAGTCCCTCGATGACCCTTCGATGCTGCCTTCGGCATACGATCTATTCCCTTACGATAAAATTTCTAAAGTTCCCTACGAGTTTCCTTTATGACTGTACGATGACCCTCGCTTGTCCCTCAAAACATCCAATAACAAGGATACCTACTAACCAATAGTAGGATAGCATTGTCCAAAGGAAAGAGGAAAAGAACAAAGATCGTCCGAGTAGGAAGACCGCTTATAGTTTCTAGCTCACAAAAATAAACAAAATAATTTTTCACACATACACAAACTCTTTTCTAAATAATTTTTAAAGATAAAAACACTTTGTATACATTCTCAACGAAAGGAGAAACATTACAAAGTTCGCTGCACTAAGGCGTCTTTTCAAAATATTTTCAAACATACTTACACAAAAAAGTATTTTCAAAGTGAGCTAGCAAATATGAGCCCATAGATAACTACGAATGGAAATGGTGCTAACACCTTCCCTTTCCATAACCTACCCACCGAACTCAAAATACTTAAAAAGGTCTTTCCTGTTCTTTTCACCCTTTCCTTTGTTGGATAAAAGAAAAGTCGGTGGCGACTCTTGCTAACCGCAACATTTGCGATAAAAATGCAAAACCATTAAAGTCAGTTCTCCCACCGTATTACAGAAGTGGAGACTCTGCCGGGGATAACTAAAAAAAGTGGGGTTACCTTAGAGATAGTTCACATTTAAACGCTTTACCTATTTGACCTACTTGCTTTACATTTCGGGTTATGTTTAGGTATTCTTGTATAGATCCTATACCCAGATCTGGGGCATATTAGGTAAGTAGCAATAGATCGTGGGGACTATGCGGCATTATACATACATGGTTGAAGCGATGGCTATGTTAGTGTGACACATTTGTTGGTACTGGTATCCCTTGACTCCAGTCGAGGAGAATATGGGGCCGCTGTGTGGTGTCATAAAGCACTAACTGACCGTAGAACCTTAGTTGAACGACTTGTCCATTAGAAAGTAGTGAGATAGCTGGATTTGGTGCAATACTAAAGTTGGTTGATACTAGATACTACACTCATTGAGATCGGACTTTCGGGATATTTCGGTCGCTAATAAAGAAGCTTGTGCTGAAAAATGCCCGAGAAAAATATCGGTGATATTGAGGCTCCTAGAACCCATTTACTTCTTTTAGGACACGTTGAACCAACTAAACTTCAAGAGAGTACTTACCTACAAACTCCATGCAAGCCTAAACCTAAGGCTACTTGTGTGACTTGTTTGCTTTCATTATCTAACAACTTGAAATGCTTACAGCACTTGTTTATATAACCTGGGTTTCCTGTAAGACTTACTTGTCTTTGTCACCTTACACTTTTTCTTGGTGCATAGCATCATACCATAGAATGTCGTTAACCATTTCAAGGATCTCAAGGGCTTGTGATGCAGGTTATCATGAACTAGACGCCTAGCAAGGGGCAGGAGGATTTATTTTCCTCTAACCAAAGGCCGCCAAAGTATGATGAACCAGACATCTAGCAAGGGGTAAGGGGATTTATTTTCCTCTAGCCAATTTCATCAAAATACCAAAGCACGATAACTTGAGTCAGAGACTATGGCCCATTCGACATGGCAAGCTTGATTCTCGTAGAAGGACGTTCAACGATACGAAGCTCTTAAGTAAAAGTTGCAGTCGGTTTCTAACATTTTATTTATTTACCTGCGAGATCCTTGAAAACATTGCATCTACATATCATGCATCATTTCATGAACAGGTTTTCCAGTACAGGTTTCCCATTTTTCTCGCTGTTTATTTCAGCAGAAAAATGGCCCTCGAACAAAATGTCAAAGATCTCCAGGCTCAGCATGTACAGTTCCAAGAGATCCTTCTGAATCTATCCAAGGAGCAGCAACAAATAATGACGCTCTTTGCCAAGCAAAATAAGAAGACTAAGAAGTCAATTACTGTCCTTAATCTGGGAAGGAGATTCAATGGTCCGGCCCAACCGATTCAAGCTGTTGAAGTCTCCTCTGATGAAGATGATGACCAAGATGAAGAGGATAGAAACATTAAGCTGGAAAACAGGAATAATCAGGGTTCTGAAGACGAGGATTACTCAGATAAACAATACCCTCCTAGTGATGACAGGTACAGACAGTTGGAGGATAGGCTCAAGGCTATGGAGGTCCAGAAGATACTAGGATTGGATTTGGGTGAACTAGGGATGGTTCCAGGGGTGGTCATCCCACCTAAGTTCAAGATCCCTGTCTTCTCCAAATATGACAGGGTCTCTTGTCCTAAACATCACTTGAGGTCATATGTCAAAAAGATCCAGCCTCACACTGCTGACCAGAAGTTATGGGTCCATTTCTTCCAAGAAAGTTTGGTTGGCACTCAACTGGAATGGTTCTATCAGTTGGAAGGAACCAACATTCATACCTAGGAAGACTTTGGTGCTTCTTTCTACAAGTAATACCAATACAATGCTGACCTGGCACCAACTCGAGTGCAATTGCAGAATATGTCCATGGGATCAAGGGAAGGATTCAAGGAATATGCACAGAAATGGACGGATTTAGCTGGCATGGTGAAACCTCCTCTGAGTGATCGGGAAATGGTATACATATTTATGGGCACTCTGGCAGGCCAGTTCTTTAATCTGTTGATTGGGAGTTCTTCGTCTGGTTTTATAGAGATGATTCTGACTGGGGAAAGGATTGAAAGAGGTATCAAAAGTGGGAATATCCCAATGGCCTCAACCTCTAATGATATGAAGAAGCCCTTTGTTGGTAAAAAAGAAACTAATGTTGTCTATGGTCAAAGGAGCCATAGTAAAAATGACCACCATCAGTCCGTGGGAGCAGTGTTAATTTCTAATCCTACACATGTTCAACAACAACAGGGCAATATGCATAGGATTAAATTTCAAGAAAGGCATTACACTAAGATTAATATGCCATTGTGTCAAGCGTTACAACATTTGCTAAAAACGAAACTGAATACACTAAGGGATCCTCCTCAAAACCCCGATACCTCCTCTCCTAAGTACAATCTGAATGTGAAGTGTGCCTACCATTCTAATAGTCATGGGCACGACACCGACAACTGCTGGTATTTGAAATATAAGATTCAAGATTTGATTGACAACAAGGAGATTGAATTTGACCCTCCTAAGGCTCCCAATGTGATCACTGCTCCCATGCCAAATCATGGCCAAGATTGAGAGCATTTATTTCATTTGAATTCTCAAATTGTAATTTCTTTTGATTGTTCGAACAATTATTTTATGTCAAACTTTGTTATTCCATTAATACATTGCATATGTTTGTCTTGAATTAATCCATTCGTTTTCACTATATTTAAATTATGCTTTTACTTCCTTTTTGTGATATTCAACTCTCAATTAAAAAGTTGTAAGCCTTTAGAGGGAGGATGACGAAAACAATGTCATAATCTCATACAGTATGCTTTTGAACAGAACTTGCTAAAGATGTACAAGCATTGTTTCAAATCCTAAACAATGGAGTTATAAGGAAGATAATCCCTAGTCAACCCCTTTGAGTCTAAGAAGTAGGAGTTTTCTTTTTCACTTAAATTGAAACCTTTAATCATACCTGGGGCAGGGTAGTTTTTCAGTTAATTCAAATGTGCGTTCAGTCGCAAGCTCTACCTTTATACACGATGAATAGTGTCGAAGATGCTCTTCTAAATCAAAAGAAAGTGATGGTTCCTCGTAATCACTAAAACATGAAGTCTTCATTTTTCAAAATAAATGCCCGTCATGTCAAAATCCATGAAGGAGACTTAATAAAAAAATTGGGCATCCCGCTGATTGTAATCACAAAAGAAACAGTTCAGGAAAAAGGTTGGGATGATAAAAAAAAGAGGTCGCTACAAATTCTCAACAAAATAAAAAATGTTACAAAAAAATGACTGCCTTCTCAAATAAACTTTCGGTATCTGAACCATCACTGAAATATCAGGGCAAAGATTACAGACTCAATTAGGATCTAAACGTACAATTAACTGAGTATAGGACTGAAGAACATCATGAAGAACGGGTTAGGTACAAACAAAGTTTGAGCCTTTATCCTTTGTTTCTTAAACCGTGAACCTGGCCACGTTACAACCCTTAAAAGTCCTAACTGAAGCATGGGTTAGTTCGAAAGCATACTGTTACAAAAGGTATCCTGACTCCTGTAAGGTTTACTCTAAATCCTGAGTTGAATTCATATTCTTACAAAATTATATTTGTTTAATAAAAATGTATTTTTAAAACTTCAAGACAGACATAAGTTTTGCATTTTTAAATGACATTGTTTGCATATGACTAATTGTTCGACAGCTGAGAAATTCGCACGACAGATATTCAATGAATGGAAATCCTCTCAATTCACAAAATCACCTCAGATGGAAAGACATTTCCAGTAATAAGCCTTTCATAATACATGGGCATGACATGGTGTCTAACTTGTCTAGGATAGTCAAGTCAAGATTCAAAGAATCTCTCAAAAGTGTCGAATAGCCAGGGGAAGATCTCCATTTGAATCACTTGGGGCATTGAACATGAGTTCCAGCAAAGGGCCATGTACAATCAAGCAAACATTTTCTGGCAGTGCTGTAACACTTGCTACTATGGACAGTGATAATTCTCCGCACCCTACAAACACGGACATAGTCGGAAAATACTACGCATGAAAAAAAGAACCGCTAGGTTGACTGGCCTAGGCAAAAATAATGGCACCCCGGTGAACAAATATTTTGGGCAAAAATTAGGGATATATAAATAAAACTGTACACCCGGCAAGTCAAAAACCTGAAAAGGTAGCTTGGGAAAAAAAGGGTATCCCGGTGGACTGAAAATCTGAAAGGACAGTCCACGCAATAGTTTGGGATTAAAGCGTACGACTATGCCTCGTCATCTCGTCACATGTCTATTAGTAGAAGATTTATCACCCTAATCAGCAGTCACCGAGGGCTCTAGGAGTTAAATATGTTCAAGCCATCCATAAAATCCCCACAGAGCCACTTCCATGAGATTATCCCTATAGGGTAATCTTCACAAGTTCATACATTCCCTAAAATTTCCATGGCATATTACTCTGGCTGACAAAGGAGTATGATTTTCTCCCCAGATATATCACCAACCTACAAAGTTTCGATTAGTACAGTTCATGGAGTTTCTCTTCCCCGACTGAGCTTGTTCCTCCGAGGTTGTAAAACCCCTTCAGACTTCTGCTCTCGAGCAGAGTCCATTTCCTTAACAAGGGTGTTTCCTCAGCAAGATTATTTCTCCATCAACAAGGTTTATTTCCCCAAACAGATTCTCTTCCAGATACAGTTCAGATACAGTCTAGATATAGACTCACTTTGACACTCATTCTAGATCCACTTTTAGATACAGTTCAGATACAATATGAATATAGATTCATTCTGACACTCATTCCAAACCATCATCTAGATACAATTCAGATACAGTCTAAATATAGATTCATTCTGACACTCATTCCAGATCCACTTCTAGATACCATTCAGTTACATTCTAAATATAGATTCATTTTGACACTCATTCCAGATCCATTTCTAGATACATTCAGATACAATATAAATATAGATTCATTCTGACACTCATTATATATACAGTTCATATACGATCTAGATATGGATATCATTCTGATACTCATTCGGTACATCTTCCAGATACAGTTCAGATATGATCCAGATATGGATGTCATTCTGATACTCATTCAGTGCATCATCCAGATACGGTTCAGATACAGTCCATATATGAATATCATTCTAATACCTATTCAACACATCCTCAGATATAATCAAGGCATAAATTTATTCTAACACTCCCCAGCTTGAGTGTGCTTCTACCATAAATCACCAGCTAAATTACTCTCCCCAGTGAAGTGGTCACTATCCCCGAGGAGTTGCTACGGAATCTGAAATCGGACCAGATGTCAGTCAACTTTCTCCTCCCCAGGCGAGTCGGAAGGAATATTCATCTCTTTTATCCACAGTCAGGGTATAAACTCCCCAGTAGAGAAATGAGCAACCAACATTCTTAAACTCTTCTCCCCAAGTAGGAATTAACACTCTCCAACAGAGTTTCCTCAAGAAAAAAGTAAGAAATCAATGTTCCTCTGCGGGGTTTCCTCAAACAAGAAAGCAGGAGTCCCCAACAGAAATAATCCCCAGGAGATCGAAGATATGCATACTCTTCATCCCCAGCAACAACCAGGGATTTATTTTCCCCAAACTAAGATGCTGCTCAAATTTGCAAATGCACTTCAATAAAATTTCACATTCACCATCATTTACCAATACCATGGCATATGCATACGAAACGCATATAACACGGTCTCATTTATTTTGAGAACATCGTTACGCAATTCATTTAATACATCATGACATTGTATACAGCTAACCCTTTATCTTTTCAGGTAAAGTCTATAAACAGACGAATATCATCAACTATCAAGATGACCAGACAAATTTCTTCATAAACTAAATTCTGACAAGCATTTCCCTCAAAGACATTCCCCATAAAGTCATTCTGAAAAATATCTCTTCTAGATGAAGTCATATGTAGACATCTTCTAGTGCATCATTTAGAAGAAATCAAGCGCAGATTCCTTCTGGTACCCTTTGAAGTAGTAGTCGCCATAGATTCCTTCTGGTACCCTTTGAAGTAGTAATCGCCATAGATTCCTTCTCGTACCCTTTGAAGTAGTAGTCTCCATAGATTTCTTATGGTACCCTTTGAAATAGTAGTCGCCATAGATTCCTTCTGGTACCCTTTGAAGTAGTAGTCTCCATAGATTCCTTCTGGTACCCTTTAAAGTAGTAGTCGCCATAGAGTCCTTCTAGTACACTTTGAAGTAGTAGTCGCCATAGATTCCTTCTCATACCCTTTAAAGTAGTAGTCATCATAGATTCCTTCTGGTACCCTTTGAAGTACTACTCGCCATAGATTCCTTATGGTACCCTTTGAAGTAGTAGTCTCCATATATTCCTTCTGGTACCCATTTGAAGTAGTAGTCGCCATAGATTTCTTTTGGTACCCATTGAAGTAGTAGTCGCCATAGATTCCTTCTGGTACCCTTTGAAGTAGTAGTCGCCATAGATTCCTTCTTGTACCATGTTGAAGTAGTAGTCACCATAGATTCCTTCAGATACCCTTTGAATTAGTAGCCTCCATAGATTCCTTCTGGTACCCTTTGAAGTAGTCGCCATAGATTCCTTCCAGTACCTTGTGAAGTAGTAGTTGCCATAGATTCCTTCAGGTACCCTTTGAAGTAGTAGTCGCCATAGATTCCTTCAAGTACCCTTTGAAGTAGTAGTCGCCATAGATTCCTTCTGGTACCCTTTGAAGTAGTAGTCGCCATAGATTTCATCCAGTACCTTTGAAGTAGTAGTCGCCATAGGTTCCTTCTAGTACCTTGTTAAGTAGTAGTCGCCATAGATTCCTTCTGGTGCCTTTTGAAGTAGTAGTCACCATATATTCTTTCTGGTTCCCTTTGAAGTAGTAGTCGCCATAGATTCCTTCTTGTACCCTTTGGAGTAGTAGTCGCCATATATTCCTTTCAGTACCTTGTGAAGTAGTAGTCTCCGTAGAGTCCTTCTAGTACCCTTTGAAGTAGTAGTCGCCATAGATTCCTTCTGGTACCCTTTGAAGTAGTAGTCGCCATAGAATCCTTCTGGTATCCTTTGAAGTAGTAGTCGCCATAGATTCTTTCTCGTACCCTTTGAAGTATTAGTCGCCATAGATTCCTTCTGGTACCCGTTAAAGTAGTAGTCGTCATATATTCCTTCTGGTACCCTTTGAAGTAGTAGTCGCCATAGATTCCTTCCAGTACCTTATGAAGTAGTAGTCGATATAGATTCCTTCTAGTACCCTTTGAAGTAGTATTCGTCATAGATTCGTTATGGTACCCTTTGAAGTAGTAGTCGTCATAGATTCCTTCCAGTACCTTATGAAGTAGTAGTCGCCATAGATTCCTTTTGGTACCCTTTGAAGTAGTAGTCGCCATATATTCCTTCTGGTATCGTTCGAAGTAGTAGTCACCATAGATTTCTTTCAGTACCTTGTGAAGTAGTAGTCATCGTAGAGTCCTTCCAGTACCCTTTGAAGTAGTATTCGCCATAGATTCCTTCTGGTACCCTTTGAAGTAGTAGTAACCATAGATTCCTTCTCGTACCCTTTTAAGTAGTAGTCGCCATAGATTCCTTCTGGTACCCTTTAAAGTAGAGTCGTCATAGATTCCTTCTGGTACCATTTGAAGTAGTAGTCGCCATAGATTCCTTCCAATACCTTGTGAAGTAGTAGTCGCCATAGATCCCTTCAGGTACCCTTTAAAGTAGTAGTCGCCTTAGATTCCTTCTGGTACCCTTTGAAGTATTAGTCGCCATAGATTCCTTCCAGTACCTTGGTAAGTAGTAGTCGCCATAGATTCCTTCTAATACCTATTGAAATAGTATTCGAGAGTAGACTCCTTCCATTACCTATTGATCTCGTAGTCGTGCGTAGACCCCTTCTGAATATATCTCCTAAAGACCAAGTCAAGCATAGACTTATTCTTATATTTCTATCAATAGTTACTTTGGATGGCATCAATAAGCCCATCTCCAACGACTCTCCATCACCTTTGGATGGCATCTATAAGCCCATCTCTGACAATTCTATGTCACCTCTCTGAATGGCATCTTTAAGCTCATTCTCGGCACAATCAACCAACAACGTTACTTCTTGCACAGGCGAGTGCAAAATTTCTGGGCACTTAAGTGTTCAATCATCTTCTACCTTCAAGTCACGAATGGCGAACATGCTAATATAAATCTTCAGGTTTAAGAAGATTGAACAGGGGAAGTTGTTGTACCCCAAAATTTTCTCTTCCATTTTTCTCAAGACATTCTTTCAAGGCTCCTCAAAAACTCAAGACACTCAAGGGTTGACCAGTCAGATGCTTCTCCTAAGCCAAAATGTCTAAAACTAGGTTTTTTAGTTTCTCAAGGAAATTTGGTTTGCAAAGGTCTCAAGCGGCTTCCATGGTTCTTCATAGGTCCTTAACAAGGTTCATGTCAAGTTTCAAGCCCTACATCATAAGTTTGTTCAGTTAATGGCTCAGATGATTGAAAGTTAACTTTATTGATAAAAAAGTCAATTGTTGTCAACATACAGTCAAACTTCAATATTTTTGGTTAACATCAACATTTTGAAGTGATATTCATAATTTTATCAAGGGTTGGTCATGATTCCTCAAGGAAATCCCTCAGATCATCAAAAGTCAAGAATTGCCAAATTAGGGTTTTCTTAGGAGAAGTCAACTGAACTTTGACCAGGCATAACTTTCACATGCTTCATGAAATTTTCCCCAACCAAATCTCATTTTGAAGAAAATTCAATTCTCTACAATTTTTTTATGCTCAATTCCAAAAAATGCTTCATTTGAAAGATATGAGCTAAAACATTATAGGTCATTTTCAAAAGTCAACCAAAAAACATTTTTTGTCAAGGAAACTTACGTCAAGATAAGGTCTTCAGAAGCAAATATGATCAACATAGAGATTGTAGAGGACATCTTGAGATTTCTAAAAAGTCTAAGATCATCTTAAAAATATGAAAATTTAGCAAGTTATGAGTTGTACAAGTTGGGAGATTTTGAAGAAATTCATGAAATGCAAATGGAGCAAAATTGCAATTTTGAACTAATGGGCCTTGTTTTTTATATTCAAACATGTTTATAATATGTGATAGGACATCTAAAAAACATTTACACATGCTCATGGTTTTTATTGCTTTTATTTGATTTTTTATTCATTTAAAAATGAATAAAATTGAATAAAAAGATGAAAATAGAGTGTGAAGACTTGGGCCTTTGGATTTCAAACCTTTTGCAAGCCCAACAAAAATTTTCAAGCCAAAAAAAATCGTTAAATCCATTCCACAATATGTCCAGGTTCATGCAAATTCAAAAGAGGCAAGCAATATCTCAAAGATGACAAGTTTTCAATGTGTTGGATTTTTGTTTCATAAGTCATGAATGCATTGTTTTATTCCATATTGGTTCACCCTCGCCCTCCTATTTCACTCTATAAATACACAATACATTTATAAGCAATGGACCACGAAATCCTTGCATACAAGAGCCCTCTCGAAATTCTCAAAAAGAGAAAAAAAATAAAAAGTTGCAAAATCTGTAACTTCACTTCCAGACGCCATCAATCCAAACCAAGGCCACTAATACATTCTTGAGATCCCTAGGAGTCTTCCAGAGTCCATATTCAACCCCTAAGCATCCCAGATCATCCTCATAACCATCCCGCAGTTTTGGTAAAATTTTAAATCTCAAACTCTCTTACCATGTAATTTAAATCAGTTTTATGCATGCATTCTTATTACTATTGATGTTTTGAGCGAATCTAACGTCTTACATATAAGCGTAGACGTAGGAATTCAGATGTATTAGATCAAATGAAGCTCCTGGGCTCAGTTGTCTTGGTCATAACCAAACTCGGGACTGCACCCCCCATTTCCTTTTGCAAACGCCTGGGCCTGAGATGTTGGGCCTTGCGAAAATCTGATTATTCACCCCCTAACTTTATTTTTGCAGCAGCTCATTTATATTTCTTCTTTTTTTGTTTTATTATTTCATTTACTATTTTATTCTTTTCTTTCAATTAAATCTTTTTTATTAAATAATCATAAAAATATTAGACTTTTTTTTAATTAATTAATTTCTTTTAATCATAAAAATCAAAATTCACAAAAAATATTAGACTTAGGTTTTATTAATTAAATTAATTTTTTATTTAAATTATTTTTAATCATTTTCTTTTCTTAATTAATTAAGAATTAGGTTTCCATAAATTTAATTTAATTATTTTTCTAGACAAAAAATGCAAAAAGAACAAAAACATTTTCTTCCACTTAGATTTTTAGGGTTCTTTACATCTTTCTTTCTTTCTCCTCCGCGCGTTCATTTATTTTTATTCGCATTATTTTCATAAAATTATGTAATTGCACATGGGATGTAATAGTTAAACTAAGACCTTTTACTTTTTATTCCCTATTTTTGGTTTGTAATTCCCCTCATCCCGAAGCGATGTAATAGCGTAGATTCATTTTTCGCACTTTATTTCCCATACTTATATATAATTAAATAGTAGATGAATGCTAATAGGCTTGTATGGAAAGACTTAAAAACAAAAGGTAGAAAACCTAACATTCAAGACAAATAACTGAAACACAACACACTTCACACACACGCACCTCTAAGGTACCTCAACTTGTTGCCTTCAAAAAATCAGTCATGTCCCTCGAACATGGAACACTTTAGCAAAGACCCTCGGTTAAAAAGATCCTAGTCCCTTGATGACTCTTCGATGCTGCCTTTGGCATACGATCTAGTCCCTTACAATAAAATTGCTAAAGTACCCTACGGGTTGCCTTTATGACTGTACAATGACCCTCGCCCGTCCCTCAAAACATCCAATGACAGGGCTACCTACTAACCAATAGTGGGATAGAACTGTCCAAAGGAAAGAGGAAAAGAACAAAGACCATCCGAGTAGGTAAACCGCTTATAGTTTCTTGCTCACAAAAATGAACAAAATAATTTTTCACACATACACAAACTCTTTTTTAAATAATTTTTAAAGATAAAAACACTTTGTATACGTTCTCAACGAAAGGAGAAACATTACAAAGTTATCCGCACTAAGGTGTCTTTTCAAAATATTTTTCAAACACCCTTACACAAAAAAGAATTTTCAAAGTGAGCTAGCAACTAAGAGCTCGTAGATAACTACAGATGGAAAGAGTACTAATACCTTCCCTTTCCATAACCTACCCCCCGAACTCAAAATCTTTAAAAAAGTCATTCATTTTATTTTCACCCTTTCCTTTGTTGGATAAAAGAAAAGTAGATGGCGACTCTTCCTAACCGCAACATTTGCGATAAAAACGCAAAACCAGTAAAGTCAGTTCACGCACCATATTACAACTTGCTTTACAAATCAATCTTGATGTCTTCTTTGATATTTTTACTTTATGTTTGGATTTGGGTTGTTATAGACATATACCTCACAAATCTTGATTAGGGATGGATATCTATTAGTTTATAGATTCTAGAGATATATTTAGAGCTAATATTCACTTTGGATGCTAAAGCGTAATGCCTCCGTGTTGTTGTAGCGCGCAAGACATTGCCGATAGAGCAATACGGTTGGTCTCGCGACTTAGAGTTATACATAACCTTCATTGTGGGTACGTCTTGTGGTGTTTGTGATGATTTTAACGAGTATAGTAGGTTCAGCGCAACTGATTGATAAATTTAAGTTTGGGGCGAGTAGTGTACATTCATATCAGATAAGTTGTCTATCCTTTAAAGTTTTTGTTTACATTTATTTTTTATTGATACATTTTCCATACAACCCATTCAACCCCCAAACTCATTAACGATAGATTTGTTGAACGACATTTCCATACACCAATCTCTGTGGATACGATACGATATAACCTTAATATCCTCTGGTAAATTAATAACTTACTTTTCACTTGCCGCTTTACCGCAGCAACAAAATGGCGTCGTTGTCGGGGATTGGTGTTTACTATTTTACATTGCGATAGTTTCTTTGTTTTTGAGTTTTGTAATTAATGTATATGTTGTATAGAATGTGTACATAAACTTGTCTATTTTTACTTGTACATGTTTTGTGTTGACTTTCCATACTTGTGCATATATGTGTTTTTCTTTGTTTTCACGTATTACTGTGAATTGTCTCGTTTTCATAACGTTTGTTGTATGGATATTAGGATACTTTCTTTAGGTTTGTATGGTGTGACAATACCATGGAATGACGAGAGGAGGTTACTAGCTCACACAATAAATGCGTCGAGCTTACGACGTAAAATAAGCATGTTTTGTTTGTATTCATTTATGTATGTGTTGACTTGTGCTTTAACAAGTTGAAATTGGACTTGTTTTAAATTCTCAAATTTTCACTTTTCAACTTGTTAATTCACTTTCTCCTGTTTGTTTCGTTATGTCAATTTGTGTTTTTTGCAAGCTTGTCGTGTTTAGCTTGTGAAAGTGGGTTTGTATGTTGTAAATATTGTACTTGTGCCGTTGAGATTGTATAGCGTGATTATGGAGAATGCTGTTGTTGCTGCCTATTTTTTCTACATCTGGTGTAGCGCACTAAGCACGGTCCAGGCCGCTTAGCGTGCTCTCCTGTGTTGCACCAGTGAAGTTTTTTTTGTGTTCACTTGGCCGTCCTTTTTCTCAATTCCACCTAGAATTTAAATAGTAAATAATATTATTATAATTAAATCTTTTGTTGTTGTTTGGACTCAATTCAGTTCGATAGCTTAAAGTCACTTTTGGTGATTTTCCAAGTTTGAGTCTTTCAACTTATGAATGTGTGGTAATGATTTTGTTAAGGTTTTGTACATGTTTAAGGTATGTGTTTATCGCTTTCTATACTTTATCATATTCATGATACTTAAACTTTTTACAATTTTTATGCCATTCATTCTTTTGTATACTTACTTGTTCATTTGTGAATCACTTTAGTTCCTATCCTTTTTGTGAGGTAGCTTTCCATTGTTCACATATGCTGGAGACCACAACTCTTGTTTTAATTGGATTTTATTATGCTTAATCTTTTATTTGTGTTGGTTGTAGGAAAGCATGAAATGATCAAGGCATTTTTTGTTCCATTTTAAGAACAACTACCCATTGGCCAAATAGTCAATTCACCTTGTGTGTATTAGTAACTCTTTTTAACCCTTTTTTGTCGATATCCATGTTATTTTTTTCTAAATGCTTGACTATGGATGTTTGGTTCATCATTTTGTATGGATATTGATTCTTTGTTTTCTTGAACCTTTAACTATGACTTGTACTTTGAATTTTTACCTTGCCTTAGAAAGTAGGGAGTATTCACATCATGATGATGGTTGAATTCAAGTTGGCGAGAGAAATGTTTATGTGCTTATGTTGTGATTTCTATGAGGTTGTGAAAAGAAACGAAAAAAGAAAAAAAAAGTGAAAAAGAAGTGAAAAGAAAAAGAAAGAAAAAAATGAAGAAAAAAAAATTGAAAAAATCTTTGAAAAAGAAAACCAAAAAGAGTTCGAATAATTGTGCTAATAAGTGATGTGTGTTGGTTTGAGATTTGGAAAGAAGAAGAAGTTTTATTAAAATCATTTTGCTTGAGACTTTGTGATTTGATCAATCCCTTAGGTTAAGGCAAGTTTTTGTTTCGATTAGCTTTAGGACTTATCCCTTGTTTGCTAACTAAGCCACATTTCAACCTTAACAAGCCCTTGAGATTCTTTCCTTTGTATGTTCAATGTAAAATTTTGGATGAATGCATAATTTAGTCTTTTATTTGCAAGGTTGTGGATGAGTGAAAATACCTTACTTTGTGTGTTTTTCATCTACCGATGATTGTTTTTTCCAGGTGTGATTCATTTATGAACTAGTGTTGTTTTAGAATGTTTGGCATGTTCTTTGTATTTAGCATTCGTTTCATATTTATGTTATCGTTGTAGTTTAGAGGTAAGTATTTCTCTTCGTGTGTACCATTTTTCATATTGAACCATTGCATTTGTTTTCCATTTTCAAAACTTGTTGATTCATTATATTTTGGTTGATTACTTTTGGTTCTTTGAGTTGTTTGGCTTTGTTTGAGGACAAACAAGTTCAACTTGGGGAGAGTTTGATAAGTGCAAAGTGTAGTTATTTTGTATACTTTTTGTTGCACTTATCGACTCTTTATTGTTAATATCGTTGACTAATTCCCCGCTTTTTGTATAATTATGTATCAATTTTATCTAATCGATTTTTATGTATTTGTGTACCGTTTGACAGTTTTCCATTCATTTTATAGGTATAGATGCGTATTTGGAGCATGAGCAATAAAGGGTCGAAGACACGACTTCAAACGCGTGATTTTGAGCAACTCGTCAACGAATAAGGCTCAAAATCAAAGAATAACAAATAATCAATTTGGTTTATATTTAGGCATTGTTAGATATATAATTGAATAAGTTTTCCAACGCTTCGAACTGAGCGTAAATCGAAGTTAGGGTTCTCAAGTTATGGCGAAAACAAAAAACTGATTTTTTTTCTCATGACAGTAAAGCGCGCTTAGTGGGATTGTGCCGCTTAGCACGGTCCCCTGGACAAAATTGAGTTATAAAGGCCAAAATACACATTTTTTTAGAGTATCCTTTGGGATATTTGTTCCTAACTCATCAAACCTTCATTTTTTGATATATTAGCTTAGAAAACAACATTAGGGCCTTGCTTATGGATGATTGGATGTGGATTTCTCTTCGATCAGCACTGACAAACTGGAAGATTTGTGGTTTATCTCTTCTCCCCTCTTTGTATTTCTCTTTTGTTAGGTATTTTTTGTATATTTACTTTTAACATATGTATATTTGTTGATCATGGTGTTGTATAAAGCTTGATTTACAAATCAATCTTGGTCTCTTCTTTGATCTTTTTGCTTTATGTTTGGATTTGGGTTGTTATAGACATATACCTCACAAATCTTAATTAGGGATGGATATATATTAGTTTATAGATTCTAGAGATATATTTAGAGCTAATATTCACTTTGGGTGCTAAAGCTTAATTCCTCTGTGTTGTTGTAGCGCGCAAGACATTGCTGGTAGAGTAATATGGTTGGTCTCACGACTTGGCGTTAGACATAACCTTCGTTGTGGGTACATCTCATGGTGTCCATGATGATTTTGACAAGTACAGTAGGTTGAGTGAAATTGATCAATAGATTTAAGTTTGTGACGAATAGTGTACATTCATACCGGATAAATTTTCTATCCTTTATAGTTTTTGTTTACATTTAAATTTTGTTGATACCTTTTCCATACAACCCGTTCAAACCCCGAACTCATTAACGATAGATTTGTCGAATGGAATTTCAATACACCAATCTCTATGGACACGGTACGACATAACCTGAATATCACCCGGTAAATTAATAACTTACTTTTTGCTTTCCGCTTTATCGCGGCAACAAAATAGCGTCGTTGTCAGGGATTGGTGTTTATTGTTTTGCATTGCGATAGTTTCTTTGTTTTTAATTTTGTAATTAATGTATATGTTATATAGAATGTGTACATAAACTTGTCTATTTTTACTTGTACATATTTTGTGTTTACTTTCCATAATTGTACATATATGTGTTTTTCTTTGCTTTCACGTATTGTTATGAATTGTCTCATTTTCATGACGTTTGTTGTATGGACGTTATGACACTTTCTTTAGGTTTGTGCAATGTGACAATACCATGGCATGATGGGAGGATGTTACTAGCTCGCATAATAAAGGCTTTGAGCTAACGACGTAAAACAAACATGTTTTATTTGTATTTGTTTATGTATGTGTTGACTTGTGTTTTAACAAGTTGAAATTGGACCTGTTTTAAATTCTCAAACTTTCCCTTTTCAACTTGTTAATTCACTTTCTCCCGTTTGTTTCGTTTTGTCATATTGTTATTAGGTTTCTAAATAAATAAATCATATTGTGCAAGTTTTATTTCTATAGGGGTTTAAAATCAAAGAGAGGTGTATTGATCCAAAATGGACCATCAAAACCTGATGGCCCATTAGGTTATTATAAAGCATATTTCAAATATTATAAGAAGGAGGTGCATTTGTGTATAAAAGGGTGAACGTTTTTTAAGGGCCCAAGATGCGTTTTTGTATGGCCCAATAAGATAGTTCTTTTGAGAGCCTGGCATTTTTGTAGAGTTAATTAGAAGTCAAATTCTGACTTTTTAAATTATTCAAATACACTAATAATGATTATCATCAATATAATTAGTATTAATCATTATTAACAATTACCATCAATTGTAAAATTGTTTTTGTTCTTATTAATTATTGTTAATATGATTATTATTATTTGTTTTAGTTATTTAATTATTTATAAATTAAATTTTATTATTCTAAACATTTGATCGGGTCAAAATTGGGGTTTCAAACCCTAATCCCAACCCAGCGGCGCCATTTCCATGTTCATCATCCTCATATTTTACCCTACTCTTCATCAAGCCCAGAAGACGTCCAAGCTCAGAAAAATGAAAAACGCCAAATCAAAAGAAAAACGCATATGTTAAAACTAAAACAAATCCAATTACAGTTCATACAAAATCTTAGTGATTATAGAAAATCAAATAATATTACAATCAAATCCAATCAAATCCAATTTAAAATCAATTTGTAAAACCTAATTTATCAATCTATTCCTAACCAGCAGATTGTAATGACAATTAGAATAAAACACTTCCTAATTGAACTAGTTCCTAAAACTATAAATAGCCTAGAAATTCCTAAGAGAAGGACAACAAATTCTTGGAGGAAAATATTCAAAACTGAGGAGAAGAAGGAGCAGTTGTTGGAGCTTTGAAGCATCCCCTTGCTTGAGATCTAGGGTTTCAATTTATGAAACCCTAAGATCTGTCCATGAAGCAAGCCATCGCGCACCTGCAAAGAAGAAAGAAAGAAGGAGATTAGAAGAGGAGACGAAGGAGAAATTAGAAGAGGAAAATTATATGACCAGTTTCACTGCAGGAGAGGTAATCTGAAACATTTAGCTTAGGGTTGTTAATTGTTGTCATGATTGTTAAATGCTTGTATGATTGGTGTTTAAATTGGTGTGTTTCTGAAAAATATGGGTTGCTAAGGGTTAGGTGTGATCGGTGGATCTGGAACTGACTGTTTAAAGCTGGTTTCACGAAATGTCGCGGAAGCAAGAGTCGCCACCGTCTTTTATTTTCTCCAACATGGAAAGGACAAAAGCACAGAAAAATTCCTTATGAGATAGTTTCTCGGTTCGGGAGGTAGATTTATAGAAAGGGAAGGTGTTAGCACCCTTTCTATCCATGGTTATCCATGGGCTCTTAGATACTTGATCATTTGTGTTTTCAAAAGTGTTTGCTTTTCAATTGTGAGTGAGTTTGAAAAAAGTTTCATTTAAAGTTTCAGGTCGACTCTTGTATCAGTCCTCAAGAGTGTTTGAAAAGTTGTTTTTGAAAGCTTTTTGAAAAGTGTCGGTGTTAAAAAAGTTTGATTTGTTTTGAATTAGAGCAAGTATCTACGAGTCATCTACCTACCCTAAGGAATTAGGCTGTGTAGAAGTCCTTAAGGTAATGCCATCCCACCATTGAGAGGTAGGTAGCACCACCGTTGGAGGTGTTCGGGTCAATTCGAGGGTTAGGGACAGTGTGGTCACCAGAGCAACAGTAGGACACCCTAGAAGTTACCCTTATGCCATGTTAATGGACATAAGGACTTACTAAGACGTCCTATACTCGACGACCACGTTTCGAGGGGCAAGGCAACCGTGAGGCGTACCCTAAGAGTGGTGTGTGAATTTGTGTATTGTTTTCAGTTATGTTTTATCTTGTCATGCATTATGGTGATCTACGCTTTGATTTTATTTGGGCCATTCATTCTTTCATGTGATTAGCAGCTTAAAGGTGTGGAAATTAAAATGCGGAAAATAAAGGTCCTACGCTATTACAAGGCGCGGGTCTATACATCGCCAAATTAACAAAGACCCGTTTTTTAATAAAATGCGAAAAATAAATAAATTTCCTAATTACTATTACAAGGCTTTGAGCAATTACATAATATTTAAAAAAGGAAAAACGTAGAAATAAACGTGCGAAAAGAAATTAGAATCGAATATGCGCGGGCGTTGGACCCATTAAAGATTAAATTGAAATTAAAAGTTAATTAATGATTAAATAAAGAAGAGGAATGTTTTTTATGGTTTTTGGTATTTATGAAATAAAGAAAATTAATTGAAATTAGAAATTAAATAAAACCCTAGTTCTAAATCATTTTTAATTGTTAAAGAAAATATTTAAGTTTTAACCTAATTTACCCTAATTAATTAATTACATGTTTATTTACAAACTAATTAACAATTAATAATAATAAGAATGAGAAGAAATTATTTTATTAGGAAAAAGAGAAAAAATGCTAAAAACCTAATTTCTACATATTTTAGTTTATTTAAGAAAAAAACATTAAAATTGAAAACTAATTTTACTAAGTTGATTATTAAAAATTTTATTTACAAAAAAAATATTAATGACTTAAATATTAAATAAAACATATTTTTATTTTTATGATTTCTGATTTTTTTTGTGTTATAAAAATTATATTTTGTGAATTAAATAAAATAATTAAAATAATTAAAAGAAAAGAAAAGGAGAGAAAAAAATACAAACAATGGGGGGTCTGACCCAATTTAGGAGGTGTTATTGAAGCATTTGGCCCACTGAATTCAAGGCCTTTGTTGACTTTTCTGTACTTGCATGTGGATCCATTGACTGGCGTGCATGATGGAGTCCAGGTTCTGGCCATTGGATTGATCTCCTGGGCGCGTGGCAAGCAAGCAGGCGAGGGTATATGGTACTCCTTTGAATGAGAGTTGCGCTGGAACATGTTACAAACAAAATTATTGAGAAATATGGGGGGACCTGGGAATCGAACCCAGGTCCCAATACCTGCAAGCCAGCGCATCCACCAACCCAACCAACGCGTATCTTTGTTAGTTAAATGGAATATGAATAATATGATGGGAAAAACAATATCATGTTGTAGCAATAAAAAAAAGCGCCAGTATTCAAACTGACCAACCATGTCCAGCCACGCATGCATCGTCTTCATCTTTTTCCTGTAACTAAAAACAGATAGCGGGGGTTTTAAACCCCCACTAACCCAAACCTGCAAAAATAGCGATTAGGATATAGAGCAATATAAATTGGGCGCGATGTGTGGATGCCATTCGTTTGGAGGTCCTGATTTCATTGGCATAGGTGTGGTTGGCCAATTTTTCCAGATGAATGAACCCCTCTTTCAAAGTTTCTGAAACCCTAATATGCATTCATGGTGGATTCTTGTACAGGCAGTATTAGTTCATTTGGGTAATACCATTAGCTTCTGAGCATTCATGTTAGCATAAATCAACAGTTAAAAATCACAAATGATGCATGGAATTTAAAACACGATTATGAATAATTTTATGAAAAGTGAGACTTCAATCTACCAATTCCTTGAGTATGGAGGCGTGGTTTTGATTGGAACAGCTTCCTGGTAGTGTCAGGAATGTTTTGGAATGGCTTTTAGGCTTTGAAACGTGCAGTAGCTATGAAAACAGTTTCAAGGTTTTTGTGAAAAAAGTGCAAAGTTGTTCTTGGTCTTGGGCGCAGCTTCTCTCTATGTGAGCATTAGGGTTGTGTTCTATATGTATCTGAGCATGATTAGGTTAAGAAAAACAAGCCCATAATCCATGCATTGATGATTTGGATATTTGGTTTTCAATGATATCAAATCCAATCTTTTTGCCATGAAACCATTGCCAATTTGCATAGAATCTTTCCTTTTTGAATGTGCACGAAATATTTGATTCATAATGGATAAAAATGCTGCACAAAAAGATTCAAAACACATGATTTAGTATTTTTCTCATAATTAATTTTAATTAAATGAATTAATAGGATTAAAAATTCAATTAATTAATTAATTAAAAATAAGGAAATAACTCCCTTTTAGCTTAATGGGTCGTGCATGGCCTTTGGGTAATGATTCATGGAAGAAATTGAGGCCCATTAGCAATTTTGAGGCATTTGAAGCAAAGTTGACTTTTCAAAATTCCCAAAAATTTCCCAACTTCCATAAGGCATATCTTGCTCAATTTTTAAGCTTTGATCATGTTCTTGGACATTTTGGAAAGGTCTTGAAGTCCTCTAACCAACGTCCTTGGTCCCATGTCATTTTGATTTACCAATCTCAAGTTATGGTCTTTGACTTAAAGTGCCTTTTTGTTGACTTTTGAAAATGACCTATAATGTTGAGATTGATAACTTTTTGTGAGAGCATTTCTTGGACTTGAAGTGTGAAGATGAGTTGTAGGAAATGTCATTCTATTCAAAATGAGCATTGGATGGGATTTTTCTGATAAACCATGTGGAAGTTATGCCCTGGTCAATTTGTAGTTGACTTTTTCAACTGTCCAAAAATAGAAACTTTTGCATCTTGAGACTTTTTGAGCCATGCTTTGAGAATCATGATCAAGAATTGATCAAATGATTTTTGTGGCTTCAAAATAAGATGTTGACCAAAAATTTTGACTTTTGAGTGTCAAATGACCATTTTGCCCCTGCAATTGACTGTGCAGCAATTAGGGTTTTTGGCTGTGCAATTTGATGCCGTGAGTCTTGAAACTTGGCATATGGATGCTTGATAATGTTTATAGGCATGAGGGACTTGTTTGGACCCTTGGAAACTTCAATTTCTTTGTCATAACCAAAACCCTAATTTTTTACTGTTAGGAGACCATTGGACTGTGCAACCCTTGAGAGATTTTGAAGCTTGATCTTGGCAAATCTTGAAGAATATGGGAGGGCAAATTTTGGGGTACAACAGTTGCCCCTGTTCAATCTTCTTAAACCTGAGGATGTAGATTGGCTGACGTGCTTTTCGTAATCCGAAGGTGGAAGATGATTGAACACTAGAGTGCCCAGAAATTTGCGCTCACATGTTAGCAGTGTGATGGTGGGAATGGGCTTACCAATGCCATTTGGAGACTGATGGAGTAGGAAGATGGGCTTATAGATGCCATCCGGAGACTGTTGGTATGTGGAGAGATGGGCTTATAGATGCCATCGGGAGGTCGTCGATCGCGTAAGAGATTCCTTAGCGAGAACTTGCGTACCTGAGAAAGAAAGTAAATACCTGGCCTGTTACAGGAGTTGGCCTTCAAACTCTTTGTGTAGATGCGCTCTGGATGGTTACAGGAATCAAATCTTTAAACTCTTCGGACGTGCCCTGGCGAGATACAGGAATCGAGTCTGGAGAATATAGTCGTCAACAGATACACCCTGGCGAGATACAGGAATCGGATCTTCAAACTCTTCAGACGTGCCCTGGTAAGATACAGGAATTGAGTTTGGTAATGTTAGTCGTCAACAGATACACCCTGGCAAGATACAGGAATCGGATCCTCAAACTCTTCAGACGCACCCTGGCAAGATACAGGAATCGGGTCTGGTAATGCTAGTCGTCAACAGATACACCCTGGCAAGATACAGGAATCGTATCCTCAAACTCTTCAGACGCACCCTGGCAAGATACAGGAATCGGGTCTGGTAATGCTAGTCGTCAACAGATACACCCTGGCAAGATACAGGAATCGGATCCTCAAACTCTTCAGACGCACCCTGGCAAGATACAGGAATCGGGTCTGGAATCGATCGTCAACAGATACACCCTGGCGAGATACAGGAATCGGATCTTTAGTTGCGACCGTTGATAGTAATTATCTTTGTATTAACCTTTGTCCTGAAAAGACAAAATGTTAGTTGTATGTGATGTCATGATGTATGACATGCGAGATGTGATAAATGAGATTGTATGTTCATGATGCGTATGTGCATGCTATATGATGTTTATGAATGTATGTTTTCGTCTAGGAAAGTAAATCCTTGACGGGTGTCGGGAAGTCACATCTTGGGCTGATGTTGAAGAATAATGCTTTGTTGTTTCCGTTGGGGATGATGGTTGCAAGAATACCGGTAGGAGAAGATGACTCCGTTGGGGAATAAACTTGGCGAATGGATTACTCTGCAGGGAGAAAATTACTCTAGTGATCTTGTTGGGGATCAATAATCTGTGGGAAGAGAGATACTTTGCTGAGATATTGATGAGAACTCCGCTGGGGATACCATTGATGTATTGGAAGTTTTAATAGACTCCGCTGGGGATAAGAAGACTTCGCCGAGGACGATCTTTCCATGGCTTTTGGCTGAGGATAACCCAGTTATATCCTGGTAGGGAAATAACCTTTTAATAAAGCCGGGAGACGCGTTCATGCTCTGCAGGGGGGAAAGCTTCCAGAATCTACTGGGGATAAGCTTCCTGCTGGGTAGATGGATTCCACTTTCCTGGGGAAACTTTTAGACTGGACTCTCCTGGGGAAATCTTTGAGATATATTGGGAGTGGCTCCACTGAATATCTGTATACCGTCGGGGAACAATCTTAGATCAAGACTGCCGGGGATGCTTATTAGGAATGTTCGTATATTGCGCTGAGGAATGTTGAGATCTGCTGGAGGATACCCAACTTCCTTGAGGTTGACATTATAGCTTTGCTTGGGGAGAGTGTATTGACTTGCTGGCTCACTCTCTGAGGAATTAAGATATCTTGGTTATGTTCTTCAGCTGAACCTACCTTGGTACCTTGATGAACAGAGCACTTAGATCGCTTAGACAACTCATTATTGCCCCTGTTTCTAATGTTACCTGTAATTAATCCTTTGTTTCGTATGTAAGTATTTATGAGTTAGCAATTAGTGTCAAATGCATATATCACAAATTGAACCTTGGACGTTCTTCGCAAAACAAAACAGAAAAAGGAAAAACAAAAGGCAATTTGTCTAAAAAGTGTATTTGTATTGATTTTTGAATTTTCCTGTAAATAGGCGTTTTATGTACAAGAGGCTGACGTCCTAGTAAGAGAACGCCGCCGAACAACAGAGTTTATACAATTTGTACAAAGAAAACAAAACAGCTATGTGAAAGGAATAATCCCACTGGGTTCCAACTCTGTTATCGCCTTTATACCTTCGAGCGTCTCATCACTTGGCTGCTCGGTTGAAGATGAAGCTGACTGATCGATGCCGTCTGAACTTGAGGTTGATACCGGATTCTGGATGCAAGGTGATCCAATGAGACATAGTATTACGCTTTAATCCCTAACTTTTGCCTGGACCGCCCTTTCGGGTTTTCAGTCCACCGGGATACCCATTTTTCCCAAGCCGCCTTTTCAGGTTTTCGACTTGCCGGGTGTATAGATTTTTTTTCATTTCATCCCTCATTTTGTCCGAACCCTTTTGGTTCACCGGGAAGCCCTAATTTTTGCCTAGGTATGTCAACCTAGCGGGTCTTTTATCATGCATAGTATCTTTTTACTATGTCTGCATTGGCGGGGTGAGGAAGGTCGTCACCATCCATGGTGGTTAGAATCATGGCTCCTCCTGAGAACACATGTTTAACCACAAATGGCCCTTCGTACGTAGGGGTCCATTTGCCCCTGGGATCACTTTGAGGAAGAATGATGCGTTTGATTACCAGGTCCCCAACTTGATACTCTTGTGGTCTGACTTTCTTGTTAAATGCCTTGATCATCCGTTTTTGGTACGTTTGACCATGACAAATAGCAGCGAGTCTCTTTTCGTCAATTAGGTTTAATTGATCAAGTCGAGTCTGGATCCAGTCATCTTCGCTCAAGCCTGCATCCTTCATTATCCGGAGAGAGGGTATCTGGACTTCAATCGGCAAGACTGCCTCCATGTCGTAGACCAAAGAAAAGGGAGTTGCCCCGGTTGATGTTCTTGCTGAGGTACGGTACCCATGAAGAGCAAACGGTAACATCTCGTGCCAATCTTTATAGGTCACTGTCATCTTCTGCACAATCTTCTTGATATTTTTATTAGCTGCTTCTACAGCCCCATTCATCTTCGTCCGGTAAGGAGAAGAGTTGTGGTGCTGTATCTTGAATTGCTCGCAGAGCTCAGTGATCATCTTGTTATTAAGATTGGTACCATTGTCTGTAATAATCCTTTCTGGGATGCCGTACCGACAGATCAGGTTATGCCGAATGAATCGTGCCACGACATTCTTGGTTACTGTGGCGTAGGAAGCTGCTTCAACCCACTTCGTAAAGTAATCAATCGCTACCAGGATGAAGCGATGCCCATTAGATGCCGTAGGTTTAATCTCGCCGATCATATCTATGCCCCACATTGCAAACGGTCAAGGTGCTGTCAAGACATTCAGAGGAACTGGAGGAACATGCACCTTATCTGCATAAATTTGGCATTTATGACATGTCCGAGAATGTTGGTGACAGTCGGCTTCCATTGTGGACCAGAAGTATCCTGCCCGAAGGATCTTCTTTGCCATGGTATGTCCACTGGAATGTGTTCCAAAGGTACCTTCATGTAGCTCTGCCATGATCCTTTTTGCTTCAGTCTTATCCATACAACGCAGTAAGGTCGAATCATGGTTTCGATTGTACAGGATGCCGTTGCTAAGGAAGAACTTCGCTGCGAACCTTCTCAGAAACTTTTTATCATTGACAGATGCACCTTCAGGGTATTCCTGAGCTTCCAAGTATCTCTTCACCTCATGGTACCAAGGTTTCTCAGTCACTACCTCAGCCTCAAGATCACAACAGTATGTCGGTTCGCCCAGTTTCCAGATAATGACCCGGGGAGCCTCATTGTCCCACTTGACTTTGAACATGGAAGACATCGTAGCTAACGCGTCCGCCAACTGATTCTCCTCTCTTGGGAAATGTTCAAAAGTTATCTCTGTGAAATGGGGGATCAATGTCAACACACATTCTTTGTAAGGAATAAGGTTCGGATGTTTCGTATCCCACTCGCCTTTGATCTGATTGATCACGAGAGCGGAATCTCCGAAGACACTCAGAAACTTGATCCTTAAGTCAATCGCAGCTTGAAGACCCATGATGCATGCCTCATACTCCGCCATGTTGTTGGAGCAGTTGAAACATAGTCAATTAGGTTTAATTGATCAAGTCGAGTCTGGATCCAGTCATCTTCGCTCAAGCCTGCATCCTTCATTATCCGGAGAGAGGGTATCTGGACTTCAATCGGCAAGACTGCCTCCATGCCGTAGACCAAAGAAAAGGGAGTTGCCCCGGTTGACGTTCTTGCTGAGGTACGGTACCCATGAAGAGCAAACGGTAACATCTCGTGCCAATCTTTATAGGTCACTGTCATCTTCTGCACAATCTTCTTGATATTTTTATTAGCTGCTTCTACAGCACCATTCATCTTCGGCTGGTAAGGAGAAGAGTTGTGGTGCTGTATCTTGAATTGCTCGCAGAGCTCAGTGATCATCTTGTTATTAAGATTGGTACCATTGTCTGTAATGATCCTTTCTGGGATGCCGTACCGACAGATTAGGTTATGCCGAATGAACCGTGCCACGACATTCTTGGTTACTGTGGCATAGGAAGCTGCTTCAACCCACTTCGTAAAGTAATCAATCGCTACCAGGATGAAGCGATGCCCATTGGATGCCGTAGGTTTAATCTCTCCGATCATATCTATGCCCCACATTGCAAATGGTCAAGGTGCTGTCAAGACATTCAGAGGAACTGGAGGAACATGCACCTTATCTGCATAAATTTGGCATTTATGACATGTCCGAGAATGTTGGTGACAGTCGGCTTCCATTATGGACCAGAAGTATCATGCCCGAAGGATCTTCTTTGCCATGGTATGTCCATTGGAATGTGTTCCAAAGGTACCTTCATGTAGCTCTGCCATGATCCTTTCTGCTTCAGTCTTATCCACACAACGCAGTAAGGTCGAATCATGGTTTCGCTTGTACAGGATGCCGTTGCTAAGGAAGAACTTCGATGCGAACCTTCTCAGAAACCTTTTATCATTGACAGATGCACCTTCAGGGTATTCCTGAGCTTCCAAGTATCTCTTCACCTCATGGTACCAAGGTTTCTCAGTCACTACCTCAGCCTCAAGATCACAACAGTATGTCGGTTCGCCCAGTTTCCAGATAATGACCCGGGGAGCCTCATTGTCCCACTTGACTTTGAACATGGAAGACATCGTAGCTAACGCGTCTGCCAACTGATTCTCCTCTCTTGGGAAATGTTCAAAAGTTATCTCTGTGAAATGGGGGATCAATGTCAACACACATTCTTTGTAAGGAATAAGGTTCGGATGTTTCGTATCCCACTCTCCTTTGATCTGATTGATCACGAGAGCGGAATCTCCGAAGACACTCAGAAACTTGATCCTTAAGTCAATCGCAGCTTGAAGACCCATGATGCATGCCTCATACTCCGCCATGTTGTTGGTGCAGTTGAAACATAGTCGGGCAGTGAGTGGAGTATGAGTGCCTTGAGGAGATATAATCACAGCGCCGATACCATTACCCAAAGCATTAGAGGCTCCGTCAAAGTGCATAGACCATCGGGATCCTTCCTCAGGTCCTTCATCTGGTCCAGGTACTTCACAATCAGTCACTATCATGATGCTCTCGTCAGGAAATTCGAAGTTCATTGACTGATAGTCGTCTACTGCCTGGTGTGCCAAGTGGTCTGCCAATACACTTCCTTTGATGGCTTTCTGAGTCGTGTACTGGATTTTGTATTCTGTCAAGATCATTTGCCATCTTGCTATTCTCCCAGACAGAGCAGGCTTTTCAAATATGTACTTTATTGGATCCATCTTTGAGATCAACAAGGTAGTGTCAGTCAGCATATACTGTCTCAGCCGGCGAGCAGCCCATACCAAAGCACAGCAAGTTTTCTCGAGCAGTGAGTATCGGGTCTCACAGTCGGTAAACTTTTTGCTAAGGTAATAAATGGCATGCTCTTTTCGGCCAGACTCGTCATGCTGCCCCAGCACACACCCCATTGAACTGTCAAGTACTGTTAAGTATAGTATCAGAGGTCTCCCTTCAACCGGTGGCATAAGGATGGGTGGTTCTTGGAGATACTCTTTGATTCTGTCAAAAGCGGCCTGACATTCATCATTCCAACGTACTACCTGATCTTTCTTCAGCAGCTTGAAGATTGGCTCACAGGTAGCAGTTAGATGCGAGATGAACCAGGCAATGTAATTCAGGCGTCCTAAAAAGCCTCTGACCTCTTTCTCTGTCTTAGGAACTGGCATCTCTTGAATGGCTTTAACCTTGGCAGGGTCCACTTGAATACCTTTATCACTTACAACGAAGCCTAGCAACTTTCCAGATCTAACCCCGAAGGTGCACTTGTTCGGGTTCAACCTCGGCTTGTACAGTTTCAAACGGTCAAACAGTTTTTGCAGATGATCAAGGTGTTCCTCCTCAGTTTGGGACCTTGCAATCATATCGTCAACATACACTTCAATCTCATGATGGATCATGTCATGAAATAAAGCAACCATGGCACGTTGGTAGGTTGCCCCAGCATTTTTCAGTCCAAAAGGCATGACCTTGTAGCAGAAGGTGCCCCACTGAGTAACAAAGGTAGTCTTTTCCATGTCTTCAGGAGCCATCTTGATCTGATTATAACCTGAAAATCCATCCATGAAGGAGAACACCTTGTGTTGAGCAGTATTGTCAACAAGAACGTCAATGTGAGGTAGGGGAAGTCATCCTTGGGGCTGGCCCTGTTCAGATCCCTGTAATCAACACACATTCTGACCTTACCATCCTTCTTCGGTACCGGCACCACATTGGCAACCCACTGAGGGTAAGAAGTCACTGCAATAAACCCGGCATCGAATTGCTTCATAACCTCAGCTTTGATCTTTTCAGACATCTCTGGACGCATACGGCAGACCTTTTGCTTAACCGGAGGGCAGTCTTCCTTGGTAGGCAAATGATGGACCACAATGTCGGTATCCAACCCGGGCATGTCTTCGTAGGACCAGGAAAAGATCTCCATATAATCATGTAGCATCTGAGTCAACCGTTGTTTTACGCTGAGCTCCAGATTGGCACCAATCTTGACTTCCTTCCTATCTGTCTCCGTACCCAGATTTATCGTTTCCACTGGCTCTTCATGTGGTTGAATTGCCCTCTCTTCCTGGAGTAATAGTCTTGCAAGCTCACCAGGCACTTCGCAATCATCTTCACCTTCGTCTTCGGCTAAGTTGATCGGATTTTCGAAGTCATAACTGGCAGTAGCAGAGTCGTTACCAGTGAGATCCAGAGTGGATTGAAACCTGTGTAGGTGAGTGTGTGTAAATATAGCTGTTTTGCAATATATAAAGAAAGAAAGGAAGAAAGGGAGCACAAGATTTGAAATGCGAAAAAACGTCCAAGATCTTTATTCATGATATATGGAAATGACAGTTATAAGCCCTCACAAATGAAGCCAACGGTGCCTCGGGTAAGACACCGGGCCATAAAGTTTCAATTCATTGTTTATTACAAATAACAAAAACAAAGGAATTCATTACTGCGTAACAAAAGTAACAGGTGTATGATCTTTTGCGGTCCAATTGTTCAATCCACCGTCAGTCGTCGGGTAGATCCAGCTATCGAACTCTGATTCTTCCACTTCGTCTTCATCCCCAATAGCATTCACTCCCGGGTTGGTGATGAGCACAGGAGGTCTTCCGATCCTAGCTTTGTGCACAGCCCTCTGAGCCTCTGCAGTAAAACCCAGTCCAAACTTGTCAGTTTTAGGGGTGAAATCAGGGAGCCTGCCCCAGTTAGCACATTCACCTTTCTCGATTACAGCCCGGGCGTCCTTCAAGGAAGCCATCTTCAAAGGAAAGTCCTCTTCAACCACTGTTTCTGCTGCTGCCAATGTTGGAGGTACCTCTTCAAAATGTTGAAAGGGGGTTTCAATAAACTCCCCGTCCATTTCAATATACCGGAAGGAATTCAAATGGCTAACCATGTATTCTTCCTCCCCCTGCACAGTGATAATCTTCCCTCTGACAGGGTACTTGAGCTTCTGGTGTAGGGTGGATGTCACTGCCCCAGCTTTGTGAATCCAAGGTCGACCCAGCAAACAGGAATAAGATGGACGAATATCCATCATGTAGAACGTCGAGTCAAATACTTGAGAACCCACACGAATAGGAATATCTACCTCACCATGCACCATCCTCTTCGATCCGTCAAAGGCTCGGACAATGATGTTACTAGGCTTCAACTCCAGGCCCTCACAATCCAACCGGTCTAAGGCCTTCTTGGGAAACACATTCAGGGAAGAACCGGTGTCCACCAGCACGTGCGCAAGAGTAGTGCCCCTGCATTCTATGTAGACATGCAGGGCATCATTGTGGTTCTTTCGCTTAGCGGTAAGGTCTGCATCCGAGAAACCCAAACCATTGTCAGTTGTCAAATTGGCTACGCAATCAGTGAATTGATCTGCAGAGGTCTCTTGTGGCACATGGGTCGTCTTCAGAAATGAAATCAGGGCCTTGGCGTGGGCCTCTGAGAACTGCAGCAATGAGAGCATAGAGATCTTGGAGGGGGTATGCCCCAGTTGTTCAACGACATTAAAGTCACTCTTCCTGATTATCTTCAGAATTTCCTCCATCTCTTGCTGGGAGGCTTCAACATTCACAGACTTTGGTGCCTCCATCCGGGCAGGCTCATCATCAATCCCTTTGCCCCGAGTATTAGATGACTCGGCAGCAGGGGAAACAACTTGATCAGAAGTGGAAACAGGCGCACTTGCAGGCGTTATTATGAGAGGTCTTCGAATAGCTGGTGGTGCAATGTCAGGCGAGAAGAGCCTACCATTGCGGGTTACTTTGGCGGGACCAGTGATATTGCTGATGCTGGTACCGGTGTTGAACTCTTGCTTTATTCCAAGTACATATACATCTTCCTCATAGTGCCATGGGACAGCCTTATCAGATTCATAGGGGAGGGGCCCCGGAACAGTAATAACAATGGGTGCAACAGTCATGATTTTAACTGGCTTCCTCGGGGGAGCCTTGATTGGATTGTTGAAAATTGTAACGACGGATACTTCTTCCACAGGAACAAAAGGAACAGCGGTCTTCTTGAACAGAATTTCCTTGTTATCCATCAGGCTTTGGATGCCTAACTTCAGCAACGGACAACCAGTAAGGGAAACAGCACACAAAAGGCAACCCTCGCTACAACCCGGAAATAAACCGGCTAGCAACAGGTTCCTCTTAACAGTCAACAGAGGAGTAGCTACATCATTCACAGAAACGGCATACAAGTCTTCATCAATGGCATTTACTCCATGCTGGGGCATAGGAGCAATCACAACGTTTGGCCTCTCAGGCGCCTCAAATTGTATCTCCTTCGCATCAATAAGGTCCTGCACCTTATTCCTTAGGGCCCAGCAGTCATCAGTAGAATGCCCCGGGCTATCGGAGTGATAAGCACAGCGGGCATTTGGATTATACTTGGGGGATGCAGTATTCACAACCTTTGGAGCCTCTCTGACGGTCACCAAGTTGGTCGATAGCAATTGCGGCAAGATTTGTGACAAGGTCATACTCAGCCGGGTGATTTCTCTTCTGGGTCTCTCACCCCTTGGTTGATTAGTTTGCCGAGGAGCGGCAACAGGCTTAGCAATCACCACCGCGTTGACAGATTGGCGGCGTTCTGGTTTATCTTGCCTTCTAGGCCCATACACAGCACTGGCCTCCTTCTTAAAAGGTTTCTTCTCAGAGCTTGAAGACGCACCTTTCTGAATCTTTCCTGACTTCATACCAGCCTCTATCCTTTCCCAGTCAGAATAAGGTCTGTGAACCCTGCAGATGAATTACCGATGAGATGATTAAAGAACGGCCCGGATAGGGTCCCCAAGAACATATCTACCAATTCACGGTCAGTTAATGGTGGCTGCACCCTGCCAGCCAGATCCCTCCACTTCTGCGCATACTCTTTAAAACCTTCTCCCGATCCTAGCGATATACCCTGGAGTTGGGTACGTGTAGGAGCGAGGTCGGCATTATATTGATACTGCTTGTAAAAAGCAGTAGCCAACTCCTCCCAGTTACGAACCTTGGTTCCATCCAGCTGATAGAACCATTCGAGATGAGTCCCTGAAAGACTCTCCTGGAAGAAGTGGATCCACAAGTTCTTGTCCACTGTATACGGCTGAATCTTCCGCACATAAGATCTGAGGTGTAACTTAGGGCAAGAAGCCCCGTCATATTTTGCGAAAGATGGTGCTTTAAACTTGTGCGGGATGATCACACCAGAAGATAAACCCAAGTCTCTGAAATCCAAACCAGGAACTTGTTGAATTTCCATGGCGTTCAGGCGGTCTTCCAACTGCTTGCATCTGTCTTCAGCCGGAGGATACTGTTCCTCATTAAAATCAGTCTCATTGTCAGAGACCACCGGACTTGGAGCCCTTCCCCCCTGGGGACTGTCTTTGCCTACAGAAGAACCAGCTTCCTCATTCTGCAATGTGTTACCAAATCTCCGGCCCGTGTTGAATAGAACAGTTCTCTTCTTCTTCTTCTTCTTCTTAACCAGCAGAGCCTTCAGCTCCTCTTGACCTTGAGCCAAACCCATGATCAGCTCTTGGAATTGTGCGTTCTGCGCCTGAAGGGCCTTGATAGACTGCTCGGTAGATGATTCGGGGTTCATGATGCTGAAATAAACAGCGAAGAACATTAAGCAACCTGAAAAGAAGAGTACCTGCTATGCACATGATGAATGATATGTGTTTATGTAATGCATTCAAGGGTTCGAAAGTTCAAATTTGTTGTAGACAAAAAAGAACACATGTTATCATTAAGGAAATAATTGTTCAGTACATCAGGGCCTCATGGGCAAAACATTACAAAAGAGAATCAATCCCAGAAGACACTACGCATCCTCTTTGGAGCTATGTAAGTGTTGAGATTCCTCTCCTCGTGCAGTAGGCGGGTAAGCTCTAAGACCTTCTTCTCACTAGCATGTAGACTGGTCTCAAGAGAATTCCTTTCTTCCTTAAGTTGGATCCAGCTCTTCTGCATCTCTTCCCAGGATGTAGGCATGTCAGGATGTTGAATGGTGTAGGACACCTCTCCTTCCAATACTGGCTCTTTGATCACAGGGAGAACATGAGGGTAAGGCATGACTAGCTTCTGGGAGCGGGCGCGTACCCACTTGAGATAAGGTTCCAACGGGATGGAATTCCTGTGCCCCAGGGTCTTGCTATCTATCCTACTTGGCATCCTCCAAGCTCTGATAAATCTCTGGCGAAGTCCTTGTGCATCATTGTCGAAGTCAAAAACTACGTCAGGAATTAACATGTCATGAGGGCCATCCCTCCGAGCGTAACCAAACTGTCTCCAAGCCAGGCACGGGTTATAAGTAATACCTCCTCTGATTCCAAGTAAAGGAACATTAGGGTACTCCCCGCAACGATCAATGATAGTGACATCCTCTCTGGACCGAGAGCACCAATGTATATCTGCATGTGTAAGAGTCATCAATCGTTGTGACCATCTCAAACCCCGCTCGTTCTTCAAAACTGATTGTGGAAGGTGCGAAATAAACCACCTTCCCAGGAGAGGAGTACAGCACATAAGAACACCTCTTTTTCTCATGGTTCGAGTGTAACATGAGTGAAGGATGTCCCCAAGCAACGTAGGTATAGGATTCCTGGACATGAAGATCTGGACAACACTGATATCTATAAGCTGATCGGGATTTGGGAACAAAACCAATCCATAGACAAGGAGGGCCACAACTTCTTCAAAGGCTTGTAGGTCAAGGGAGTTCCAACATTCTTGGGCCTTCTCAAACAGAAACCTGGCTAAGAACCCTTTGATACCACTTCTAACTTCCCAATGTCCTTTGAGGTCAAAAGGTTGAAGGTGTAAGGCTTTAGCAATCTCTTCAATCTTGGGTTCCTTTTCCGTACCGTTGTAGGGTAGTTGATCAAAGATAGGGATCTTCAGAAGCCGGGAGAACTCTTCTAATGTAGGCACCAATTGATAATCCAGGAAAGTGAAATAGTGGTGCAGAGGGTCAAAGAACTGGAACAGGACCTTTATCATATCCTCCTCAATGTTGGTGTTGACCAAGCTGATGAGTCTTCCATGCCTCTCACTGAAAGAAGAGCTCTCGGGAATCCTGGATATAAGCTCTTTAAGCTGAGGAGGGATCCTTACAAGGCTGATCTGAATTGTCTTTCTGCGAACCGTTTCCATGTCCTACAAAACAAGAACAAAGATGAAGATTCGAACCCCTGAAATGGTTAGTCAATGCATATGATGTTGTATGATGTCATGATGTTATGATTAAACACGCCACAAATATTCACAAAGGCAAACATGATAAGGCACACAAGTCACACCAGACAAGCCCTTAGAGTTTAGGCCAGCATGGGGTCTGGGTATTACCCTCTTGAAGTTGGTGGGCTCAACCTGTCCTATCAGAAGTAACCGGGTTCTAAGGGTCCCAATATCACTGGATTGCTTTCATTGTTCATCGTTTCGATTTAGCCACTGAACTGGCGACCGAAATATTCCAAGAAAACAACCCTCAATTGAGTGTAGTATCGAGTATCAACCAACCTCAGACTGAACCAAAGTCAGTTATCTCACTACCCTAAAGAGGCCAAGATAGTTCAATTAAGGTTCCTAAGGTCAGTTGATGCTTCACGACACCACGCGGAGGCCTCGTACTCTCCTTGACTGAACTCAGGGGTTATCGGTACACACCAAAGTGCCACATCAACGTAGCAGACTGCTTCAACCATGTCGGTATACCCCGCACAGTTCCCTCACAGCCTTGTTGCTACTTTCTAAGAAGGTATCCCCAGATCCGGGTTAGGATCTATAGAACTCCCAAGACAGTCCCACAATAATAAAGCAAACAAGTCAAAGCAATTGAAAACACAAGTGATCTTAATCCTAAGGTACACCTCACTTTATAAGATTTCCCCAGCAGAGTCGCCATTTCTGTGATCGATGGATCTGGAACTGACTGTTTAAAGCTGGTTTCGCGAAATATCACGGAAGCAAGAGTCGCCACCGTCTTTTATTTTCTCCAACATGGAAAGGACAAAAGCACAGAAAAATTCCTTATGAGATAGTTTCTCGGTTCGGGAGGTAGATTTATAGAAAGGGAAGGTGTTAGCACCCTTTCTATCCATGGTTATCCATGGGCTCTTAGATACTTGCTCATTTGTGTTTTCAAAAGTGTTTGCTTTTCAATTGTGAGTGAGTTTGAAAAAAGTTTCGTTTAAAGTTTCAGGTCGACTCTTGTATCAGTCCTCAAGAGTGTTTGAAAAGTTGTTTTTGAAAGCTTTTTGAAAAGTGTCAGTGTGAAAAAAGTTTGATTTGTTTTGAATTAGAGAAAGTATCTACGAGTCATCTACCTACCCTAAGGAATTAGGCTGTGTAGAAGTCCTTAAGGTAATGCCATCCCGCCATTGAGAGGTAGGTAGCACCACCGTTGGAGGTGTTCGGGTCAATTCGAGGGTTAGGGACAGTGTGGTCACCAGAGCAACAGTAGGACACCCTAGAAGCTACCCTTATGCCATGTTCATGGACATAAGGACTTACTAGGACGTCCTATACTCGACGACCACGTTTCGAGGGGCAAGGCAACCGTGAGGCGTACCCTAAGAGTGGTGTGTGAATTTGTGTATTGTTTTCAGTTATGTTTTATCTTGTCATGCATTATGGTGATCTACACTTTGATTTTATTTGGGCCATTCATTCTTTCATGTGATTAGCAGTTTAAAGGTGCGGAAAATAAAGGTCCTACGCTATTACAAGGCGCGGGTCTATACATCGCCAAATTAACAAAGACCCGTTTTTTAATAAAATGCGAAAAATAAATAAACTTCCTAATTACTATTACAAGGCTTTGAGCAATTACATAATATTTAAAAAAGGAAAAACGTAGAAATAAGCGTGCGAAAAGAAATTAGAATCGAATATGCGCGGGCGTTGGACCCATTAAAGATTAAATTGAAATTAAAAGTTAATTAATGATTAAATAAAGAAGAGGAATGTTTTTTATGGTTTTTGGTATTTATGAAATAAAGAAAATTAATTGAAATTAGAAATTAAATAAAACCCTAGTTCTAAATCATTTTTAATTGTTAAAGAAAATATTTAAGTTTTAACCTAATTTACCCTAATTAATTAATTACATGTTTATTTACAAACTAATTAACAATTAATAATAATAAGAATGAGAAGAAATTATTTTATTAGGAAAAAGAGAAAAAATGCTAAAAACCTAATTTCTACATATTTTAGTTTATTTAAGAAAAAAACATTAAAATTGAAAACTAATTTTACTAAGTTGATTATTAAAAATTTTATTTACAAAAAAAATATTAATGACTTAAATATTAAATAAAACATATTTTTATTTTTATGATTTCTGATTTTTTTTGTGTTATAAAAATTATATTTTGTGAATTAAATAAAATAATTAAAATAATTAAAATAATTAAAAGAAAAGAAAAGGAGAGGAAAAAAATACAAACAATGGGGGGTCTGACCCAATTTAGAAGGTGTTATTGAAGCATTTGGCCCACTGAATTCAAGGCCTTTGTTGACTTTTCTGTACTTGCATGTGGATCCATTGACTGGCGTGCATGATGGAGTCCAGGTTCTGGCCATTGGATTGATCTCCTGGGCGCGTGGCAAGCAAGCAGGCGAGGGTATATGGTACTCCTTTGAATGAGAGTTGCGCTGGAACATGTTACAAACAAAATTATTGAGAAATATGGGGGGACCTGGGAATCGAACCCAGGTCCCAATACCTGCAAGCCAGCGCATCCACCAACCCGACCAACGCGTATCTTTGTTAGTCAAATGGAATATGAATAATATAATGGGAAAAACAATATCATGTTGTAGTAATAAAAAAAAGCGCCAGTATTCAAACTGACCAAACATGTCCAGCCACGCATGCATCGTCTTCATCTTTTTCCTGTAACTAAAAACAGATAGCGGGGGTTTTAAACCCCCACTAACCCAAACCTGCAAAAATAGCGATTAGGATATAGAGCAATATAAATTGGACGCGATGTGTGGATGCCATTCGTTTGGAGGTCCTGATTTCATTGGCATAGGTGTGGTTGGCCAATTTTTCCAGATGAATGAACCCCTCTTTCAAAGTTTCTGAAACCCTAATATGCATTCATGGTGGATTCTTGTACAGGCAGTATTAGTTCAATTGGGTAATACCATTAGCTTCAGAGCATTCATGTTAGCATAAATCAACAGTTAAAAATCACAAATGATGCATGGAATTTAAAACACGATTATGAATAATTTTATGAAAAGTGAGACTTCAATCTACCAATTCCTTGAGTATGGAGGCGTGGTTTTGATTGGAACAGCTTCCTGGTAGTGTCAGGAATGTTTTGGAATGGCTTTTAGGCTTTGAAACATGCAGTAGCTATGAAAACAGTTTCAAGGTTTTTGTGAAAAAAGTGCAAAGTTGTTCTTGGTCTTGGGCGCAGCTTCTCTCTATGTGAGCATTAGGGTTGTGTTCTATATGTATCTGAGCATGATTAGGTTAAGAAAAACAAGCCCATAATCCATGCATTGATGATTTGGATATTTGGTTTTCAATGATATCAAATCCAATCTTTTTGCCATGAAACCATTGCCAATTGCATAGAATCTTTCCTTTTTGAATGTGCACGAAATATTTGATTCATAATGGATAAAAATGCTGCACAAAAAGATTCAAAACACATGATTTAGTATTTTCTCATAATTAATTTTAATTAAATGAATTAATAGGATTAAAAATTCAATTAATTAATTAAAAATAAGGAAATAACTCCCTTTTAGCTTAATGGGTCGTGCATGGCCTTTGGGTAATGATTCATGGAAGAAATTGAGGCCCATTAGCAATTTTGAGGCATTTGAAGCAAAGTTGACTTTTCAAAATTCCCAAAAATTTCCCAAATTACACAAGGCATATCTTGCTCAATTTTTAAGCTTTGATCATGTTCTTTGACATTTTGGAAAGGTCTTGAAGTCCTCTAACCAACGTCCTTGGTCCCATGTCATTTTGATTTACCAATCTCAAGTTATGGTCTTTGACTTAAAGTGCCTTTTTGTTGACTTTTGAAAATGACCTATAATGTTGAGATTGATAACTTTTTGTGAGAGCATTTCTTGGACTTGAAGTGTGAAGATGAGTTGTAGGAAATGTCATTCTCTTAAAAATTAGCTTTGGATGGGATTTTTCTGATAAACCATGTGGAAGTTATGCCCTGGTCAATTTGCAGTTGACTTTTTCAGCTGTCCAAAAATAGAAACTTTTGCATCTTGAGACTTTTTGAGCCATGCTTTGAGAATCATGATCAAGAATTGATCAAATGATGTTTGTGGCTTCAAAATAAGATGTTGACCAAAAATTTTGACTTGTGACTGTCAAATGACCATTTTGCCCCTGCAGTTGACTGTGCAGCAATTAGGGTTTTTGACTGTGCAATTTGATGCTGTGAGTCTTGAAACTTGGCATATGGATGCTTGATAATGTTTATAGGCATGAGGGACTTGTTTGGACCCTTGGAAACTTCAATTTCTTTGTCAGAACCAAAACCCTAATTTTTGACTGTTAGGAGACCATTAGACTGTGCAACCCTTGAGAGATTTTGAAGCTTGATCTTGGCAAATCTTGAAGAATATGGGAGGGAAAATTTTGGGGTACAACATTAGGGTTCTTGTTTAGGGTTAGGGTTCATACATTTTAGGGTTAGGGTTCTAACAACTTTAGTTTCTAGGTTTTGGATAGGGTTAGGGTTCATGGGTGAACCCTAGGGTTCATGGGGTTTGATTGAAGAAGGATTAGGGTTCACGTTTGGGTTTGGGTTTTGGATGAAGAACAAATGAATATATGAAGGAATCTGGGTTGGGGATGAATATGGATGGTGGTTGTGTATGAATCTGGTGACGCCTTGGAGCAGCTTCCGGCGGAAGAGATTTCCGACCGATGGTGCCCAAGGCTGAGGTGATTTTTGTTCGTCGTGTTTCTAGAGAGAGGGCAGAGCCTCTCTCTCTCTCTCTAGAAAGTTACAAAGGGTTTCATTTGTTGTAGAGGGAAGGAGAGAAGAGAAAAAAATGGGCCTTCTGCCCAGGAATGTGTATATATAATGCTCCCTAATCTAGTGTTGCGCTCCCCATGCACTTATCATACACCTCTGTTGTATATGCCTCTGATTGTCATCAAGTGTCCTAGAGACGCGCTCCCATGATAATGGTGTGCATCTGCTTGTATGGATTCCAAATTGTTGTACCCCAAAATTTGCCCTCCCATATTCTTCAAGATTTGCCAAGTCAAAGGTTCAAAAATTCCCCAAGGGTTGCACAGTTCAGGGCCTCCTAAACAGTCAAAATTAGGGTTTTTGTTCTGACAAAGAAAATGAAGTTTCCAAGGGTCCAATAAAGTCCCACATGCCTATAAACATGGTCAGGCATCCTCATGTCAAGTTTCAAGACTTACAGCACAAAATTGCACAGTCAAAAACCCTAATTGCACTACAGTCAACTATAGGGGCAAAATGCTCATTTGACAGTCAAAAGTTCAAATTTTTGGTCAACACCTCATTTTGAAGTCACAAACATCATTTGATCAATGCTTGATCATGATTCTCAAAGCTTGGCTCAAAAAGTCTCAAGATGCAAAAGTTTCCATATTTGGACAGTTGAAAAAGTCAACTGTAACTTGACCAAGGCATAACTTTCACATGGATTATCATAAAAATTCCATCCAAATATCATTTTGAAGAGAAAGACATTTCATACAACTCCTCTTCACACTTCAAGTCCAAGAAATGCTCTCAAAAAAAGTTATCAATTTCAACATTATAGGTCATTTTCAAAAGTCAACAAAAAGGGACTTTAGGTCAAAGGCCATAACTTGATATTGGTAAATCAAAATGACATGGGACCAAAGGCATTGGTTAGAGGACTCAAAGACCTTTCCAAAATGTCCAAGAACATGAGCAAATATTAAAAATTGAGCAAGTTATGCCTTGTGGAAGTTGGGAAATTTTTGGATATTTTGAAAAGTCAACATTGCTTCAAATGTCTTAAAAATGCTAATGGGCCTCTTTTTCTTCCACAATTCATCATCCAAAGCATGTGCACGACCATTTGGCCCAAAGGGAAGTTTTTATCATTTTTATTTATTTATTTGGATTTTTAATTATTAATAATTCATTTAATTAAAATAAATAGGTGAAAAATACTAAACCTAACTTTTTAAATCTTTTTGTGCATGGAATAGGCTTAAGATTTCGTGTATGATCAGATTTGGAAGGAATTATGGTGATTGGATATGATTGAAACCAAAATAGCATGAAAAAGATTGAAAACTCATGGCTTGAAAATCAAATATCTTCTCCATCAATTCAAGGATTCTTTGGACAAAAAATTGAACCCTAATCATTCACACATAAATACTGATGTAAACCCTAGTGTTCATGACCACAAAGCTGCGCCAGAAATCCATTATCAAGTTTGAGTTTTTTGACAAATTTTCCAAAACTGAAAACTAGGTTCTAGGGCGATTCAGGCCAAAATAACTGTTCCATTGGCGTGCTGAGACTTCAAGGAAGGAGACTGAATCAATATCATAGCCTGAAGCATCAAGAATTGGTAGTTATAAGTCAAACTGTTTTCAATTTTATGCATAATCGTGTTTTAATATTCAAGCATGTTCATTGCATTCTTTTTATGGATTTGTACTAATTGGATGATTCTGAAGCTAACCACATAGTTTAATTGAGTTTTTATACACCATACGCGATTTCACCATTAAAGGATGTTAGGGTTCTTCAACTTTCAAATTAGGCGTTTTTGAATCCGGTAAAATTAGAACATCATAATACCATGGTTGAAACCAGCACGCTTGGACGATTCTAAAGCACCCTTCGCGCCTAATTTATATAATCACATGGCCTAATCGTTATTTTGAAATATGGTGTATTTTGGGGGGGTTCAAAACCCCCGTTAACCTTTTTTTATTTCAGGAACGAGGAAGACGATGACTCTGTGGCAAGCTGTGAGTGGTTGGTTTGAATTTTCGCGCTAGAATCCCACTAACTCTTATTTTCCATTATATTATTTGTCTTCCATAGAATAATCAAAACGCGCGTGTGGAGCAGTTGGCAAAGCGTATTACTGGTAATCCCTGGGACCTGGGTTCGAACCCCAGGTCCCCCACCTCTTTCCATATTATTTTTCTATTAACGCTTATGTGCAGTTTCAATGCTAGCGTCCATCATACATCCACAATATCAAGCCATCCACGTGCCTACTGAGATGAATCAAAGGGCCATAATTTGAAGAATACCATAGACTCTAGTCAAACGTGCCACATGCTTCCTGAAAAGGTCAACCAGGCCAAAGGCTATTGGGCCTGAATTGCTTATTTACACCTCCAATTGGGGACAGAACCCCCCAAGGTTTGCTATTTCTTTTTATATTTTTTTTCATTCTTTTTATTTGATTCAATTATTTCCTTTTAATTAATTTCTTTAATTTAGTTTATTTTTTCAAAAAAATATAAAAACAATAGAAAAAATCAGAAAAGACAAAAATTAAATATATTTTATTTAACCAATATTTTTGTAAATAAACCTCACTAATTAATTAGATTTAAACTTAGGGTTAATTTTAATATCTTTTCTTAATAAATTTAAAATTGTAGAATTAGGGTTCTTAAGTATTTTTATCCTTTTTTCTTTTCTTTCACAATAATTAATTATTAAATATTATTTTTGTAATTAAATTACCATGTAAATAATTAGATTAATCTTAGGTTTAATTTTAACATGTTTTCTTAATAAACTAAAAAACAACTAGAATTAGGGTTAATATTTTCTTTCATTTAATTATTCTCATTAAAATCATAAGTACCAAGAAAACTCAAAAATAATTTCTTTTTATTTTAATTTAATTAATTTGCTTAATAATAATTTAATTTCATTAAAAAGGGTCCAACGCCCTCGTTTCCAATTCGCGCATTTTATTTTATTTCTTTTAATTATTTATGTAATTCTCCCAAAGCTGTGTAATATTTATCTTTCGCACTTTACTTTATTTACCTTTCTGTCAAATCGGGTCCTGGATTAAATTTGGCGATGTGGACCCGCGCCTTTGTAATAGTTTAGGAACTTTATATTTCTCGCAACTTTTTAACTGTTAATAATTGCATGCAAGAATGAATGACTAAAATAAAAGCAACGCGTAGATCACCCATGACATGAACAAGACAAAAATAAACGAATCTGACACACGAATCACACACCACCCCTAGGGTACGCCTCACTGTTGCCTTGCCTCGAAAGGTGATCGTCGAGTAGAGGATGTCTTAGTAAGTCCTCATGATCCGGGAACCTGGCATGAGGGTAGCTTCTAAGGTGTCTTCCCATTGCTCCGGTGATCACCATGTCCCGAACTTCGAATTGACCCGAACAACTCCAATAGTGGTGCTACCTACCTCTCAATGGTGGGATGGCACTACTTTAAGGACATCTACACAGACGAATTCCTTAGGGTAGGTAGACGACTCTAGATACTTGCTCTAATTTCAAAACAAATTCAAAAATACTTTTCACACCGACACCTTTTCAAAAAGCTTTCGAAAGCAACTTTTCAAACACTCTTGAGGACCGATACAAGAGTCGAACTGAAATTTTCAAAGAAACTTTTTTAAAACCCACATTGAAAAGCAAACAAACCATTTTTTGAAAACACAATGAGCAAGTATCTAAGAGCCCATGGATAACCATGGATAGAAAGGGTGCTAACACCTTCCCTTTCTATAACCTACCTCCCGAACCGAGAGCAATCTCTTTAAGGAATTTTTTTATGCTTTTGTCCTTTCCATTTGGAGAAAATAAAAGACGGTGGCGACTCTTGCTTCCGCGACATTTCGCGAACCAGCGTTAAACAGTCAGTTCCAGATCCACCGATCACAGAACTGGCGACTCTGCTGGGGAGAAACTTAAAGTGAGGTGTACCTTAGGGCTTAGTTCATAACTGTGTTTTCAATTGTATTGACTTGCTTGCTTTAAATTGTGGGTTGCTTGGGAGTTCTATAGATCCTAACCCAGATATGGGGATACCTTCTTAGAAAGTAGCAACAAGGCTGTGAGGGAACTGTGCGGGGTATACCGACATGGTTGAAACAGTCTGCTACGTTGATGTGGCACTTTGGTGTGTACCGGTAACCCTTGAGTTCAGTCAAGGAGAGTACGGGGCCTCCGCGTGGTGTCATGAAGCATCAACATACCTTAGGAACCTTAATTGAACTATCTTGGCCTCTTTAGGGTAGTGAGATAACTGACTTTGGTGCAGTCCAAGGTTGGTTGATACTCGATACTACACTCAATTGAGGGTTGCTTTCCTGGAATATTTCGGTCGCCAGTTCAGTGGCTAAATCGAAACGATGAATAATGAAAGCAATCCCGTGATATTGAGACCCTTAGAACCCGGTTACTTCTAATAGGATAGGTTAAACCCACCAACTTCAAGAGGGTACTACCCAGACCCCATGCTGGCCTTAAACCCTAAGGGCTTGTCTTGTGTGCCTTGTGTGCCTTACATGTTTGTCTTTGTAAATATCTGTGGTGTGTTTAATCATAGCATCATGACATCATCCAGCATCATAAGCATTGACTAACCATTTCAGGGGTTCGAATCTTCATATTTGTTCTTGTTTTGTAGGACATGGAAACTGTTCGCAGAAAGACAATTCAAATCAGCCTTGTAAGGGTCCCTCCTCAGCTTAAGGAGCTTATATCCAGGATTCCCAAGAGCTCTTCATTCAGTGAGAGACATGGAAGACTCATCAGCTTGGTTAATACCAACATTGAGGAAGATATGATAAAGGTCCTGTTCCAGTTCTTTGACCCTCTGCATCACTGTTTCACCTTCTTGGATTATCAGCTGGTACCTACATTGGAGGAGTTCTCCCGACTCCTGAAGATCCCTATCCTTGATCAACTACCCTACAACGGTACGGAAAAGGAACCCAAACTTGAAGAGATTGCTAAAGCCTTGCACCTACAGTCATCTGACCTCAAGGGACATTGGGAAGTTAGAAGTGGTATCAAAGGGTTCTTAGCCAGGTTTCTGTTTGAAAAGGCCCATGAGTGTTGGAACTCCCTTGACTTACAAGCTTTTGAAGAAGTTGTGGCCCTCCTTGTCTATGGTTTGGTGTTGTTCCCTAACCCATACCAGCTTATAGATATCAGTGCTGTCCAGATCTTCATGTCCAGGAATCCTATACCTACGTTGCTGGGGGACATCCTTCACTCATGTTACACTCGAACCATGAGAAAAAGAGGTGTCCTTATGTGTTGCACTCCTCTCCTGGGAAGGTGGTTTATTTCGCACCTTCCACAATCAGTCTTGAAGAACGAGCGGGGTTTGAGATGGTCACAACGGTTGATGACTCTTACACATGCAGATATACATTGGTGCCCTCGGTCCAGAGAGGATGTCATTATCATTGATCGTTATGAGGAGTACCCTAATGTTCCTTTACTTGGAATCAGAGGAGGTATTACTTACAACCCATGCCTGGCTTGGAGACAGTTTGGTTATGCTCGGAGGGATGGCCCTCATGACATGTTAATTCCTGACATAGTTTTTGACTTCGACAACAATACTCAAGGACTTCGCCAGAGATTTATCAGAGCTTGGAGGATGCCCAGTAGGATAGACAGTAAGATACTGGGGCACAGGAACTCCATCCCGTTGGAACTTTATCTCAAGTGGGTACGAGCCCGCTCCCAGAAGTTAGTAATGCCATATCCTCATATGCTCCCTGTAATCAAAGAGTCAGTCTTGGAAGGGGAAGTGTCCTACACCATTCAGCATCCTGATATGCCCACATCCTGGGAAGGGATGCAGAAGAGCTGGATCCAGCTTAAGGAAGAACGGAATTCTCTCGAGACCAGTCTACATGCTAGTGAAAAGAAGGTCTTGGAGCTCACCCGCCTGTTGCATGAGGAGAGGAATCTCAACACCTACATAGCTCCAAAGAGGATGCGTAGTGTCTTTTGGGACTGATTTGCTTTGTAATTTGTGCCCATAAGGCTTTGATGTACTGAACAGCTATTTCCTTAATGATAACGTGTGTTCTTTTTTATCTACAACGAATTTGAACTTTCGAACCCTTGAATGCATTGCATAAACACATATCATTCATCATGTGCATAGCAGGTTTTCTTCTTTTCAGGTTGCTTACCGTTCTTCGCTGTTTATTTCAGCATCATGAATCCTGACTCATCATCAATTGAGATGTCCATCAAAGCTCTTCAGGCGCAGAATGCGCAATTTCAGGAACTAATCATGGGTTTGGCTCAGGGCCAAGAAGAGCTGAAGGCTCTGCTCCTGAAGAAGGAGAAGAAGAAGAAGAGGAGAATTGTTCTTTTCAACTCGGGCCGAAGGTTTGGCAATACTCTGCAGAATGAAGAGACTGGTTCTTCTATAGGCAAGGGTACCCCTCAAGGGGAAAAAGGTCCTAGTCCGGTAGTCTCCGACAACGAGACTGATTTTGATGAAGAGCAGTATCCTCCTGCAGAAGATAGATACAAGCAGCTGGAGGACAGATTGAACGCTATGGAGATCCAACAAGTGCCTGGGCTGGATTTTGGAGACTTGGGTTTGTCTACTGGTGTGATCATTCCTCGTAAGTTCAAAGCACCATCCTTTACCAAGTATGATGGGGCATCCTGTCCCAAGCTACACCTCAGGTCATATGTGCGGAAGATTCAACCGTACTCAGTGGATAAGAACTTGTGGATCCACTTCTTCCAGGAGAGTCTTTCAGGGACTCATCTCGAATGGTTATTTCAGCTGGATGGGACCAAGGTTCGTAACTGGGAGGAGTTGGCTACTGCTTTCTATAAGCAGTATCAATATAATGCCGACCTTGCCCCTACGCGTACCCAACTCCAGGGTATGTCGTTAGGTTCAAGCGAAGGTTTTAAAGAGTACGCTCAGAAGTGGAGGGATCTGGCTGGCAGGGTGCAGCCTCCGTTGACTGATCGGGAGTTGGTAGACATGTTCTTAGGGACCCTATCTGGGCCGTTTTTCAACCATCTTATCGGTAACTCATCTGTAGGGTTTACTGATCTTATTCTGACCGGAGAGAGAATTGAGGCTGGGTTGAAGTCTGGTAAGATTCCGAAGGGTGCATCGTCAAGTTCAGAGAAGAAACCCTTCAAAAAAGAGGCCAGTGTTGTATACGGCTCTAGAAGACAAGAGAAACCTGAGCGTCGCCCATCTGTCAACGCGGTGATGATTGCCAAGCCTGCTGCCGCTCCTCGGCAAACCAATCCTCAAAGGGCTGAAAGACCTAGAAGGGAATTCACCCGTTTGAGTATGACTTTATCGCAAATCTTGCCACAGTTGTTATCCACCAATTTAGTGACTGTCAGGGAGGCCCCAAAGGTTGTAAACACTGCTTCCCCCAAATATAATCCAAATGCCCGTTGTGCTTACCATTCTGATAGCCCGGGGCATTCCACTGATGATTGTTGGGCATTAAGGAACAAGCTGCAGGACCTTATTGACGCCAAGGAGGTACAATTTGAGGCATCTGAGAAGCCTAATGTAGTGACAGCTCCCCTTCCTGCTCATGGAGTGAATGCTATTGGGGACGAAGATGAGGTGGATGAAGCTGAGTTTGATAGCTGGATTTACCCGGCAACCGACAATGGACTTAGCAATTGGAGTGCGAAAGACAACCTACCTGTTTCTCTTGTTACTGAGTAATGAATTCCTATGTTTTTGGCATTTGTAATAAACAATAAATTGAACTCTATGGCCCGGTGTCTTACCCGGGGCACCGTTGGCTTCATTTGTGAGGGCATATAAATTGTCATTTCATATATCATAAATAAAAATCTTGGACGTTTTCTCGCATTTCAAATCTTATGCTCCTTTTCTGTCTTTCCTTCCTTTATATATATTTCAAAACAGCTGTATTTACACACACTCACTCATACAGGTTTCAATCCACTCTGGATCTCACTGGTAACGACTCTGCTACTGCCAGTTATGACTTCGAAAATCCGATCAACTTAGCCGAAGACGAAGGTGAAGATGATTGCGAAGTGCCTGGCGAGCTTGCAAGACTGTTACTCCAGGAAGAGAGGGCAATTCAACCGCACGAAGAACCAGTGGAAATAATAAACCTGGGTACTGAGGCAGACAGAAAAGAGGTAAGGATTGGTGCCAACCTAGAGCTCAGCGTGAAGCAACGGTTGACTCAGATGCTACATGATTATATGGAGATCTTTGCCTGGTCCTACGAAGATATGCCCGGGTTGGATACCGATATTGTGGTCCATCACTTGCCTACTAAAGAAGACTGCCCTCCGGTTAAGCAAAAGGTTCGTCGTATGCGTCCAGAGATGTCGGAGAAGATCAAAGCCGAGGTTATGAAACAGTTTGATGATGGGTTCCTTGCAGTGACTTCTTACCCTCAGTGGGTTGCTAATGTGGTGCCGGTACCGAAGAAGGACGGTAAGGTCAGAATGTGTGTTGACTACAAGGATCTGAACAGGGCCAGCCCCAAAGATGACTTCCCCCTACCTCACATTGATGTCCTTGTTGACAATACAGCTCAGCATAAGGTGTTCTCTTTCATGGATGGTTTTTCAGGTTACAATCAGATCAAGATGGCTCCTGAAGACATAGAAAAAACTACCTTTGTTACTCAGTGGGGCACCTTCTGCTACAAGGTCATGCCTTTTGGACTGAAGAACGCTGGGGCAACCTACCAACGTGCCATGGTTGCTTTATTTCATGACATGATCCATCATGAGATAGAAGTGTATGTTGACGACATGATTGCAAGGTCCCAGACTGAGGAAGAGCACCTAGATCATCTGCAGAAATTGTTTGACCGTCTGAAACTGTACAAGCTAAGGTTGAACCCGAACAAGTGCACCTTCGGGGTAAGATCTGGAAAGTTGCTAGGCTTCGTGGTAAGTGATAAGGGCATTCAAGTGGACCCTGCCAAGGTCAAAGCTATTCAAGAGATGCAAGTTCCTAAGACAGAAAAGGAAGTCAGAGGCTTTTTAGGACGCCTGAATTACATTGCTCGATTCATCTCACACTTGACTGCTACCTGTGAGCCAATATTCAAGCTGCTGAAGAAAGATCAGGTAGTACGTTGGAATGATGAATGTCAGGCTGCTTTTGACAGAATCAAGGAGTATCTTCAAGAACCACCCATCCTTATGCCACCGGTTGAAGGGAGACCTCTGATACTATACCTAACAGTACTTGACAACTCAATGGGGTGTGTGCTGGGGCAGCATGACGAGTCTGGCCGAAAAGAGCATGCCATTTATTACCTTAGCAAAAAGTTTACCGACTGTGAGACCCGATACTCACTGCTTGAGAAAACTTGTTGCGCTTTGGTATGGGCTGCTCGCCGGCTGAGACAGTATATGCTGACTCACACTACCTTGTTGATCTCAAAGATGGATCCGATAAAGTACATATTTGAAAAGCCCGCTCTGTCTGGGAGAATAGCAAGATGGCAAATGATCTTGACGGAATACGACATTCAGTACACGACCCAGAAAGCCATCAAGGGAAGTGTATTGGCAGAACACTTGGCACATCAGGCAGTAGACGACTATCAGTCAATGAACTTCGAGTTTCCGGATGAGAGCATCATGATTGTGACTGATTGTGAAGTGCCTGGGCCGGATGAAGGACCTGAGGAAGGATCCCGATGGTCTATGCACTTTGACGGAGCCTCCAATGCTTTGGGTAACGGTATCGGCGCTATAATCATATCCCCTCAAGGCACTCATACTCCACTCACTGCCCGGCTATGTTTCAACTGTACCAACAACATGGCGGAGTATGAGGCGTGCATCATGGGTATTCAAGTTGCGATCGACTTAAGGATCAAGTTTCTGAGTGTCTTCGGAGATTCCGCTCTCGTGATCAATCAGATCAAAGGAGAGTGGGATACGAAACATCCGAATCTTATTCCTTACAGAGAATGTGTGTTGACATTGATCCCCCACTTCACAGAGATAACCTTTGAACACTTCCCAAGAGAGGAGAATCAGCTGGCGGACGCGTTAGCTACAATGTCTTCTATGTTCAAGGTCAAATGGGATAATGAGGCTCCCCGGATCATCATCTGGAAATGGGACGAACCGGCATACTGTTGTGATCTCGAGGCTGAATTGGTGACTGAGAAGCCTTGGTACCATGAGGTAAAGAGATATCTGGAAGCTCAGGAATACCCTGAAGTTGCATCTGTCAACGATAAGAAGTTTCTGAGGAGGTTCGCAGCAAAGTTCTTCCTTAGCAACGGCATCTTGTACAAGCGAAACCATGATTCGACCTTACTGCGTTGTGTGGATAAGAATGAAGCAGCAAGGATCATGGAAGAGCTACATGAAGGAGCCTTTGGTACGCATTCTAGTGGACACACTATGGCGAAGAAAATCCTTCGGGAAGGGTATTTCTGGTCCACCATGGAAGCTGACTGTTACCAGCACTCTCGGACATGCCATAAGTTCCAGATTTACGCAGACAAAGTGCATGTTCCTCCTGTTCCTCTAAATGTTCTGACTGCGCCTTGGCCGTTTGCAATGTGGGGCATAGATATGATCGGTGAGATTAAACCTACGGCATCTAACGGACATCGCTTCATTCTGGTAGCGATTGACTACTTTACGAAGTGGGTTGAAGCAGCATCCTATGCTACGGTAACCAAGACTGTTGTGGCACGGTTCATTCGGCATAACCTGATCTGTCGATACAGCGTCCCAGAAAGAATTATTACAGACAACGGTACCAATCTCAATAACAAGATGATCACTGAGCTCTGCGAGCGGTTTAAGATACAGCACCACAACTCTTCTCCTTACAGACCGAAGATGAATGGGGCTGTAGAGGCAGCAAATAAAAATATCAAGAAAATAGTGCAGAAGATGACAGTGACTTATAAGGATTGGCACGAGATGTTACCGTTCGCTCTACATGGGTACCGTACCTCAGCTAGGACGTCAACCGGGGCAACTCCTTTCTCCTTGGTCTATGGTATGGAGGCAGTCTTACCGATCGAAGTGCAAATACCCTCTCTCCGGATAATGAAGGATGCAAATCTGAACGAAGATGATTGGATCCAGACACGACTTGATCAGTTAAATCTTATTGATGAAAAGAGACTTGCTGCTATCTGCCACGGTCAGACGTATCAGAAACGGATGATCAGGGCATTTAACAAAAAGGTCAGACCACAAGAGTATCAAGTTGGGGATCTGGTAATCAAGCGAATCATCCTTCCTCAGAGTGATCCAAGGGGCAAATGGACCCCTACGTACGAAGGGCCATTTGTGGTTAAACATGTGTTCTTAGGAGGAGCCATGATTTTAACCAACATGGATGGTGACGACCTTCCTCACCCCGCCAATGCAGACATAGTGAAAAGATACTACGCATAAAAAAGACCCGCTAGGCTGACATGCCTAGGCAAAAATTAGGGCTTCCCGTCGAACCAAAAGGGTTCGGGCAAAATGAAGGGATGAAATGAAAAAAAATCTGTACACCCGGCAAGTCGAAAACCTGAAAAGGCGGCTTGGGCAAAAATGGGTATCCCGGTGGACTGAAAACCCGAAAGGGTGGTCCAGGCAAAAATTAGGGATAAAAGCGTAATACTATGTCTCATTGATCACTTTGCATCCTGAATCCGGTATCTACATAAGTTCAGACGGCATCGATCAGTCAGCTTCATCTTCAACCAAGGTCATCAAGTGATGAGACGCTCAAGACATAAAGGCGATAGAAGAGTTGAAACCCAGTGGGATCATTCATTTCACACAACTATTTTATTTTCTCTTGTACAAAATTTGTATAAACTCTTTTGTTCGGCGGCGTTCTCTTACTAGGACGTCAGCCTCCTGTACATAAAATGCCTATTTACAGGCAAATTCAAAAATCAATACAAATATACGTTTCAGTTAAAATTGCCAATGGTTTTCCTTTTTTGTTTTGTTTTGTGAAGAACGTCCAAGGTTCAATTTGTGATATATGCATTGACAATAATTGGCTAACTCATGAATATTTGCATACGAAACAAAGGATTAATTACAGGTAACATTAGAAACAGGGGCAATAAAGAGTTGTCTAAGCAATCTAATTGTTCTATCCTCCAAGGTACCAAGGTAGGTTCAGCTGAAGAACACAACCAGTACATCTTAATTCCCCAGAGAGTGAGCCAGCAAGTCAGTACACTCTACTCAAGCAAAGCTACTATAAAAAATTAAGGAAGTTGGGTATCCTCCAGCAGACCTCAACATTCCCCAACAGCATATATATATTATTAACAAGCATCCCCGACAGTCTTGACCTAAAGATTGTTCCCCGGCGGTATATCAAACATTCAGTAGAGTCATTTCCCCGATACAATTCAAAACTTCCCCAGGAGAGTCCAATCTAGTTCCCCAGGAAAGTTGGAATCCATATCCCCAAGCAGTAAGCTTATCCCCAGTAGATTCTGGAAGCTTATCCTCGCAGAGCATGAACGCGTCTCCCGGCATTATCCAAGAGTTATTTCCGTACCAGGATATAACTGGGTTATCCTCAGCCAAAAGCCACGGAAAGATCGTCCTCGACGAAGTCTTCTTATCCCCAGCGAAGTCTATCAACACTTCCAATACAACAAGGGTATCCCCAGCAGGTTATTATCAACAACTCAACAAAGTACCTCTCTCCCCACAGAGTATTGCTCCCCAGCAAGATCGTTAGAGTACTTTTCTCCCTGCAGAGTAATCCATTCGCCAAGTTTATTCCCCAACGGAGTTATCTTCTCCTACCGGTATTCTTGCAACTATCACCCCCAGCGGAAGCAAAGATCTAATTCTTCAACATCAGCCCAGGAGTGACTTCCCGGCACCCGTCAAGGATCCATTTTCCTAAATGACAAAACATACATTCCTAAACATCACATGCATCATTATAGCATGCATATACGCATCATATCTTACAATCTCATTTATGTTGAGAACATCATTGCTTGATCCATATCATGCATTGCATATGACTGACCTTTACTTTTCAGGAAAGATTCAGTTAAGTTCTCTGCTACATTTCAAGACCTAGACCGGTTCAGTTAATCGACCCTAAGATTTTCTGTTTCTTATCCAGTCCAAGGCCTTCTCTAGTCCAGCTAAATCGACCCCTAACAGATTTTCCTGATAAAGACTTAGTAGAAGATACCCAAGATTCTCTCAATGATTACTGTTTAGGTTGTAGTCGCCTATGGTTCTCTCCCCGATACTGCGGAGGTAGTAATCATCCCCAGATTCGCTCAGCGTTACTGTTGAAGTTGAAGTCATCCAAGATTCTCTCAATGATACTGTTGAGGTTGTAGTCGCCTATGGTTCTCTCCCCGATACTGCGGAGGTAGTAATCATCCCCAGATTCGCTCAGCGTTACTGTTGAAGTTGAAGTCATCCAAGATTCTCTCAATGATACTGTTGAGGTTGTAGTCGCCTATGGTTCTCTCCCCGATACTGCGGAGGTAGTAATCATCCCTAGATTCGCTCAGCGTTACTGTTGAAGTTTAAGTCATCCAAGATTCTCTCAATGATACTGTTGAGGTTGTAGTCGCCTATGGTTCTCTCCCCGATACTGCGGAGGTAGTAATCATCCCCAGATTCGCTCAGCGTTACTGTTGAAGTTGAAGTCATCCAAGATTCTCTCAATGATACTGTTGAGGTTGTAGTCGCCTATGGTTCTCTCCCCGATACTGCGGAGGTAGTAATCATCCCCAGATTCGCTCAGCGTTACTGTTGAAGTTGAAGTCATCCAAGATTCTCTCAATGATACTGTTGAGGTTGTAGTCGCCTATGGTTCTCTCCCCGATACTGCGGAGGTAGTAATCATCCCCAGATTCGCTCAGCGTTACTGTTGAAGTTGAAGTCATCCAAGATTCTCTCAATGATTGCTGTTGAGGTTGAAGTCGCCCAAGATTCTCTCAATGATTACTGTTGAGGTTGAAGTCGCCCAAGATTCTCTCAATGATTACTGTTGAGGTGGAAGTCGCTTATGGTTCTCTCACCGTTCCTGTTGAGGTAGTAACCATCCCTGTTTCATTCATCACCTTTTGAAGATCCAGATCCAGCTCCTGTAACCAGTCAGGACACATCTATACAAAGAGTTTGAAGACCAGCTCCTGTAACGGGTCAGGTAATCATTTTCTTTTGCAGGCACGCAAGTTCTCGCTAAGGAATCTCTTACGCGATCAACATCCATACGGCATCTATAAGCCCATCATCCTATTCATCAATCTCCAAATGGCATCTATAAGCCCATTCCCCATCACACTGCTACTATGTGAGCGCAAATTTCTGGGCACTCTAGTGTTCAATCATCTTCCACCCTCGGATTACGAAAGGCACGTCAGCCAATCTGCATCCTCAAGTCTAAGAAGATTGAACAGGGGCAACTATTGTACCCCAAAATTTGCCCTCCCATATTCTTCAAGATTTGCCAAGTCAAAGGTTCAAAAATTCCCCAAGGGTTGCACAGTTCAAGGGCCTCCTAAACAGTCAAAATTAGGGTTTTTGTTATGACAAAGAAAATGAAGTTTCCAAGGGTCCAATCAAGTCCCACATGCCTATAAACATGGTCAGGCATCCTCATGTCAAGTTTGAAGACTTATAGCACAAAATTGCACAGTCAAAAACCCTAATTGCACTACAGTCAACTGTAGGGGCAAAATGGTCATTTGACAGTCAAAAGTTCAAATTTTTGGTCAACACCTCATTTTGAAGCCACAAACATCATTTGATCAATGCTTGATCATGATTCTCAAAGCTTGGCTCAAAAAGTCTCAAGATGCAAAAGTTTCCATATTTGGACAGTTGAAAAAGTCAACTGTAACTTGACCAAGGCATAACTTTCACATGGATTATCATAAAAATTCCATCCAAAGCTCATTTTTAAGAGAAAGACATTTCCTACAACTCCTCTTCACACTTCAAGTCCAAGAAATTCTCTCACAAAAAGTTATCAATTTCAACATTATAGGTCATTTTCAAAAGTCAACAAAAAGGGACTTTAAGTCAAAGGCCATAACTTGAGATTGGTAAATCAAAATGACATGGGACCAAAGGCATTGGTTAGAGGACTCAAAGACCTTTCCAAAATGTCCAAGAACATGAGCAAATCTTAAAAATTGAGCAAGTTATGCCTTGTGGAAGTTGGGAAATTTTTGGATATTTTGAAAAGTCAGCATTGCTTCAAATGTCTTAAAAATGCTAATGGGCCTCTTTTTCTTCCACAATTCATCATCCAAAGCATGTGCACGACCATTTGGCCCAAAGGGAAGTTTTTTATCATTTTTATTTATTTATTTGGATTTTTAATTATTAATAATTCATTTAATTAAAATAAATAGGTGAAAAATACTAAACCTAACTTTTTAAATCTTTTTGTGCATGGAATAGGCTTAAGATTTCGTGTATGATCAGATTTGGAAGGAATTATGGTGATTGGATATGATTGAAACCAAAATAGCATGAAAAAGATTGAAAACTCATGGCTTGAAAATCAAATATCTTCTCCATCAATTCAAGGATTCTTTGGACAAAAAATTGAACCCTAATCATTCACACATAAATACTGATGTAAACCCTAGTGTTCATGACCACAAAGCTGCGCCAGAAATCCATTATCAAGTTTGAGTTTTTTGACAAATTTTCCAAAACTGAAAACTAGGTTCTAGGGCGATTCAGGCCAAAATAATTGTTCCATTGGCTTGCTGAGACTTCAAGGAAGGAGACTGAATCAATATCATAGCCTGAAGCATCAAGAATTGGTAGTTATAAGTCAAACTGTTTTCAATTTTATGCATAATCGTGTTTTAATATTCAAGCATGTTCATTGCATTCTTTTTATGGATTTGTACTAATTGGATGATTCTGAAGCTAACCACATAGTTTAATTGAGTTTTTATACACCATACGCGATTTCACCATTAAAGGATGTTAGGGTTCTTCAACTTTCAAATTAGGCGTTTTTGAATCCGGTAAAATTAGAACATCACAATACCATGGTTGAAACCAGCACGCTTGGACGATTCTAAAGCACCCTTCGCGCCTAATTTATATAATCACATGGCCTAATCGCTATTTTGAAATATGGTGTATTTTGGGGGGGTTCAAAACCCCCCGTTAACCTTTTTTTATTTCAGGAACGAGGAAGACGATGACTCTGTGGCAAGCTGTGAGTGGTTGGTTTGAATTTTCGCGCTAGAATCCCACTAACTCTTATTTTCCATTATATTATTTGTCTTCCATAGAATAATCAAAACGCGCGTGTGGAGCAGTTGGCAAAGCGTATTACTGGTAACCCCTGGGACCTGGGTTCGAACCCCAGTCCCCCACCCCTTTCCATATTATTTTTCTATTAACGCTTATGTGCAGTTTCAATGCTAGCGTCCATCATACATCCACAATATCAAGCCATCCACGTGCCTACTGAGATGAATCAAAGGGCCATAATTTGAAGAATACCATGGACTCTAGTCAAACGTGCCACATGCTTCCTGAAAAGGTCAACCAGGCCAAAGGCTATTGGGCCTGAATTGCTTATTTACACCTCCAATTGGGGACAGAACCCCCCAAGGTTTGCTATTTCTTTTTATATTTTTTTTTCATTCTTTTTATTTGATTCAATTATTTCCTTTTAATTAATTTCTTTAATTTAGTTTATTTTTTTCAAAAAAATATAAAAACAATAGAAAAAATCAAAAAAGACAAAAATTAAATATATTTTATTTAACCAATATTTTTGTAAATAAACCTCACTAATTAATTAGATTTAAACTTAGGGTTAATTTTAATATCTTTTCTTAATAAATTTAAAATTGGTAGAATTAGGGTTCTTAAGTATTTTTATCTTTTTTTCTTTTCTTTCACAATAATTAATTATTAAATATTATTTTTGTAATTAAATTACCATGTAAATAATTAGATTAATCTTAGGTTTAATTTTAACATGTTTTCTTAATAAACTAAAAAACAACTAGAATTAGGGTTAATATTTTCTTTCATTTAATTATTCTCATTAAAATCATAAGTACCAAGAAAACTCAAAAATAATTTCTTTTTATTTTAATTTAATTAATTTTCTTAATAATAATTTAATTTCATTAAAAAGGGTCCAACGCCCTCGTTTCCAATTCTAATTCCAATTCGCGCATTTTATTTTATTTCTTTTAATTATTTATGTAATTCTCCCAAAGCCGTGTAATTTTTATCTTTCGCACTTTACTTTATTTACCTTTCTGTCAAATCGGGTCCTGGATTAAATTTGGCGATGTGGACCCGCGCCTTTGTAATAGTTTAGGAACTTTATATTTCTCGCAACTTTTTAACTGTTAATAATTGCATGCAAGAATGAATGACTAAAATAAAAGCAACGCGTAGATCACCCATGACATGAACAAGACAAAAATAAACGAATCTGACACACGAATCACACACCAACCCTAGGGTACGCCTCACTGTTGCCTTGCCTCGAAAGGTGATCGTCGAGTAGAGGATGTCTTAGTAAGTCCTCATGATCCGGGAACCTGGCATGAGGGTAGCTTCTAAGGTGTCTTCCCATTGCTCCGGTGATCACCATGTCCCGAACTTCGAATTGACCCGAACAACTCCAATAGTGGTGCTACCTACCTCTCAATGGTGGGATGGCACTACTTTAAGGACATCTACACAGACGAATTCCTTAGGGTAGGTAGACGACTCTAGATACTTGCTCTAATTTCAAAACAAATTCAAAAATACTTTTCACACCGACACCTTTTCAAAAAGCTTTCGAAAGTAACTTTTTAAACACTCTTGAGGACCGATACAAGAGTCGAACTGAAATTTTCAAAGAAACTTTTTTAAAACCCACATTGAAAAGCAAACAAACCATTTTTTGAAAACACAATGAGAAAGTATCTAAGAGCCCATGGATAACCATGGATAGAAAGGGTGCTAACACCTTCCCTTTCTATAACCTACCTCCCGAAACGAGAGCAATCTCTTTAAGGAATTTTTCTGTGCTTTTGTCCTTTCCATTTGGAGAAAATAAAAGACGGTGGCGACTCTTGCTTCCGCGACATTTCGCGAACCAGCATTAAACAGTCAGTTCCAGATCCACCGATCACACAAATGGACTCCCCCAAATGTTTGTAACCCTGGGCCAGACCCATCTCTATATACACCACCCTTGTTTTTATTTTACTAGCGCATTGAAGAAACGTACCCCCTACGCTATTGGGCCCAGTTCAGTATCTGAATTTGGGCCCTTGTTGGATAAGCCCCCTCCCCCAAATTTGCTATCACATTAGGAGTTAGACCCTCTGCGTTTTTGGGCCTGAATTCAATATCTGAATTCAGGACCCTACTTTCCATACCCCCTTAATTACTCACCAACATAAAATACACCCCCTGATTTTAATTAAAATTCTATTTTTTTAGTTTATTTTACAAATAATATTTTTAATATTTAATATATTTCAAATTCTAAAATTATATTTATTATTATTATTATTATTAAAATTCAAATTTCTTTATTAATCCATTTTTTTGAAAATTGCATTAAAACTTTCATCATGCGTTAAAAATATTTTTCTAAATATTATAACATACTTAAAAAAATAGCTAACCAACCTCAAATCATTTTTTATTACTAACTTAATTAATTGAAAATTATTTTCAAAAAGGATTACGGAGATACTTTTAATTAACCGTGAATTTCGTTTAGCATTTTCACTAATCACACACCCAGACTTGGTACAAGGGAAATTCAAAACATCTTCGTAATTCATAAAAAACATCAACCAACTACGAACTACAAATTGGGACTCTGATTCCTCATAAGAAGATACATAGGCATACAAGTAAAATCGTGGCGAGTTCCCCTAATAAAAATTAAAACCCTGTTTCCTAAAGGTTGTGTTTCTAAACCCTAGTATCCTTGTGAACAAGCTAGATGAGGGGTGCCTAACACTTCCCTTCGTCTAGAAACAAGTCCAACAACTTAGAATCTCTGACCACTTTAGGGTTATCCTTTATATTCCCTTCCTAAAGATGAAAATTAAGGGTGGCGACTCTCATTTTAAACCGGTTACAACATAAAATACTACTCAAATATATCCTCTAGGTTGTGATATATAGGCGAATTATCTGGATTATATTATTTATCCTCTAGGTCGTGATAAATACGTAAGCCTACCCTCTTGGTGTTTATCATCTAGGTTATGATAAATGTATAAGTTCATTCTCGTAGTATCGATCCTCTAGGTTGTGGCAGGTATGCGAATTATCAGGATTGTGTTATTCATCCTCCAAGTCATGATGAATACATAAACATGTTCTCTTTTCGTTTATCCTCTAGGTTGTGATAAATGCACGATTTTTCCTCGTTATCTATCCTCTAGGTTGTGGTAGGTATGCGAATTATCAGGATTGTGTTGTTCATCCTCAAGGTTGTGATGAATACATAAACCTATTCTCTTGTCGTTTATCCTCTAGGTCATGATAAATGCACGAGTTTTTCCTTGTTACCTATCCTCTAGGTTGTGGTAGGTATACGAATTATCAAGATTGTGTTATTCATCCTCTAGGTCATGGTGAATACATAAGACTATCCTCATGTCGTTTATCCTCTAGGTCGTGATAAATGCACAGGTTCATCCTCGTATTGTTTACTCTCTAGGTTGTAGTAAATATATGAAGTCTGCAATATAATTAATTGTATTAGTCTCCATGCAGCAATGTATTATCAAGCTTTGTTTCAATTCATCCCCTAGGTTGTGATGAATAGACGAAATCCGCGTTATAAGCTTACTATGTTAGTCTCGAAGCATTAGTAAGTCAATTTTCAAACTTGTGATATTTACCTCATAGATTACGGTAAATACGCGAAAAATATACAATCTCTTTTTAAAGTATTAACGAGTTATCCACATTGTCGTATCTAAGTCAGATACAAAAATTTGTTCAAGCTCTGGTAAGATGATATATCATCATCTGTGCCTATTTTCTCCGCACTCTCGGGAATGCTATACAGTGTATCTTTATAACCTTTTGGTCAAATTTTGGGGTCTTCCATTATTTAATAAACCTCTGATTCAAACGTGTGAGACCTGCGTATTCTTGCATTATTCAATCTAAGAGTAATTAAATAGGGGCAGCTGTCATACCCCAAATTTTCTCCATCAAATTCAATGGTCTTATTTTTTTAATGTTACTATTTCTAACAGTATTTTTCAATTTATTTATATGGAATGTTTTGGTTTTTAGGGGTTTAAAATCATAAGATGGGGTGTTTGTTTGAAAATGAATCAAAATCTGATGGCCCATTAAGGGCTTAAAATTCATAAGAGAGATGTATTGCTTCAAAATGGACCATCAAAATCTAATGACCCATTAGATTTTTGTCCAACTTATAAAGGGGGTGTATTTTCTTCGTTCAAATTGAGGCCCAATAATATTTTTACAAATTCATAGAAGGGGGTGTAATTTTGTCTTAAAGGTTCTTTATTTTTGTTTTAGAATGGCCCAAGAGTTCTAAGGCCCATTAAATTTTCTAAGTCTATGAGAGGGTTTATCTGTTGCAAATGGGGTGTATGCGTCCAAGTTTGACGGCCCATTTTCATTAAAGGGAGGCCTTTATAGTTTGAAAAAGGAAAATATGTTTTTTTTGTTTAGGTTTCTAGCCCATTAAGGGTTTTCAATATGCCCAATAAATAACAAGAGGGGGTTTATAAGCATCAAGATCAGACCAGCCCAATAGGTTATTTTGAGGTCCATATCAGATCTTTTTATGTGGCCCAAGAAGGTTTTGTTGGGGGTTGATCGGGGTCACCTTCTTGACTTTTCATTATTCAATTATATTATTATTAATTATTATCTAAAAATATTGTTATTTTATATTTACTTAATCAATATTAATTTATTTTATTATTATTTTCAAGAAACTTTGACTAAAAGTCAAAATTAGGGTTTGAAACCCTAACTTCCAACCTAGCGGCGGAGTGTTCTTCATCGTCAACTAAGCAACCCACAAGCCCAAACCCAGAAAAAATAAGTATTGTGCAGATTAAACAAAATTGTATTGAATCTCAAACAAATAAAATCAAATCGTATCAAATTATACAATTTATAATCAAACTAAAAATTTGTATCAATTACAAATCAAATCTTTCCCTAATTCAAACCCATTTCTAATTACAATCTCAATCTCTTAATTTCTATTTCAATAAATCAACCCTAATCTTTTCTAAATCACTAATATGTAACGACAATCACAAAAATTTTCCTAATCTGTTCACTCGTCTAAACCTATAAATAACCCTAAAATTCTAAGAAAAATGGGGGAAGAAAAATCTTGAAAGAAGAGAGCACGAAGAACATCGCCGCCGTAAGCTTCGCACGAATCGCTGCTTCGTGTAGACTTAGGGTTTCAAAATATGAAACCTTAGAGTTTCTTCACCGCGTCGCCGCTCGATACACCATCATCATTCGACTTTACATGCGAATCAAAAGAGAGAAAGGGAATCAGAAGGCGAGATCGAAAAAAAACAATACAAAGCACGAAATCGGAGGTAACGAAAGACTTAGCTTTTGCGTTTTTGATTTTTGTTGCGTTGAACTGTTGAACGATTTGGGGATTAGGGTTGCAAATCGATGGTTTGAGGGGTGGATTTTGGGGGTTTGAGATCGTCATTGTCGTTAGGGTTTCGAAGGTGGTTGGTTTTGTTGTTGGAGAAAGAAGAAAGAAGAACAGAGAGAGGGAAAGATGAAGTGAAAATGAAACGAAAAATGAAAAAAATATAATGTGTTGTGATCCCATACAGACCTCCCTATCATGCACCCTTGACGCACACCTTCTAATCTTGATCAAACGTCCCAAAACTGCGCGCTCACCGTAACCGTATACACTCGCCCACACACAAGCCAAGCGAATCACTATTATTTCGCCTTGGGCCTAAGCCCATTCTTAATCACACCTCCCTTTTTTTTCGTTTTGCTACTATGCTGAAAAATGCACCTCCTCACTGTTGGACTTGGGCCCTTAGGTTCTGCATCCCCCCAATTTTGCTAGTACATTCAGATCCACACCACCCATGCGTTTTGGGCCTAAATCTAATATCTAGATTTAAGGTCCTGCTATTCACACCCCCAAATTTTACTGTCTAAACTAATTTTGCACCCCCTGCATTTTTTGAAATATAACTTATTTATTTATTTTTAATTTCATTTATTTGTTTATTTATTTATTTATTTAGTATCATTCTTTTTATCACACTAGTAAATAATTTTGCATATTAATAAATTATTAAATATTTTTTAAATTTGGTATATTTTTGATAAACTATTTAATAGTTATTTATTAATCAAAGATCAATTTTTAAAATACTAACTCCTTTTTTTTAAAATACTTTAATTGCAGTAAATTTTTTTCTCATGCATTAAAATATATTTTTCTCTCATATTGCATTATTTATTCAAAAATATCTAACCAATTAAATACTAAGTTTTATTTACTAAAAACTTATATTTATTTTCAAAAAGAATTATGGGAATTTCTTTTATCGACTGTGAGCTTCGTCTACAATTTCGCAATTTACAAACTCAGACTTGGTTCAAGGAGAATTTGAGATATTTCTATAGTCCATAAAAAAACTAACCCCAAACAATTTTGAACTACGAATTGGGACTCTGATTCCTCATAGGAGGATACATAGGCATACAACTTAAAAACCGTGGCGAGTTCCCCTAACTAAAAAATTAAAACCCTATTCCTAAACCTCAAACTTAAATCCTAGTATCTTTGTGAACAAGGTAGATGAAGGGTGCCTAACACCTTCCCTTCGTCTAAATTGAGTCAACAACTTAGAATCTCTGATCAAATTATGGTTATCCATTATATTCCCATCTTAGGATAAAATTTAATGGTGGCGACTCTATATTTTCAGCCGGTTATTACAGATAGAATAAATCCAAGTTGCAGACTTGTACCAGACAAGATGTCAAATGATTCAGGATATGACATCTTATTCGACATATTCTTCTAGTTGATAGAACACCTTACTTCAACATGTTTATGCTAAGTTAGTTTTATCAAACATAATCCTAATCATAAAAATAGAGAATTAACACCTTTGAATTTATTTACAATGATTTATTTATAGCACAAAAAAAGATAACAGCTCCTTTGGCGGGTTCATCTTCTCTTAGCGCCACGTGTCCGCTAATTCCTCCATTTATCTTTCACATGTTCTCATGTTTCAAACCCTACTAAGGGGCAGTCTTTTTCCGCGCCTGTCTTCTCTTAACTTCCCATTGCGAAGAGGGTCTTCGTGTCGCCACCAAGTTTTGTGTCGACTTGGACTTTTCCTCCTTCGCACATTGTTCATTTTGAGTTCGCGCTCCTGATCATTCTCTCCTTCTAATACTTCTCATGTCGCTTTTGGCCATACTTATTCCTTTTAGCTAGATTTGACATTTGTTGAAAATCCTGGTTAGTAGCTTCATATAGATTCCAAAGTGGTTGTTCAAAACATTTTAGATTACATACACAATAATATAATTGAAATGTGATTGGTATAACAAATTCAACAGTTCCTCAAACTGAATTGTAATGCGTTTGATACAACAAATTCAACCGCTACTCTAACTGAATTGAGAAGTACAAATTTATCGTATTTACCGTGAATCGAATACTTATGCAAATATATTTATCAACCTAAAAGTGTTATCTAGGTGATAATTTAATGCTTTATGAACAAATTTCTACTAAAATTTCACTTCTTTTATTAGTTGATTGTATAAACATCTCTAAACTAATTGCTATGTTTTTTTAGTCCTCTTTTCTTAAATAAAATTCTCATAAAAAATTAAAATAGAAATTTCCAACACTCATATATCTTCTATGTTAATCATTTGTACTAAACCTCGATGTTATTATGGTAGTTATCTTATAAAAATAAATATCTCAAAATAGATTTACTTACGAAACATTACATTTTGATTTAGTCAACTTTGGAAGAATGCATCTAGTCTAGGTCGGTTTTCCCATAAAAGCATCTCTTTCTCTCATTGACATTTGTTAACAATTTTAGACAAAACGGTTTCTTGCGGCATGAGATGTGTTATGTGTATGAAAAACTGCCACCTGGTATGGTAATTCAGCTATCACTATCTTAGTCACTAACAACTAAAAAGACATGCAAAACACAATTATTCTCCGACACTTTTTATTTTACTTTTAAATATTTTGTCCTTTGAATTTAAGAAAAAAATAATAAACAACTTATATTACTTTTTAAAAATATGTACTTATTAATAGTGGATGTTCGGCTTGTCAACAATTTGCAACATTCCTTTAACACTTAATAATAAGGATTAATACTTTTTTTTCTTCTCGTATATTGTATCTCGGGTTCATTTAGATCTTATAAATTTAAAAAAGATTATTAGAGTCCTTTTGATTTTTAAAATATATTATATTAGTCACTTACATTCAAATGTTAATAACAAGATTTATTTTCACTAATATGGTAAATTATTAGAGATGATTGAAAATAATAATGTTGAAAAATTCTCACATTATTTAGTTTTGTAAAACAAGAGAGACTCCAAGACTATATATAAAATTTAAAATTTTTTGATATCTTATTTCGCTTAACTTTGTAAATGAAGAGAGAGTTCAAGACTATATATAGGAATTCAAGTTCTTTATTTTAATAATGTATCAATTAAAAATATTTTAATCTTGTATTTGTCTTTCTTTGTTCTCTTATACTCTTGTATTAGAGTATTGTGAAATGTAGTTAAATATTTTTTGGAGTGGTGGTCTGGGTTAGTTTAGGATATATTATGTGTTGTAACAATTTTCACATAGTATTATTCTCTAGTTGTCTATTAACAACAGTCGTAGTTTTTTTCTTAGTTTTAAAGTTTCAATGTTACATTCTTGTGTTGTGATTTTGTTTCTTTTTTTCTCTATGTTTTGTTTTTTTCCAACAAGTGGTATCGAGAGTCTTGGTTTGATGGGGTATAAATTTTAGTATGCTTTGCGGTTGCATTTTGTCTGACCTTTCACATCAGAAATGAAATTTCATACTTTATGTTGGTTGGGAAATTTTGTTTTCCTACCAAAAATATTTTGGTTGCAATGTCAAGTTTTTCAAGTGCGTTGAAGATTAACTTAGAGAAATTTGACAAAAAAATCAATGTTGCCTTGTGGAAAATTCAAGTCAAATATGTTTTGATACAATTAGGATTACACAAGGCGTTGAGAGAAAATATTTTCAACATGGACAACGAAAAATAGGAGGAACTAGATTTGAGAGTTTCGAGTACAATCCACATGTCTTTGACTAAGAATATTCTTGCGAATGTTCTTGGTACGTCGTCATCCAAAGAGTTTTGAGATAAACTTGAAGGGCTATATTAAGGAAATGGTATTATCAAATCGGTTGTTGTTGAAGGAGCAGTTTAATAGCTTGCGTATGGATGACCATACAAAAGTATCTGATCATCTAAGTGTTCTCAATGATATTGTTTTTTAATTATAAATTATTGGAGTCAAGATTGAAGATGAAGATAAAGCTTTGAGAATCATATGGTCTCTTCCATCTTCATATGAGCATATTAAATCCGTTTTCATAAATGGGAAGATAACTTTGAGTTTTTTCTGAAGAAAGAAGATTGAAGGGTGATGATAATACTTCATCAAACTCAGTGTTGGTTGCTAAAGGAATGTCGCTGTGAAAAAGAATAATAAAAATGGGTGTGAGATGTTGCAAATGTGGAAAAATTGAACATATAAAGTATAAGTGTCCTGATGCGGCAGTATTAGAGAAGAGCTCTGAGTCAAATGCTAGCAATGTCTCTCTCGCTATGAGAAAGGATGATCTTATCTTTAAATTGAGAATTGTATCCTCGTGACATTTTCACTTTCATGGAAAAAGAGGAGTTATTGCTAGCGGATTAACATATGAGCATTTATGCAAAGTGTGTTGTGAGATTATGTTGATGGTTGAAGAACTTCCTATCCGCATGGAAGTTGCACCATAAAATTTTAACTTGGTTTACAACATGTGAAAATTCTTGAAGTGGTTTAACCTCAAGTGAAGTATACTCATCTTTATATGGAGTATGGTAGTTTTTAAAACTATGATTGTCGGTAAAGACAATGTGAAAATTCTTAGAGTGGTGTAGCTTCAAGGGACTATACTCATTATGGTGGAGTTTGATTGTCGGTGAAGACAATAAAAGTTAATGTATTATTTTAAATTAAGGTGAAAATTGTTGGGGTTGGTTGAAAATATACATGTTGAAAAAGTCTCACATTTCTTAGTTTTACGAAGGAAGAGTGAGTCCAAGACTATATATAGGATTCAAGTTCTTCATTTTAATATCTACCAGTCAAAAGCACTTTAAGCTTGTATTTGTATTTCTTTGTTCTCTTATACTCTTGTATTAGAGTATTGTGAAATGTAGTTTAATGTTTTTTTTGGAGGGTGTGAGTATATTGGGAGTCTGGGTTAGTTGAGGGTATATTATATATTGTAATAATTTTCACATAGTGTTATTCTTTAGTCGTCTATTGACAACGACCGTGGTTTTTTCTCTGCTTTTGGAGTGTCCATGTTATGTTCTTGTGTTATGATTGTGTTCCATTTTTCTCCATGCTTTGTTTTTTTTCCAACACAAATGACATGTAACATTGAACTTTATGAATGATCTAGCGACATATAAATCAGTCACTAAAACGATTTTTTTAGGTTTACTAGATTTTATGCATAAATGTTCATCTTCTTCGTAAGCAAGATGGAATCTGACTTCTATACTCACCATCACCAACACCACTACTATGATTTTTAAAAAAACTTGTGCAAGGTGCCACCCACACCAACCTCATCCAACGACGTATCCATGAAAATGTCACCTTAAAGCAAACAATTTCATATTTTCGTAAATTCCATGTACCATGGTATCAACCCATATTCACACACGGAGTCCTAACGGTGGCTCTAGCCAATATTAAGTAACAAAAGGGAGAAAAACTGAAATATAAATGAGATCTAAAAGTTATTCTCCATTAATTTTTTTATAATAGGAAGGTACATAGGATCCTTTATATAAGGGGATAGTCACACTTCTCTTACATCATTTTCTAACTAACTAAAAGATAAGATCAGGAAAACTACAAAATAAAGGAAAAACATTGAAAGTGTGATGTAGCTATCTCACGTGATAAGAAGCACACAACAAGGGAGGATGCAGATAGTTACTATAAAACTATACTATTATGGGCCATAAAGCCCACTTAAGATAACAGTTTTGATAGCCTTTCTCAAGCTGCAACATGATAAATGTTTATCATGTTAAGCTTGGAGATGACGTAATGAAATTTAGGTGGAGGCAAAGCTTTTGTAAGGAAATCTGCAACTTACTCTGAGGATGAAATGGGAAGCAGTTTAAGAATCTCTTTCTGCACTTTCTCACGCACAAGGTGACAGTCCATGTCCAAGTGTTTCGTTCTTTCATGGAAAATTGGATTTGACGCTATGTGAATTGCACTTTGGTTGTCACAATATATCACAGGAATCTTAGCACAAGACACGTTCAAGTCCTTAAGCAAGTATAATAACCATTGCACTTCACATGTAGCAGATGATAAAGCGCGGTATTCCGCTTCAGATGAGGATTTTGATACAGTGGGCTGTTTCTTTGCGCGCCAAGATATCAAGGATTTACCTAGAAAGAAACAATGACCAGAGATGGATCTTCGTGTATCCAAACATCCAGCCCAGTCTGCATCTGAGTACCCAAGGAGCTGCAAATCAGAAGTTCTATCGAAGAAAATACCATAACCAGGATTTTGCTTGAGATACCTTACCACTCTACAAGCTGCTTTGTAATGAACTACAGTAGGTGAATGCATAAATTGGCTCAACTGTTGGGATGCAAAGGTGATGTCAGGCCTTGTTGTGTTCAAGTAGAGAAGTTTGCCAACCAATCTTCTGTATGAGGAAATATCTTCAAGGGGAGCTGAATCATCATTGTATAGTTTGATGGAAGTGTCCAGAGGAGTGGAAGCTGGTTTGGAACCAAGTAGACCAGAATCATTAAGCAAGTCCAAGCAGTATTTTCTATGGGAGATTGTGATTCCAGCCTTGGAATGAGCTACTTCTAATCCAAGAAAATACTTCAACTGGCCAAGATCTTTTATTTTGAAAGCAGCATCAAGAATAATTTTGATTCTCTCAAATTCCTTCAAAGAATTTCCTGCAAGGATCACATCGTCTACATATACTAAAAGGGCTGTGAAATAATTATCTTTGCACAAAGTGAAGAGAGAATGATCAGAAGTAGATTGAATATAGACTTCCTTAAGCAGTAAGTGAGTCAACTTTTCATACCATTTCCTACTAGCTTGTTTGAGGCCATACAAGCTTTTCAGCAACTTGCAAACCTGATTTGGTTTTGTCACTTGTACTCCTTCAGGAACAGTCATATATACATCTTCTTGGAGATCCCCATGGAGGAAAGCGTTATTCACATCTAATTGGTGAAGATGCCAATTTTGTATAGCTGCAATGGCAAGTAGGGTTCTGACTGTGGTCAGCTTTACTACAGGCGAAAAAGTATCGAAGAAATCAAGTCCCTCCACTTGATTATAGCCTTTTGCGACAAGCCGTGCCTTATATCTCTCAATAGACCCATCTGATTTATATTTGATCTTGTATACCCACTTGTTGCCAATAGGCTTCACTCCTTGTGGAAGATCGATGAGAATCCAAGTCCCATTTTTGTGAAGAGCATCTAACTCAAGGTTCATATCCTCTGACCAGCAAGGTGAATTTGCTGCCTCTAAAAAGGATTGTGGCTCAGTAGTGTGTGTGAGAGACATACTAAATGCCTTGTGAGAAGGAGACAAAAGTGTAAGTGAATGAAATGAAGAAATGGGATATAAGCTACCTGAAGTGACAAGAGCAGCTGAGGTACTTGATGGAAAATCACACACATAATCTGACAAATAGGAGGGAGGTTTCCTCTGCCTCACAGGGGTTGTTGGGCTAGCAGAAGAGGGATTAGGGAGATCCTTGGCACAGGGTATAGGAGAGGAAACAGAGGTTGAAGGGTCATGAATTAGAGTAGGTGTAGTAAGTTCAGTGGCAGTAGGATGAGGTAAGGTATGGGAGGCTTGGTTGGGTGAGTGTGGAGTATTTTGCTGAGGTGTAGGGTCTGACTCAGGATCTGAGGCACTGAATGGGTGATATTTCCATTGGTTGCTGGTATGAGGAGATTGATATGGCAGAACATGTTCATAAAATGTGGTATTTCTGGACAGGAAAATATTACTGTTTTGCATATCATAAAGGATGGCTCCTTTTACTCCAGATTTGTAACCTAAAAATACACACTTCCTGGCTCTAGGATCTAACTTGGTTCTTCCAGAGGTCAGGGTTGAGGCATATACCAGAGATCCAAAAACTTTTAATTGTTGAAGGTCAGGATGTTGTTTGTGGAGTAAGAAATAGGGAGATTTATTCTGCAGAACAGGGCTAGGGACTCTATTAATGATGAATACAACATGGGATACTGCATAACTCCAGAATTGTTTAGGTAGGTTGGATTGGAAAAGGAGGGCTCTGCCTACATTCAGGATATGTTGGTGTTTGCGTTCAACTCTCCCATTTTGTTAGGGAGTTTCAACACAACTAGTGTGTTGAATGATCCCTTTAGAGGTGTAAAAATCAGGCATGAGAAATTCTGGTCCATTATCAGTCCTTACAATCTTAACAAAATGGTTATGTTGAATTTCAATTTGCTTGATGAAATTTTTAACTTGTTCTCTTGTTTCACTTTTATGTTTCAGCAAGATTATCCATGTATATCTAGTGTTATCATCCACAGCAGTTAAAAAATAACTATGATTGGAAACAGATGGAATTGAAATAGGGCCCCAAATATCAAAATGAATAAGGTCATATGGCTGTGAAGCTTTGCTTGTACTATGAGGAAAAGGATACTTTCTATGTCTAGCAAAATGGCAGATATCACATGTTGCTTCTTTGTCACTAATGATAAAAGGAAATTGTTCTCTCAAAGTTAATAATCTAGAATGTGAGAGATCTCCTAATCTAAAATGCCACAAGGCACTATGTGGTATATGGATAGAGTTTATGCTTGAGGTAGGCTCCTTGTTTTTCAGGGTAAGATAATATAATCCATCAAGTCTCTCAGCTGAACCAATCATCCTCAAGGATTTCTGTTCCTGAATAAGACACTTCAAACCAACAAAAGACACCAAACAGTTCAAATTTTGACACAGTTCAGAAATAGAAATCAGATTTACAGTAAAATCAGGCACATATAAGACATTTAAAATGGTGAAACCAGGTGAAAAGGTAACAGTGCCCATGATTTTTGTGACTGTATGCTGACCATTAGGCAATTTTATAATTATAGGAGTGATATCATTACAAGAATGAAACCAGTGCAGTGATGAACATATGTGGTGACTGGCCCCTGAATCAATAATCCAAGAGCCAAGAGTTGTGTTGTGACTTGATTAATGAAAACAAGACACAGTATAGACAGAAGAAATACCTGGATGATCAGCTGGTTTAAGACCAGATGAAGGAATTGAGCGAACCTGATTGGAAGCAACACTTCCAAATTGCTGATTGAGGCTAGATCCTTGAATGAGATTGATGAGTTTCTCATATTGCTCATGAGTCAGAGAAGGAGCATCACTTTTGTTGGGACGTGCAATATCAGAAACAGCAGAGGCACTCCCTTCAGTTGTTGTAGTGCCATTGGAAGCAGATCTCTGCAGATGAGGAGGCAAACCGTGTTTCTTGTAACAGGTTTCGATAGTGTGGCCAGATCTGTTACAATAGGTGCAGATGCGAGGTTTGGATTTTGTGAAGAATTTCCCGGTTTTCTGGGGAAATTTCTTGGCCTCAAAAGCATTAATGAGAACTTTGGAATCATCTGAAAGAGGAGGGGTGATTTGACGCTCATGTTGGAGAATCATGGAGAAAATTTTATTGATAGATGGCAACGGATCAAGGAGAAGGATCTGAGATTTCACAACTCTAAAGTTATCATTAAGACCAGTAATAAATTGCATTGAATGTAGGAGTTGATGATTACGGCGAGCGGTGCGCATGGCTTCGCACGCACATTTGACACGACAAGTACAAGTAGGAACTGGCATATATATCTCAAGTTCTTCCCATAGGATTTTAAGTTCAGAGAAAAATTCGGTTACCGTGCGAGAGTCCTGCTTGAGGGAATAGATCTCTTGCTGCAGTTCAGAAACACGGACCAGATCGCCTTGTGAAAAATGTTCCTTCAAGTCGAGCCAAACATCAGCTGCGTTTTCCATGAAAACAATGGATTGAGCTATGGAAGAATCCACTGAGTTCATGAGCCAGGAATGGATGAGCATATTGCAACGATTCCAAGGACGATACAAAGGATCAAAAGTATTTTCCGGCATCGGAATAGAGCCGTCAAGAAATTCAAACTTCATCTTAGCGCCAAGTGCACGACGCATAGATCTGGCCCAGGAGTGGTAATTAGAACCAGTCAAAACAGGGGTGATGGAAACAGAGGATGGACCATCACCAGAATGGACGTAAAAAGGACTGGTTTGATCCAAGATTGGATCGGGAGGAAGCGGGGCCTGGCGTGGAGGCATGGTGAAACAATGAAGAAGAAGAAGGAATCCTAGATCGGAAAAGCGAATGATACCATATTAAGTAACAAAAGGGAGAAAAACTGAAATATAAATGAGATCTAAAAGTTATTCTCCATTAATTTTTTTATAATAGGAAGGTACATAGGATCCTTTATATAAGGGGATAGTCACACTTCTCTTACATCATTTTCTAACTAACTAAAAGATAAGATCAGGAAAACTACAAAATAAAGGAAAAACATTGAAAGTGTGATGTAGCTATCTCACGTGATAAGAAGCACACAACAAGGGAGGATGCAGATAGTTACTATAAAACTATACTATTATGGATCATAAAGCCCACTTAGGATAACAATTTTGATAGCCAAACTGCCAAAACATTTCTCGATGTGGCAACATGAAGTAGGAGTTGAGAAATTATGTTTTCGAAAATGTTAACTTCAAATGGAAAAGTTCAGAGCTTTTGGATACTAAAAAGGACATAAGGTGAATGAATCTAGAGTTTTCATTAGGGGCTTCATCAAAGCTTTAAAGTATGGTTTTAATTTTTCTATACACATTGTTCCTTCGATAAAAAATTGATGATTTTAAACTATTAGATTGTATTATACAATAATATGATTGTATCTTCATTATACTTAATAGTTTATTTCCAAAGAAAAATGTTAATTATTGATATTTATATGTGTGTTAATGACAAATTTGAGGAGAAGATTGAGGATCTTCACCCTAATATGGTTGTACATATATTTGGTTTATTTTTCTTCAGTTATCATTGTTGTTTTGATTTTACAAGAGCTTCTTTAAGTGAGGTTTCTATTTACTATGATGATAGACAGATTTGAACTGTTAGTAAAGTATAACATTAATCACTTATGTGGAAAACTAAATTTTAGTAAATTGTCATTCTTTTTTATTCTATTTCAAAAAATATAATAGAAAAAGATCAGACGAAGAAGATGAAGAATGGGAACAAATTTGACAAAAAAGATGAAGAAAACAATCAAAACCTAAAAATATATATTTAATGAGTGATTTTTCTGTCACTAAATTGATCACAAAAGTTGGTCTAAAATAAACACTAAGTACAAGATACATGATGCAAAAAGGGTTGGCCTAGTGGTAAAGACTTGGATTTTGATAGTGCGCTCATTTGAATGTCTCTGGTTCAAAGTTCTCTAGGTGAAAATAATTCATGTATTGGACCATGTCTATATAGAGCTTTACTTGGTTTTAAATGAGGCCACAACAGGTGGGCGGAAGGATTGATCCCCTTGAGTTAGTCGGTCGCAAGGCTGGATACCAAGATTTTAAAAAAAAATGAATAATAAACTATAAAATTTGAATGATATGCTTGTTAGGTTTCACAAGTGGAGGGTGTGATTGATCCCCTTGAATTAGTCGGTCGCAAGGACGGATACAAAGATTTTAATAAAGAAACCTAATAATAAACCATAAAATTTGAATGACACGCTTGCTAAAATCACTTGTTAAGGCACAAAGAATACCTAATCATGCAAGAAAAACACACCCAAAGAAAATATAATAAAACACAAATGATTTGAATATGCAGTGGTTTAATTTAGCAGTTTACGTAGTTAAGGTATTTTAAAAATTTTCCTTATTTGAAATTTTTGTTTTGATTTTTTTGTTTTGTTTTGTTAACTATTGAGTTTCTTCCTATACACGCCTTAAGTTTAAGTGGTAAAATTATATTTAATTGACTAATTCAATATTTTAAATAAAATTTCCTCCTTATTGCGTCATCTTACACAACTAAGATTGAATGGTCAAGATTTCACGCCTTTTTAGATTGTTTTTGGTCGATAGTCTATTTTCTAGCAAATGTCACACAAAAGATAAATTTTAATGAAAAAATTTACTATGGGTTTAATCAGGGCTCCATCAAGTGGACGGTGGAATTTTTTCCCTTGATTTAGTCAATTGCAAGGTCAGATACTAAGATTTTAGGGGAAAAAACCTAATAATAAACTACAACATTTGAATGATATGTTTGCTAGGATCATTTGTTAAGGCACAAAGAATACTTAATCATGCAAGAAAGACACTCCCAAAAAAATATAAATAAAAAAACAAATCATATGAATATGTCGTGGTTTGATTTAGCATTTTGCATAGTTTTTAATGTATTTTGAAATTTTCTTAATTAAAACTTTTGTTTTGATTTTTTTTTTTACTTTATAAATTGAATTTCTTCTTAAACACGTTTTGAGCTTAAGTGGTCATATTATATTTATTTGACTAGTTCAATTTTTTTATAAAATTTTATCCTTTTTACGCTAGCTTACACAATTAAGATTAAATTGTCAAGATTTCACGCCTTTTCAGATTATTTTTTATTGATAGTCTGTTTTCTAGCAAACGTCACACAAAAGAGAAACTTTAATGAAAACTTTTACTCACAGAAGCCTATCAAATGTACATTGGGATTGATTCTCTTGAATTAGTTGGTCGCAAGACCGAATACTAAGATTTCCAAAAAGACTTAATAATAAACCACAAAATTTAAATGATATGCTTACTATGATCATTTGTTAAGACCCAAGAAACCTAATAATGCAAGAACAACAATCCTAAAGATAATATAATCAAAAAACAAATTATCTGAATATGCAGTGATTTAATTCACTCGTTTGAGCAATTTTTAATGTATTTTGAGATTTTACCTTAATTGAAACTTTTGTTTTAATTTTTTTTTGCATCTTAAACTATTGAGTTTCTTCATATGCACACATTGAATATAAACAATCGTTTTATATTTATTTGACTAATTCAATATTTTTTTATTTAGAATTTCCTCCTTTTTACACCAGCTCACACAACTAAGATTAAATGGTCAAGACTTCACGCTACATCAGATTGTTTTTGATCAATGATTTATTTTCTATCAAACGTCACGCAAAAGAAAAGCTTTAATAAAAACTTTTTACTCTAAATTTTTTTTTTTAGCATCTTAAACTATTGAGTTTCTTCTTATGCACGCATTGAACATAAACTATCGTTTTATATTTATTTGACTAATTCAATATTTTTTTTAGAATCTCCTCTTTTTTACACCAGCTCACACAACTAAGATTAAATGGTCAAGACTTCACGCTATATCAGATTATTTTTGGTCGGTGATTTATTTTCTATCAAACATCACGCAAAAGAAAAGCTTTAATAAAAACTTTTTACTCTAAATTATATATTATGATAATAAAATATATAAAAAATGACCAACATAATAATATTTAGTGGAGAATTAAAAGAAAAATAAATAATTTTCTATTAAACTAATAATTAAAGAAAAACAACCATTTCTATTTTCTTATAACAATTAATTAACTTATTCATTCTACACATTTCTCTCATTACATTAAATATTCAGAACTATTATTGTAAAAACAAAACTTAATATTACATTACACTTTAAAAGATAATCTAAAAAAACAAAAATCTAAAAAACAAGTTAAAAGGAATATAATGAGTTACGCTGATCACAACTCAATTAAAATTTGCCCAAAAAATTAATAATTTTACTAATAAATATTTGTAAAAAAAATAAAATTAAGTAACCACAAATATTAAACAAATTAAAAAAAAAAAATAGAGAAAATGAACAGCGTCGATGTTTTAACGGTCAACCGTAGCGTTAAAGTAGTGATCTCACTAAGAAAAAAAAAAAGTGGTTGCAAATTTGTAACCGAAGCGTAAAACCAGAAACATGAGATAGAGAGAGAAGAGTGAAATCCCCAAAGTACCCTTACAGTTTCAAAAGAAGGAATCAAAACTACACAAGCTCATCCTTTTTCATTTTCATGGCTGAGAGACTCACTTGTTGCACTTGAAGCCATCCAAAAACTCCATTCCATTTTCGTAATTTCACACTCTTTCACTTTTCTTATTTTCTGATTTTCTCATTTTCTTATATTCTCTTTACAAAAGGAAAAAAAAAAAAGAAGAAACTAAAAAAATGTCTGAGGTCCGTCGCAAATCGGGTGGTCACTACTCGATGCTCCGCTGCCGGATTCATACCCGCGTGTCGCTGCTCCAGCGATGCCTCCTCCGTGCTCTTCACCGCTTCCTCGCCTGCTCCGGAGCGAAGCCGGGTGCTAATGCTAATTACACCATGTTGGCACCGCATGCAGCATTGTCGTCTGCGTCTCCGCCTCCGCCGCCGGAATCGGCCGTTGAATCTGGCCCCGCACCGGTTTTTCATGCTAATGAATTGGATACTGATTTGGTTAATCTTAAAATTAGCTTGTTGGGTGATTGCCAAATCGGAAAAACCAGCTTTCTGGTCCGTTTATATCATTACGATTTATCATTTCTTTTTATTAAATTTTATTTCTATTTTTTGTTGAGATGGTAAATATTTTTAACGGCTTTGATCTAGGCTGATAAGAATAAGAATGCAATAATATTAAATCTCTTAACGAGAGTTTTACTGTTTATTGTAGTTTTTTACGGTTTGAATGATTAATTTATACCGATGATATAAAAAGTTATTATATTTAATTTTTTGTTTTCTTTATTAACTTTTTTTTAAATATGTTGCAGGTGAAATATGTAGGGAATGAAAAGGAGCAGGGAGGGGAAGAGAAGAAAGGACCAAATCAAATGGACAAAACAATGGTTGTGAGTGGAGCACGTATATCCTATTGTATCTGGGAAGTTCAAGGTAAAAATATTGTTTTAGATTTTAGTATTTTCTCTATTGTCAGTTGTCAGGGATTGAACGCGGATCTGCACAGCTACAAACTGATATGACATTATTGATTAATATTATGTATTTATATTTATGAAGGGGATGGAAAATCGCAAGACCAGCTTCCAGTAGCATGTAAGGACTCAGTGGCAATTTTAATCATGTTTGATCTAACTAGTCGATGCACATTAAACAGGTAAATTTAGTAATGTCAATTTTATATTCATTTTTGATTAAATTTTTTTAGACACCTTAATAGTAAAGTCACCTAAGTGAATCCCATTTTTTTTACAGTGTTGTAGGGTGGTACAAAGAAGCAAGAAAATGGAATCAGGTACATAGATTTTGGCACTAAATTTAGCCTTTAAATTTATTGCAATTAAATTTTGGTCAATAGTGATGATGTATGGTTTGATTTTTGTAGACTGCAATACCAGTTTTGATAGGAACCAAATTTGATGATTTCATTCAGCTTCCTATTGATATGCAATGGACAATCGCTAGTGAGGTAATAATCAATTTCGTTTATGTTAAGCACCAAAATACACTTTTTAGAATATGCTTCGAAATGGACCCTTCTTAATTTAATATTTATTGATATTGATTCTTATGATTATGAAAGAGGAAAATATGAAAAATATTGGTTTCGGTTGCAACGTCGACTCAGATGAAAGGGATTGATAGGATTCTTAGCAGCCAACGTATAAAGAAATCTCCTAATTTCCTTACACGTTACTTGGTGACACTATTAATTTCTTTGTAGGGTACTCATATTGAGAAGATAATTTTAATCCTATAGTCTTCCATTTAGAATCAATCACATGTATAGAGCACAATGTTGCCACTTGTAGATCCCATCCATATTCACAAAATCACTAATTTGGGCTATGGCTGAAAGCTTCCGAATTTGAGCGTACGTTCTTTTCAAAAATTTAGGTTTAACCACCGGTAAATATATATAATTATTATGGTTTAATTCTGAGAAATTTATTATGATGTTATATTTTGCTGTAATAATTTTTATTGGGTTTATAGTCGAAGTGTTAATAATCACAATTACACACACACAATCTTAAGTATCAGTTTTCGAAATGACATTCAACCTAACAATATCAATTTCTGTCAGTTGAGTTAGGATTTACTCACTGACCCATTTTACTGCAATTTAACCATGACAAATTGTAATACATCTTGCACACACTTAAAACGGTACTGATTGTATTTAAGAGTTACAGTCTAAACTTATATATCTATGTGTGTATTATATTTATGAATGCGTGAATTTGTTGAAAATGCGAATTCTATAAATATGGACCCCTTAAACCATTATAAGAAGACATGGCATGTTTGATGATGATTCAACCTAAGGCAGACAAGCCTAACCCGCCCATACCATACGCATTTCTTTAGAAACAAGTTAAGCAATTAATAGATTTTGATGTCATGAAGATAAGATTTTTGATGTAATTAGATGATGAGATATTAAACACTGAATATTATTTTTACAGGCAAGAGCATATGCAAAGGCATTGAATGCCACTCTGTTCTTTTCAAGTGCAACATACAACATCAACGTGAACAAGATCTTCAAGTTCATCACTGCAAAACTCTTCGACTTACCATGGACAGTTGAAAGGAACCTAAATGTTGGAGAACCCATCATTGATTTCTGAATGTCTGTACATAATTACATAGAAAGAAATAGAATCTATGTTGAAGTAATTTGCTCAAATTATTCAAAGTTAGTCAACCGGCCAACCAGAGATATTTGTCTATTAGCCAAAATCTCATCATTCTTGGGGCAATCGAGTTGTTAGGTATATACATTTTATTTCCAATGGAAACAAAGAACAATGTTACTTCAATTATCACACACAATGTGTGGTTTTACATGGATAGCAATAAATGAAGCATGAGAGAATTTGAGCATGTTTGCATTCGCGATAAATTCGACATAATCGTAGCATATCATTGTGATTTTGATAAATTTTAGAATTTCAACAAAATTGCAATTCTACCATGATTTTGTCAAATGCACATTCAATTCAAACTTGTTAATAAGTACAAATTAATCCTTGGAGCTTTTTGTCTTGTTTTGAAGATAATGTCTTTTTAAAGTGTCAAAAAGTACTTACAAAATATTGAGTTAGATTATATGTTTGGTTCTAGTTCGGAGGGATTCAAAATCAATTTTAGAGATGTAGAATCGATTCTTGATGATTTGGAGGTGTTTGATTTTTTTAAAATGAAATTGATTCAGCATCTAAAATTGATTCTATTTGAAGGTAGAATTTATAGCTTTTGCCTCTATAATAGATTCTAAATGATTTTTATACTGAAGTTTATTATTCAAGTCACTTTTATACAAATATATCTCTCATAAACTCAATTTTGTTAAAATCAATTATAACAAACTCAATTCTATTACAATCAATTATGTCAACCGTCAATCCAAACACATCTTTAATTAGTCTTCCTGATGTACTTGTTTCTTGTTTTGTTTCTGTTTTGGACTGGACCCGCCTTGACCCAAAGTACAAATAAAGGCCCAGATCCACGTAGCTCCTCGAGGAGTGCTCGTAATCAGACCATCCCGAACGTGCTCGACCACAGAGCCTGGTGGCATTGTCCGCCGTTACTCGTAACGAGTAGCATCCTCGACCAAGGGCATTCCTGCTCGAGTCTTGCTCGAACATCCTCCCTGTAGGGCAGATTCTGTCCACTCAGAATGTTATGGGATCCTCAAGGCTCCAGAAAGACCGCGTCTTCGTCCTTCCTCATTCTTTGCAGAACACCTTCCAGGAAGGGAACCACGTGCGGGTCCCCACTACACGTAGAACATGGCAGTCCTTTTATTGGGCCAGTTCTGGTCGGTCCAATGAGGATACATTGGCCCAGTGCTGGGGGCTATAAATACTCTCTACTTCAAGAGGGTCAGGTATTCGTTCATCACACATCTACATACTTTTTGTCTGCTCAGTCCGTCTCTCATTTTATCATCGGGGTGTCTTGCAGGTACCTCCCATCTCACTCAAATCCAGTTCGAACCAGCCGTGAAGGTCCAAGTCTGATCCGGTAAGATCAGTTTCCTTTTATTTCTTATACATTTTTGTTGTAATTCAAAGTTTCTGCTAAATAAACAAATCATTTGACATGGTTCCTAGTTTTTCTGTCACCGAAGTACTTAACATCTTTAGATTTGTCGAGGAAAGCAAACTTCAAAATTCAAAAATGAGGAGTAGAGTATTGCTCCTATTTATTACTATTTATAAAGGATGAGAGTTTAACATTTCAATTAAATTAACACCTCACATTTATTAGCTATAAAAGGTATAATTTTGGGAAACTATGTCAAAATCTAAGGAAAAAGAACAACCGCCTCTATTAGAATAAAATCCAATGAGATAAAACTAGAAGAATCAGCAAAATTTGTACTATGCTAGTAGCCCAAATTCATTTTTTGGAAAATCCTATAGGTCACCTATCCATATAAGAAAGACGTGTGAAAGCAGTTTTCGAAGAGACATGCAATGAAGGGAGAACGTGGCGCTCAGTGGAGAAAATTCTTCCTTTAGCAATTATTTGTATTTCAATATAAATAGTAGTTTCAATAATAGAATTAAGGGTGTCAAATTTACAATCAAACTCATAAAATTCTGAGTACCAAGCGAAGAGAGACACAAGTTCCAAGAGTGCAATGTACGTTTGATCACCAATTTACATTTATGCAAAGCTTTACATTCAAATTTACTTTATATTTCTCTGTCCTTCATTGTCGAACTCTTTACATTTTTAATCAAAGTCTCACCTTAACTTGCTTTTATTTTCACAACTTGATTTCGATCACTGTCAAAATCACTCACACTATTACTATCTACACCTTATTTGGAAAAATTCACGCATATTATTATGAGACTCCCTAATCGGTTTCGCAAGTAACCTTTAACAAGAGACTAGCAATGTTTATTAAATTCTAGGGTAAACAAAGAGCAAATGCAGAATTGTTTGAAGAAATAAAGTAAACAAAGAGCACAATACAAGTAATGAAATAAATGCTTTGATTAAAGAATTAGAAAATGGACGCAAATTCATACATTTCTCACAAATTATTTTCTCTGTGACTTGGATATCCGAATTCTATAGAAAATACTAATGAAAATTGTGAACCCTTGTTACATGAATGAACTTGACTTATATGCTAAACTTTAGTAACTGTCGATAACGACTAACTCCTTAACGTTCGACACATACACCGTTATATGGAATTTTGTTTTATTTTTTTCTTCCATGTGTCTTCAGTTCTTGAATTGCTGCAAATTTCTACCCATGTCAACAACTGCATTTGAATCTCCTAACTGCTTCTATCCAAAAATATATTCGAGTCTTCTAACTACTCTTGTCAAATATGCCAAACATGTTTTGAAGAGAGAGTGATCCTAATATTGTGGGTTTGTTCTAGAGATTCCTCCAAACCAGGCTTAGTTGGTTTCCGGATCATCTAAATCTTTGAACTCAAGAATACACTAAGTCCCAAAACATCTAATAGGAAAGTCGAACTCACCACCTCAGTCAAAGTAATCAGTATGTCGAAACTATGACATGGTCATATTGTACTTAACATTTTCACACCTTTCTTACACTTTCATATTGAGAATTAAAATTCAAATTCTCAGGCTAACTGATGACGCGAAAATACATAGCCTACTCGACCTGATTTGCATAAATAAATTACTGTTTTGTCTTGATTTTGTTGCATTATGTTGGTATTTCGAGTTTGTTTTAGGTAATTATTTCCCACAAGGCCTACTTGAGAAAAGTAGAGGAAATGGAAAAGAAATGGATTGTAAATCACAAAGTTACATAAAGTAGCAGAAAAATTCTTATCAGAAGCATGTGACGGTCGTCACACCTCCCTGACGCTCGACACAAGTTAAATATGTGTTCCCATCGGCACACGTGGTATACCGATCGAAACATATTAAAAATATGTGTGCCCCACGGCACACAATGCGTGCCACTCGTCACAAGCTCTTTTCAGTATTTAATACAAAGTTTTCTCCATGTTACGGACACACCAACCATGACTCCTACATTCTCTCAATGAATCTGTTATAGGAGAGCACTATAAAAGGATGGAAATTTACAAAAGAAGTCTCTCTCGGCCATTATTCCAATTTTTCAAGAGTTCATAAGTTTTGTTTAAAATCTTTAAGTAGATAAAACCTTCACCTAAACAACAATAATTTTCTACACCGGAAAGCTATTGCATCATTAGTTTCTTTTCATAGTCTCTTGAACTTTGCTTAGGTTTATTTTTTTATTTCTATTTTTGAATTTATTTTCCGGGAAGCAAATCTTGCCGACCTGTGGAGGATTGTTTTCAGTACTAGAAGTGTTGCAGAAATTCTATTTTCCATTATTTAATTCCAGGTTTTTAATTCAATTATATTATTGTCTTTTTATTTATCAATCATGGTTGAATCACTATATGCTTGTTATTATTTTGTGTTTGTAATAAATAGTATGTCTGGCTAACTTCCCTGATACCGGTATGTAAGGTCATAAACCGAAGGGGTTCAGTAATAAATTGGCATAAACATTTTATAAAATACTTTTCTGGTTTGGTTTCTAACATTTAATATGAAAATTGTTTTGTTACGAGAGTAAAAGATAAACCAATACTAAAATCGATATAACGAGAATTTGAGTTTTTAGTCGGATATTGGTAATCAAACATTAGTTTAAATTCAACGAGAGCGGTTTAGGATTAATTAGATTCTATTTGTTTTCAAAAAGTATTTTTAGATTTTAAATGAGACAGCGAGAGCAAGTACTTAAGTTAAATAATATAGACCGGGTCAATAATCACGAGAGTGTGAGATAAAGGTTTTTAAATTGATAGTTTCTACTGAAACAGTATTTTGAATACTTAAGGTATACCAATAACTTACTGAATCCCCGAAGTCAGACGTATTACGTACCAGTGTCCCGTTATCAAATATTTCATTTAAGTCTAAGCTTATTTTAGTCCAACCTGTTGTACCCCAAAATTTGCCCTCCCATATTCTTCAAGATTTGCCAAAAAGCATGCTTCAAAATTCCCCAAGGGTTGCACAGTTCAAAGGCCTCCTAACAGTCAAAAACTAGGGTTTTGGTTCTGACAAAGAAAATGAAGTTTCCAAGGGTCCAATCAAGTCCCATATGCCTATAAACATGGTCAAGCATCCTCATACCAAGTTTCAAGACTTACAGCACAAAATTGCACAGTCAAAAACCCTAATTGCACTACAGTCAACTGCAGGGGCAAAATGGTCATTTGACAGTCAAAAGTTCAAATTTTTGGTCCGCATCTCATTTTGAAGCACAAAAATCATTTGATCAATGCTTGATCATGATTCTCAAAGTTTGGCTCAAAAAGTCTCAAGATGCAAAAGTTTCCATATTTGGACAATTGAAAAAGTCAACTGTAACTTGACCAGGGCATAACTTCCACATGGTTTATCATAAAAATTCCATCCAAAGCTCATTTTGAAGAGAAAGACATTTCCTACAACTCCTCTTCACACTTCAAGTCCAAGAAATGCTCTCACAAAAAGTTATCAATTTCAACATTATAGGTCATTTTCAAAAGTCAACAAAAAGGGACTTTAAGTCAAAGACCATAACTTGAGATTGATAAATCAAAATGACATGGGACCAAAGGCATTGGTTAGAGGACTTCAAGACCTTTCCAAAATGTCCAAGAACATGAGCAAAGCTTAAAAATTGAGCAAGATATGCCTTGTGGAAGTTGGGAAATTTTTGGATATTTTGAAAAGTCAACTTTGCTTCAAATGTCCTAAAAATTGCTAATGGGCCACATTTTCTTCCAAGATTCATCATCCAAATCATGTGCACGACCATTTGGCCCAAATGGAAGTTATTCATCATTTTTATTTTATTTATTTGAATTTTTAATTGCTAATAATTCATTTAATTAATTAAAATATGTGAAAAATACCATGGCAAGTTTTTTAAATCTTTTTATGCATGAAATACACTCAAGATTTGTGCATGATCAGATATAGAAAGAATCAATGTAATTAGGACATAATTGGTAGCAAATATGCAAGAAAAGATTGGAAAATATATGCATGGAAAATCAAATATCATTCCATCAATGCAAGGATTCTTTGGACCAAATTCTCAACCCTAATCATTCCAATACTTATACTCATGCAAACCCTAGTGCTCATGACCTGAAGCTGCGCCCAAAAAGCCATAGACAACCCTGCATTTTTTCAAGAAAACTCAAATACTGAAAACACGATTCTAAGGCTTTTCAAGATCAAATAACCATTCTATTGCGTTCCTGAGGCTTCAAGGAACGTGTTTGAATAAAGATCATCAACTCTAACGCCCAAAATTGGTATACAGAACTCAAGATTTTTCAAATTTTATTCATATTCGTATTTCAATTTTCAAGCATTCCCATTGCGTTTTTCTTGTGGATTCATACTAATTGATTGATTCTAAAGCTAACCATATAGTTTGATTGAGTTTTGCTTGCCCATACGCGATTTCACCATGGACGATTATTAGGGTTACCAAGCTGTGAAATTGGGCGTTTATGCATCTTGTAAAATTAGAACATCTCAGGGCCATGGTCAAAATCAGGACACTTGGACGAATCGAATGCAACAGTCGCGCCCAATTTATGAAGCAAGATGGCCTAATCGCTATTTTTGAAAAGGGCATATTTTGGGGGGGTTTAAAACCCCTGCAATTCAATTGATTTTTATTTCAGGTAAAGCGCAACAAGGAAGAAGAAGACGAGGTGTAAGGCGATGGTTGGTTCATTTGAATTTCGCGCTAAAATCACCCACTAACTCTTGTTTTGCTTTATGGTATTTGTTTTCTATTATATATTCAAAGTGCGTTGGTAGCTCAGCGGGCAGGCGTGTGATTTGGTAAACAGCAGGACCTGGGTTCGATCCCAGGTCCCCCTCCCTTTCCCTATATTTTTCTTCTAACCATGTTCATGTGCAGCTTGCTCCCTGATGACCATCCTACGCCCATAATCTCAATATGCCACTTGTCCCACTGCGTCCATCCTATGGCCAAGATTCAAAGCCTATGATATGTCTCAGTCAACACACATGCACGCCAGCATAAAAGTCAAACGAGGCCATAGACAAGTGGGCCAGAATTACTAGGAATATACCTCCAATTTGGGGACAGAACCCCCCATGGTTTGCTCTTCATTCTTTTTCCATATTTTTCTATTTTTCTTTATGTTAATTAGTTTTAATATAATTCTTTCAATTAATTTATTTTCATAAAATATAAAATAATATAAAAATCAGAAAAGACAAAAAATAAATATATTTGATTTAGTATTTTTGTAAATAAAGTCTTGTATCAATTAATTAGTTTTTATTCTAGGGTTAACATTTTCCTAATAAATTAAAAATTTGTAGAATTAGGTTTTAATTACTTTAATTACTTTTTCTTTTATTTTCTCATCACTAATAATTAATTATTTATTTTTATAAATCAAATTGCATTAATTAATTAGGTTTAATTTTAGGTTTAATTTTCATATTTTCTTAATAAATTAAAAATAGCTAGAATTAGGTTTTAATTTCATTTAATCCTCATAAAAAACCATAAATACAAAACCTCAAAAATCTTTTCTTTTTTTTCTTTAATTTAATTAATTTGTTAATCTTATTTTAATTTCATTAAAAAGGGTCCAACGCCCTCGCTTTCGACTTTTATTCTCTTCGCGCATTTTATTCTTATTCCTTCTTTTAAATATTAATGTAACTCTCCCAAAGCCGTGTAAATTTATATTTCTCGCACTTTCCTTTATCTTATGTCAAATCGGGTCCTGGATTTAATTTGGCGATGTGGACCCGCGCCTTTGTAATAGTTTAGGAACTTTACATTTCTCGCAACTTTTTAACTGTTAATAATTGCATGCAAGAATGAATGTCAAAATAAAAACAAAAGCGTAGATCACCCATGACATGAACAAGACAAAATATCTGAAAACGACACACAAATCACACACCACCCCTAGGGTACGCCTCACTGTTGCCTTGCCTCTCGAAAGGTGATCGTCGAGTAGAGGATGTCTTAGTAAGTCCTCATGATCCGGGAACCTGGCATGAGGGTAGCTTCTAAGGTATCTTCCTATTGCTCTGGTGATCACCATGTCCCGAACCTCGAATTGACCCGAACACCTCCAACGGTGGTGCTACCTACCTCTCAATGGTGGGATGACACTACTTTAAAGGACATTTACACAGACGAATTCCTTAGGGTAGGTAGACGACTCTAGATACTTGCTCTAATTTCAAAAACAAATCAAAAATACTTTTCACACCGACACCTTTTCAAAAAGCTTTCGAAAGCAATTTTTCAAACACTCTTGAGGACCGATACAAGAGTCGAACTGGAATTTTCAAAGAAACTTTTTAAAACCCACAGTTGAAAAGCAAACAAACCATTTTTGAAAACACAAGTGAGCAAGTATCTAAGAGCCCATGGATAACCATGGATAGAAAGGGTGCTAACACCTTCCCTTTCTATAACCTACCTCCCGAACCGAGAGCAATCTCTATAAGGAATTTTTCTGTGCTTTTGTCCTTTCCATTTGGAGAAAATAAAAGATGGTGGCGACTCTTGCTTCCGCGACATTTCGCGAACCAGCGTTAAACAGTCAGTTCCAGATCCACCGATCACAGAACTGGCGACTCTGCTGGGGATTAAACTTAAAGTGAGGTGTACCTTAGGACTAAGATCACTGTGTTTTCAATTGCTTTCTTTGCTTGCTTTAAATTGTGGGACTGTCTTGGGAGTTCTATAGATCCTAACCCGAATCTGGGGGATACCTTCTTAGAAAGTAGCAACAAGGCTGTGAGGGAACTGTGCGGGGTATACCGACATGATTGAAACAGTCTGCTACGTTGATGTGACACTTTGGTGTGTACCGGTAACCCTTGAGTTCAGTCAAGGAGAGTATGGGGCCTCCGCGTGGTGTCATGAAGCATCAACAGACCTTAGGAACCTTAATTGAACTATCTTGGCCTCTTTAGGGTAGTGAGATAACTAACTTTGGTGCAGTCCGAGGTTGGTTGATACTCGATACTACACTCAATTGAGGGTTGTTTTCCTGGAATATTTCGGTCGCCAGTTCAGTGGCTAAATTGAAACGATGAACAATGAAAACAATCCAGTGATGTTGGGACCTGTAGAACCCGGTTACTTCTAATAGGACAGGTTTTGAGCCCACCAACTTCAAGAGGGTAATACCTAGCCCCATGCTGGCCTAAACTCTAAGGGCTTCTTTTGTGTGACTTGTGTGCCTTCCAACTTGACTATTTGCATGCTTGTTGTCTGACACTTGAGAGTCTTGCAGGTTTTGTTTATAGTCTTTGATTAGGACTCATAACAGGGTTTACCTACATTATCCCATGCATAGCATAACACCATACCATTGCATGCATCCTGCATAAAGACTAACCCGTTTCAAGGATCTCAAGGGCTTGTGATGCAGGTCATGATGAACAAAATGTCTAGCAAGGGGCAAAGGGGATTTATTTTCCTCTAGCCAAGGTTGTCAGGGGCTATGACCCACTGGATATGGTGAGGCTTTTGACCCTTGAAGAAGGACTCTCTACAACAGGAAGTTCCTTCAATCAAGATACCGGATTCGAATTCTAGCAAGTTTCTTTGTCTACCCCGTGAGGTCCTTGAAAACATTACATGCATGTCATACACATCATTGCATAACAGGTATCCTTGTTGCAGGTCACTTACCTTTCTCGCTGTTTATTTCAGCAATGGCTTCCCAACAAGATAACCAGGACCTTCTTGCTCAAGAGACTCGGTTCGGGGAAATCCTCTTGAATCTATCCAAGGGGCAGGAGGAGCTAAGGACACTTCTCATGGAAACTTTGGTCAGGAACAGCGCTGAGGACGAACGGCTGAAATGGATGCAATGAAAGCCCAAATGCTGGGGCAGGGGACTGCCATTCAAGGTTTAGCTCAAAGACAAGAAGAGCTCGGTGTTCTCATCAACCAACTGCTTCAGAGTAACCAACTGGGGCAAACGTCTAAGGGTAAAGAGCCAGTCATCGTTCAACCACCTTTGAAACAAGGAGATAAGGGGAGAGCTCCTCAAAGGGCTTCAGGGTTACAAACTCAGCATCAACCTCACCAGCTCCAATCAGACAAACCCAAGAGGCAATTCACCCAGCTCAACATGTCGCTGTTTCAAGCTTTACAACGCCTGTTGAGGTTGAACCTGATCACATTAAGGGCTCATCCCCGGAACCCCAACACAACATCTCCTGTCTATGATCCCAATAAAAGGTGCGCCTACCACTCTGTCTGTCCAGGACATGATACAAATGAGTGTTGGGCTCTGAAGAACAAGATCCAGGACCTGATTGATGAAGGAGCATTGGAGTTCACACAAGATGGTCAGGCTGAGTTTTTCTACCATCCCTCCAAGGCTCACCATTTAAAGTGACAAGCCCTGAGACTAGAAAACTTTTGTTCATTCGAATGTTCAAGTTGTGTTGTTCTTTGATTGTTTAAGCATTTACTCATGTTAAAACGTTGTCATTTCATTAATGCATCGCATATGTCTGTTTTGAAGCCATATATTCGTATTCACTATACGCAAATTATTTTCATATTTTTACTGATGATCAACGCTCGATTAATAATTCTAAGCCTCTTGAGGGAGGATGACGAAAACGATACCACGATCTTTACAATATGCTTTTGAACAGACCCCGCTGATGAGGTACAGGCATTGTTTCAATCCCTAAACACTGGAGTTATAAGGATGATAATCCCTCGTCAACCCCTCTAAGCCAAAGAAGTAGGAGTTTTTCTTTTCGAAATTTAAAACCCTTAATCATAACCTGGGGCAGGGTAGTCTCTCAGTTAATCCAAGTGCATAGCGAATGGCACCAAAGAGGTCCTTACAAAACAAACAAAAGACAGTGATGGTTCCGAACAATCATAAGGATAGGCAGTCATGATATCTCTCAAAATAAAAAAGCCCAATAAGTCAAAAAACCTATGAAGGAGACTTACGAAGCTGGGGCACCCCGCTGACTGTAATTCCAAAAAAAGAAAACAGTTCAGGCAAAAAAAAAGGGGATAACAAAATAATAAAAGAAAGAGGTCCTATAAAACCTCAACAACGAAAAGAAATGACTGCCTATTCAAAATAAATTGTCAACATCTGAATCATCACCGGAAAATCAGAGCAAAGACTCAAACAAGGTCTAACGTATGATCAACTAAGTTTAGGTTTGGAGAACGTCACGAAGAGCGGGTGGGTACAAATAAAATTTGAGCCTTTATCCTTTGTTTCTTAAACCGTGAACCAGGCCACGCTACAACCCTTGAAAGTCCTAGCTGAAGCATGGGTTAGTTCGAAAGCATACTGTTACGAAAAGGTATCCTGACTCCTTAAGGCCTACGGTAAATACGGAGTTGACATCACGTTTTACAAACATTCACTTGTTTTATGAAAAAGAACGCATTTTCAAAATCTTCAAGACAGACATAAGCTTTGCATTTTTAACATAACTTTGTTTGCATATGACTTTTTGTTTGAACAGCAGAGAAATTCGCACGACGAATATCTTATGAACGAAAGTCTTCTCCACAAAAGAGTCACCTCAAATGGAAGAAACACTTCCAATCAAGGGGCATGACATGATCATGGTCCATCATCTGGGGCAGTCCAATCAAGATTCGGAGAATCTCTCAAAGGCCAAATAGCCTGGGGCAAATCTCCGCCTGAGTCACTTGGGGCATTCCAACAACGAATCTTGCCTGATCAAACACCTTCTGGTGGCGTGACAAAACACTTCTAACAGGTGCACCTCCCTACATTCTGAAAGCACGAACATAGTCGAAAAATACTACGCAAAATCAAAGACCCGCTAGGTTGACACACCTAGGCAAAAAATAAGGGCTTCCCGGCGAACCAAAAGGGTTCGGGTAAAATGAAGGGATGAAATGAAAAATCTGTACACCCGGCAAGTCGAAAACCTGAAAAGGCGGCTTGGGCAAAAATGGGTATCCCGGTGGACTGAAAACCCGAAAGGGCGGTCCAGGCAAAAGTTAGGGATCAAAGCGTACGACTATGTCTCGGCATCTCGTCACTTGCCTACTAGAAGAAGATTTGTCAAATCGGCAGTCAACAGGCGCCTCCACAGGTATCTTCCTCTCCCACATCAGAAACAGGGGCAGTAATGAGTTGTCTAAGCAATCTAGTTTCTCTGTCCATCAAGGTACCAAGATAGGTTCGGCTGAAGAACATAACCAGATATCTTAATTCCCCAAAGAGTGAGCCAGCAAGTCAGTGCACTCTCCCCAAGCAAAGCTACTGTCAGCCTTAAGGAAGTTGAGTATCCTTCAGCAGATCGCAACATTCCCCAACAATATACAGACATTCTTAGCAAGCATCCCCGACAGTCTTGGCCTAAAGATTGTTCCCCTGCAGTATATCAAACATTCAATGGAGTCACTTCCCCGATACAGCTCAAAACTTCCCCAGAAGAGTCCAATCTAGTTTCCCCGGGAAAGTTGGAATCCATCTCCCCAAGCAGTAAGCTTATCCCCAGTAGATTCTGGAAGCTTATCCTCGCAGAATACGAACGCGTCTCCCGGTTTTATTCAAGAGTTATTTCCTTACCAGGATATAACTGGGTTATCCTCAGCCAAAAGCCACGAGAAGATCGTCCTCGGCGAAGTCTTCCTATCCCCCAGCGAAGTCTATCAACACTTCCAACACAACAAGGGTATCCCCAGCAAGTTATTATCAACAACTCAACAAAGTACCTCTATCCCCACAGAGTATGGTTTCCCAACAAGATCGCTAGAATACTTTTCTCCTCGCAGAGTAATCCATTCGCCAAGTTTATTCCCCAACGGAGTTATCTTCTCCTACCGGTATTCTTGCAACTATCATCATCCCCAGCGGAGGCAACAAAGCACTACTCTCCAACATCAGCCCAGGATATGATTTCCCGGCACCCGTCAAGGATTTATTTTCCTAAGACGAAAACATACATTCATAAACATCACATACATCATTATAGCATGCATATACGCATCATATCTTACAAATCTCATTTATGTTGAGAACATCATTGCTTGATCCATATCACGCATTGCATATGACTGACCTTTACCTTCCAGGAAAGATCCAGTTAAGTTCTCAGCTACATTTCAAGACCTAGACCGGTTCAGTTAAATCGACCCTAAGATTTTTCTGTTTCTTATCCAGTCAAAGGCCTTCTCTGGTTCAGTCAGATCGACCCTAAGATCTCCCTGTTTCTTATCCAGTTGAAGATTTCAAGACCTAGACCGGTTCAGTTAAATCGACCCTAAGATTTTTCTATTTCTTATCCCGTCAAAGGCCTTCTCTGGTTCAGTCAGATCGACCCTAAGATCTCCCTGTTTCTTATCCAGCTGAAGACATTCCAAGACCTAGACCGGTTCAGTTAAATCGACCCTAAGATTTTCCTGTTTCTTATCCAGTCAAAGGCCTTCTCTAGTCCAGCTAAATCGACCCCTAACAGATTTTCCTGATAAAGACTCAGTAGAAGATATCCAAGATTCTCTCAATGATTACTGTTGAGGTTGAAGTCGCCTATGGTTCTCTCCCCGTTACTGCAGAGGTAGTAATCATGCCCAGATTCTCTCAGCGTTACTGTTGAGGTTGAAGTCGTCCAAGATTCTCTCAATGATTACTGTTGAGGTTGAAGTCGCCTATGGTTCTCTCCCCGTTACTGCGGAGGTAGTAATCGTCCCCAGATTCCCTCAGCGTTACTGTTGAGGTTGAGGTCGTCCAAGATTCTCTCAATGATTACTGTTGAGGTTGAAGTCACCTATGGTTCTCTCCCCGTTACTGCGGAGGTAGTAATCGTCCCCCAATTCTCTCAGCGTTCCTGTTGAGGTAGTAATCGTCCAAGGTTCTCTCACCGTTCCTGTTGAGGTAGTAACCATCCCTGGTTCATTCATCACCTTTTGAAGATCCACATCCAGCTCCTGTAACCAGTCAGGACACGTCTATACAAAGAATCTGAAGACCAGCTCCTGCGACAAGTCAGGTAATCATTTTCTTTTGCAGGTACGCAAGCTCTCGCTAAGGAATCTCTTACGCGATCAACATCCAGATGGCATCTATAAGCCCATCCACCTTCCATCATCTCTCAGCATGGCATCTATAAGCCCATCATCCTATTCATCAATCTCCAAATGGAATCTGTAAGCCCATTCCCATCATCACACTACTATGTGAGCGCAAATTTCTGGGCACTCTAGTGTTCAATCATCTTCCACCTTCAGATTACGAAAGGCACGTCAGCCAATCTACATCCTCAGGTCTAAGAAGATTGAACATGGGAAACTGTTGTACCCCAAAATTTTCCCTCCCATATTCTTCAAGATTTGCCAAAGAGCATGCTTCAAAATTCCCCAAGGGTTGCACAGTTCAAAGGCCTCCTAACAGTCAAAAACAAGGGTTTTGGTTCTGACAAAGAAAATGAAGTTTCCAAGGGTCCAATCAAGTCCCATATGCCTATAAACATGGTCAAGCATCCTCATACCAAGTTTCAAGACTTACAGCACAAAATTGCACAGTCAAAAACCCTAATTGCACTACAGTCAACTGCAGGGGCAAAATGGTCATTTGACAGTCAAAAGTTCAAATTTTTGGTCCGCATCTCATTTTGAAGCCACAAACATCATTTGATCAATGCTTGATCATGATTCTCAAAGTTTGGCTCAAAAAGTCTCAAGATGCAAAAGTTTCCATATTTGGACAATTGAAAAAGTCAACTGTAACTTGACCAGGGCATAACTTCCACATGGTTTATCAGAAAAATTCCATCCAAAGCTCATTTTGAAGAGAAATACATTTCCTACAACTACTCTTCACACTTCAAGTCCAAGAAATGCTCTCACAAAAAGTTATCAATTTCAACATTATAGGTCATTTTCAAAAGTCAACAAAAAGGGACTTTAAGTCAAATACCATAACTTGAGATTGGTAAATCAAAATGACATGGGACCAAAGGAATTGGTTAGAGGACTTCAAGACCTTTCCAAAATGTCCAAGAACATGAGCAAAGCTTAAAAATTGAGCAAGATATGCCTTGTGGAAGTTGGGAAATTTTTGGATATTTTGAAAAGTCAACTTTGCTTCAAATGTCCTAAAAATTGCTAATGGGCCACATTTTCTTCCAAGATTCATCATCCAAAGCATGTGCACGACCATTTGGCCCAAAGGGAAGTTATTCATCATTTTTATTTTATTTATTTGAATTTTTAATTGCTAATAATTCATTTAATTAATTAAAATATGTGAAAAATACCAAGGCAAGTTTTTTAAATCTTTTTATGCATGAAATACACTCAAGATTCGTGCATGATCAGATATAGAAAGAATCAATGTAATTAGGACATAATTGGTAGCAAATATGCATGAAAAGATTGGAAAATATATGCATGGAAAATCAAATATCATTCCATCAATGCAAGGATTCTTTGGACCAAATTCTCAACCCTAATCATTCCAATACTTATACTCATGCAAACCCTAGTGCTCATGACCTGAAGCTGCGCCCAAAAAGCCATAGACAACCTTGCATTTTTTCAAGAAAACTCAAATACTGAAAACACGATTCTAAGGCTTTTCAAGATCAAATAACCATTCTATTGCGTTCCTGAGGCTTCAAGGAACGTGTTTGAATAAAGATCATCAACTCTAACGCCCAGAATTGGTATACAGAACTCAAGATTTTTCAAATTTTATTCATATTCGTATTTCAATTTTCAAGAATTCCCATTGCGTTTTTCTTGTGGATTCATACTAATTGATTGATTCTAAAGCTAACCATATAGTTTGATTGAGTTTTTCTTGCCCATACGCGATTTCACCATGGACGATTATTAGGGTTACCAAGCTGTGAAATTGGGCGTTTATGCATCTTGTAAAATTAGAACATCTCAGGGCCATGGTCAAAATCAGGACACTTGGACGAATCGAATGCAACAGTCGCGCCCAATTTATGAAGCAAGATGGCCTAATCGCTATTTTTGAAAAGGGCATATTTTGGGGGGGTTTAAAACCCCCGCTATTCAATTGATTTTTATTTCAGGTAAAGCGCAACAAGGAAGAAGAAGACGAGGTGTAAGGCGATGGTTGGTTCATTTGAATTTCGCGCTAAAATCACCCACTAACTCTTGTTTTGCTTTATGGTATTTGTTTTCTATTATATATTCAAAGTGCGTTGGTAGCTCAGCTGGCAGGCGTGTGATTTGGTAAACAGCAGAACCTAGGTTCGATCCCAGGTCCCCCTCCCTTTCCCTATATTTTTCTTCTAACCATGTTCATGTGCAGCTTGCTCCCTGATGACCATCCTACGCCCATAATCTCAATATGCCACTTGTCCCACTGCGTCCATCCTATGGCCAGGATTCAAAGCCTATGATATGTCTCAGTCAACACACATGCACGCCAGCATAAAAGTCAAACGAGGCCATAGACAAGTGGGCCAGAATTACTAGGAATATACCTCCAATTTGGGGACAGAACCCCCCATGGTTTGCTCTTCATTCTTTTTCCATATTTTTCTATTTTTCTTTATGTTAATTAGTTTTAATATAATTCTTTCAATTAATTTATTTTCATAAAATATAAAATAATATAAAAATCAGAAAAGACAAAAAATAAATATATTTGATTTAGTATTTTTGTAAATAAAGTCTTGTATCAATTAATTAGTTTTTATTCTAGGGTTAATTTTAACATTTTCCTAATAAATTAAAAATTTGTAGAATTAGGTTTTAATTACTTTAATTACTTTTTCTTTTATTTTCTCATCACTAATAATTAATTATTTATTTTTATAAATCAAATTGCATTAATTAATTAGGTTTAATTTTAGGTTTAATTTTCATATTTTCTTAATAAATTAAAAATAGCTAGAATTAGGTTTTAATTTCATTTAATTCTCATAAAAAACCATAAATACAAAACCTCAAAAATCTTTTCTTTTTTTTCTTTAATTTAATTAATTTGTTAATCTTATTTTAATTTCATTAAAAAGGGTTCAACGCCCTCGCTTTCGACTTTTATTCTCTTCGCGCATTTTATTCTTATTCCTTCTTTTAAATATTAATGTAACTCTCCCAAAGCCGTGTAAATTTATATTTCTCGCACTTTCCTTTATCTTATGTCAAATCGGGTCCTGGATTTAATTTGGCGATGTGGACCCGCGCCTTTGTAATAGTTTAGGAACTTTACATTTCTCGCAACTTTTTAACTGTTAATAATTGCATGCAAGAATGAATGTCAAAATAAAAACAAAAGCGTAGATCACCCATGACATGAACAAGACAAAATATCTGAAAACGACACACAAATCACACATCACCCCTAGAGTACGCCTCACTGTTGCCTTGCCTCTCGAAAGGTGATCGTCGAGTAGAGGATGTCTTAGTAAGTCCTCATGATCCGGGAACCTGGCATGAGGGTAGCTTCTAAGGTATCTTCCTATTGCTCTGGTGATCACCATGTCCCGAACCTCGAATTGACCCGAACACCTCCAACGATGGTGCTACCTACCTCTCAATGGTGGGATGGCACTACTTTAAAGGACATTTATACAGACGAATTCCTTAGGGTAGGTAGACGACTCTAGATACTTGCTCTAATTTAAAAAACAAATCAAAAATACTTTTCACACCGACACCTTTTCAAAAAGCTTTCGAAAGCAATTTTTCAAACACTCTTGAGGACCGATACAAGAGTCGAACTGGAATTTTCAAAGAAACTTTTTAAAACCCACAGTTGAAAAGCAAACAAACCATTTTTGAAAACACAAGTGAGCAAGTATCTAAGAGCCCATGGATAACCATGGATAGAAAGGGTGCTAACACCTTCCCTTTCTATAACCTACCTCCCGAACCGAGAGCAATCTCTATAAGGAATTTTTCTGTGCTTTTGTCCTTTCCATTTGGAGAAAATAAAAGACGGTGGCGACTCTTGCTTCCGCGACATTTCGCGAACCAGCGTTAAACAGTCAGTTCCAGATCCACCGATCACACAACCCAAAACCTAAGATTAATTATTAGTCTTAGCTTTGCACGATGACTTTAGATAGCAGTAATTTGATTATCAATTCTTGTGGGTTCAATATCTTTTAAAACTACACGATTAGACTGTGCACTTGCAGTTACTACACCCGATAGACTCTTAAAGTCGTGATCAAGTTTTTGGCGCCATTGTCGGGGACTGATTTAGTCGATATTGTGACTCCTTTGTTATACAGTATAGACTAAGGAAACAAATTTTATTTACCTTTATCCATTGATTGTATGTCAAACACTCGCTCTTAAGGCGAAGAGTTAAAGCAACCAATCGACGAGGTCAAGCGTTTTATTAGTATAAGATGCCGAATTAGAGAATACCAAATTAAGTACAATCTTCCCGAATTCAATCTTCCTGATTTATCTCTTTCAGAAATAAGAATGGATGAAGGACCCCAAAATCGTCCTTTGAAGGATTATGCTTCCCCATCGCAGGAGGAACCTCACAATAACATTGCTGCCCACGTTATCGCTCGGAACAATTTCGAGTTGAAACCTTCATTTTTACAAGCTTTCCAACAAAATCAATTTTTGGGATGTCCTACAGATGATCCACACTTACATTTGTCCGTGTTTGTGCAGTACGCAGACACAGTAAAAGCAAATGGTGTCAGCCCCAAAGCAATAAGACTTTGTCTTTTCCCTTTTTCACTAAGAGATAGAGCTAGAGCTTAACTTCAGTCTCTACCATCCAACTCTGTTACCACATGGAACGAGTTGAAGAAAGTTTTTCTAGCACGATATTTTTCGCCGAGTAAGACAGTTATGCTAAGATCAAATATCAATGGTTTTAAACAAAAGGAAAGTGAATCTCTTTTCGAAGCATGGGAAATATACAAAGACATGTTGTGACTTTGTCCACATCATGGTCTAAAAGAATGGCTGACCATCCACACCTTTTACAATGGTCTCTTGTATAACATAACCCTAACTATTGACGCTGCAGCTGGCTGCACATTGATGGATAAACCTTATCATGACGCTTATCATCTTATCGAAAGTATGGATCAAAACCATTACCAGTGCGGAAGAGATAGAACCATTATGGAGAAACCTCAAACGAAAGGCGGTATGTACGAAGTTAGCCGCTTATACCAAGTTAACGCTAAGGTAGAAGCTCTTACCCAAAAGACAGAAAACATGACCACAACTCCCGCAGCCACCGTGGTTGTAGTAGCTCCAACTTGTTATTTATGCGAACTTCACGCACATGCTGCACCCAAATGTCCACTTTTAACAGGAGTACCAATTGATCAAGTGAATTATGCTCAAGGAAACCCGTACGGGAATACCTATAATCCTTCTTGGAAAAACCAACCAAAATTTTCGTACAAGAACAACAATGCATTATATGCACCTGGGAAAGCTCCTACTACACCACCAGGATACCAGAAATCCGCCCAAATTACTCCAAATGTTCCTAGGAAATCCAATATAGAGATCATGATAGAAAACTTCGTAGCCACTCAAGCTCAACAAAACAAAAATTTTCTAAATCAAAACATACATACTGGTGAACAACTAAAGCAACTATCAAACAAGGTTGATTCCCTAGCCACTCATAACAAAATGCTTAAAACACAAATCTCTCAAGTGTCTCAACAACAAGCGGCTACAACTGGCACTTTTCCTGGCCAACCACAACTGAATCTGAAAGGTCATGCTAATGTTGTAATACTTCGGAGTGAAATGGGAGTAGAAGGACCAGCTGACCCAAGAACCAAAAATCCAGGCATGTACCAGAGTACTGGTAAACCAACTGAGAAGAAATACAAAACAAAAGAAGATGAGAAGGGAGATGAAAGCACAGAGGCAGGAGAGAGAGAAAAACCATACGTACCTCCGCCACCGTACAAACCACTAATACCATACCCGTAACGGTTAGCTAAATCTAAAAATATAGGGTAATTTAAGAAATTTGTAGAACTTCTGAAACAACTAAATATCAGTATACCTTTTACAGAAGTCATCACGCAAATGCCCTTCTATGCTAAGTTCCTTAAAGAAATCTTATCCAATAAGAAAAAGCTCAAAGACAACGAAACTGTTATGCTTACTGCGGAGTGTAGTGCTATAATATAAAACAACATGCCTCTTAAGCTGAAAGACCCTGGTAGTTTTTCCATACCATGTGTAATCGGAAAATTCGTCATAAACAAAGCTCTATGTGACTTGGGATCCAATATTAGTCTAATGCCTTTATTAATCTCCAAAAGGTTAAATATGAGATAATTGCGACAAACAAGAATGTATGTACAACTATCTGATCGTTCAGTAAAGTTTCCTTTAGGAATGCTTGAAAACGTTCATGTACGTATTGGACAATTTTATATCCCCACTGGTTTCATTATTATGGATATCAAAAAAGATTCCAGCATCCCTATTGTTTTACCCCAAAAATTTCCCTCTCTATTCTCAAGACATTTCTCATAAAAGATCTCAAATGCTCAAGGATTCTCAAGGGTTTGATCAGATAAGCTCACCTCCCAAGCCTTGAGCCTTCAAATTAGGGTTTTGATTTTCTCAAGGACAATTGGAATTTTGATGCCTAAAATGACTTTCATGATTCATTATTGGTATTCAAGATTACTCATACCAAGTTTCAAGCCTTGCATCGTAAATTTACTCAGTCAATTGCTCAAATGACTGAAAATCAATTGTATTGGGTAAAAAGTCAACTATGGTAAATATTAGTCAAACTTCATGATTTTTGGCCAACATAAACATTTTGAGATCATATTCATAAATTGATCAAGGTTTGATCACAATGCTTCAAGAAAATCACTTAAATCATCAAAGGAGCAAAATTGTCAAAATTAGGATTTTGACTAAGAATGAGTGATCAGTGATTCTTGACCTAGTACATGACCTAATGACTTGAAGTATGATCTCAAGTATTCAAACACATCATGTTAACCTAATTTCATGTCTCAAATCATTTCTCAAGATCAAAAGGTTGATAGTTGAATTTTTGATCAACTGATGAAAAGTCAACTAATACACAAAAAGTCAAACTTTGACTTTTTGGTCAACATTGAATTTCAAAGGTCAAGATTCATCAAGACATTCAAAAATATAAAACTTGGTCAACAAGAATCAAGAAAGTAAAAAATGTCAACAAAAAAGTCAAGATTTCTAATACTTAGAAAAATTTGAAGTGTTTTTTAACCTTGATAATTTCACTACTTCATGACAAATTTTCACCATGACGCAAGATATTCAAGGAAAACTTTCAACATGAAAGTTGTAGATCTTGATGAATTTTACAAATTTTTCCCTTAGGGTTGATGTCCAAAAAATTCTTAGATTTGAAGATATAAGCTCATAAAGTCATGACATTTTTCATAAAACACTTAGTGAAAATTTTAGCAAGCTTATGAAGATTTTTAACCTAACTTATTGACCAATTTTCACCTAGTTCCAAGATGATTTAGCCAAAGTGGTCAACATGAAGGTTTTAGACAATGTATCGAGATTTCCAAAATGTCCAAGAACTTGAAGAGATCATTATTGAGCTAAGAGAATCGAAGATAAGAAGTTAGGCATCCATTCTTGAATTACAAGTCATTTTCTTGATGAACACATAATCCAATCTCAATGTTATGCTGCATAATCTTGCTTTGCAGACCTTCTAACTTGTGTATATATCCATAATTAATGGATTACACAAAATTTTGAGCTACGATCTAAGTGGTCTAAGCATTGTCCAAATCAATTTGCAATTTTGGGGGAGAAAGTTAACATTGTCATTCTTAAAAAGCAATCTTTATGCACAAAGTCAATTCTTGAGCCTCTCACTTGTTCCCTCTGATCATACTCCATCTACAAGGTCCGAAACATTGTGATTAAAGTGTTTAACCACTATATGATCAAAGGTACAAGGCATTGAAACTTGATTTTTCAAGAAAATCACATGTTGAGCTTAACATGTGATTTTGAATTCTGATCAACTTGAGCTTCTCTAACCTTTTCCTATAAATAGAGACACTATTTTGCAAGATAGTACACAAATTTACAAGTCCTCAAACTCCCTCAAACTCTCCTAAACCAGAATTTGCATAAAAACCTCCATAGCTTGTCATTTCTTACCTTGAACTTCCATCTCACAAATCCCTCGTGCATTTTCACTTCTAATCATTTACAAAGCTTTCGTACATCATATACAACTCATCCCCATCCCTGTTTCACAAATGTAACTTCATCTTTCAAACGCAAAACTCAGCTCTGTAACTTGACTTCTCCAGCACGATTCAGGAAATCTCATCACAAAGTAAGAGTTGCATTAGTTTCCTAGGAGTCCAGCGAAGATATCTAGATCATCACAACACTTCCAGGGGTGCTCAAACTCCATACACGATTTTCAGTTTTAAGGTAAGTTTTCTCAACTTTGAACTCTCTCTACAAGCATCATTAATAGTTACTTTGTGAATGAAAAATGTAGACATCATAGTCCTGAAGCTAACCATGCCTTTAGTTTTCATTTATGTTGCCTGAGTGATGCGAATTTTGAGTTTGAACTTTATGAAAAAATTAGGTTTTATTTGGTACCAACATAAATTCATGTTTATCTTTGAGAATTAGCTTTAGTTATTTATATGGTTGGATTCATGGTAAAATTTCAAGCAAGTTTCATGTTTACATTTTCTGATTTGGTTGAGAAATGAGGAAGTTCCAAAAATAAAAAAAAATGGTGTTGTTGGTTCTGATACGCGCGCAAGGTTGAAGATGAAGTTCAAAATTTTAGAAACAAGTTTATTTTAAGTTTATTGCAAGTTGTATTACTCACGAATGAAACAGCCACCCTAGTGGTAGAGGAAGCGTGCGTAAGGCATTGTACTATAGGGACCTGGGTTCGAGCCCCAATGGTACCCTTTTGTTTATTTCATATTTCTTTGTATTAGATCATGTGCAGGCCAAACTAGCGCGAGTACCACGCGCCCTTCTCCATCACGATCATATCAGCCAAGCCATCAAATCCAATACACCAAGGCGCATGTCCATGATACACTCTCAGAATACATTCACACTGGATTAACAAACGTTAGAATTTTGCTTCTGGGCCATTGACTGGGTTTCTTCCATGCACTCCTCTTTCTACTAAAACGCAGCACAAGCCAAATGATCTTCTTTATTTTATTTTGTTTTGTTTTCTGATTTCAAACAAAAACAGACTTGGGCCTTTTCACTTTTTCACTTTTTAACCCCCAAGCCCAATATTTTCATATTCTTTATATTTTTTTTTACTTATTTATTTATTTTATTTAAACTAAAAATACAAAAAATTTTTTTTTTCTTAAATTAAAAATATTTTAATTTAAATACTTTATTTCTATTTTTTTTTACTAAATTAGATTTTATTAGTTCTTTTACATCATAAAATATTGTCTTTTCTACATTAAAAAAATTATTTTCTAAACAAATCAAATTAGACTTAGGTTTTATATTAATTAACTTAGGTTTTAGGTTTTGATTAAATAATTAATTAACTTTTCTTGTAATTAAATTTAATTAGGTTAACATTAAACCTTTTTCTATCAAAAAACCCTAAAAAAAAAATTATTTCTTCCTCTTTACATTTTGTACATTCTATTCATGTTCAATAGTTTGTAATAGATAATTAGGTTTCTCCCCCTATTCACAAACTTGTACCCCCATTCCCAAAGCATTGTAATAGCATAGGACATTTAAATTCCGCAATTTATCGCTTTCCTTATTACTGTTAGTAATTAGGGTTTGCATGACAAGATTCAAAATCAAACATTAGACAACCCTAATCCAAAGATAAATACCTAAAAATAAAACACTTTGCACACATGCACCTCTAGGGTAACCCACACTTGCTGCCTCAGACTAAAACATGAAGGGGTGAAAAACACAAGAAGGGGGGGTTGAATTGTAAAACTGAAATCTTAAAGCAATTGACAAGATATTTTTATCCTGGTTCGTTTGATCTCAAACTACTCCAGTCCACCCGTCAAGGTGATTTCGCCTCTCTCCAACGAGGTCTTAATTCACTATATTCAACTGAATATTACAGACTGCTTTAACAACTGCTAAAGCCTTCTTGATTCAAATCACAATCCGGTTTGTCAAGGCAACACTTTCTTACAAAGGTATAAAACAATGTGTGTGAATGTTTTCTACAAAACTTTATCACAACTGTGATGTATACACAAATGAAGCTTAGAATACTAGGTTGCTAAACACTAATGGAGTATCAGAGTTTGTGGTTTAGCAAAACTGGTTGATGAAGATTATTGTTCAGCTTTGTGCGTGTAGAGATTTGGAGAGCATTAGCCATTATAATCTTCGAAGCCTTGTTTATATAGCACTTGAGAAGATGAACGTTGAATGCAATATTCTTGATTCAATGCTAATAACAAGCTTTCCTTTTTGAGCAGATCTTGTCTGGAATGAGGCCGTTGGAATTGATTAGCTTTCAATGCACAGTACCGTTGCTTCTTCAATGCACGTTCTGGCTTGGCTCATTCTGATTCTGCTTCGCTGCTGATGAACTATTGTGTTTCTGTATCAGAGTGTTTACGCGCAGTTCTGTTCATCAAGCTACAGCATGTACGTGAGTTGATCATCTGATCTTGACGTTCTGATTCAGCAACTTCTGATGTTGGTGTATGAAATCAAATTCTGATGCTGAATAATTGATCTTGCTTATTTTAATCAGCGTATCTGCAAGTCAGAGCATAGTAATTTTAGGCAGCATATAGTTCAATCATGAAACATTTAAATACTATATCTTTTCACTTTGTTATCATCAAAACTCAAATATAGGGTAGTAGATTCAAACATTGTTCTAACAATCTCCCCCTTTTTGATGATGACAAAAACTAGATATTTTAAATGAAAAATAACGTGAAAAGGTATCTGGGAAATGTTTCAGAGTTAAGAAGTAAGGAGAAATAAGAGTTAAGAGATACTCCCCCTGAGTTTGTTACTTCCCTTTGATATACGTGTTCTTCAGGATCAAATCTTTTTCTTTCTTTGAACATCAGATTATAAGAGTCTTTGACTTAGCAGAGAGCAGAGCTTCAGAGCTTTTCTTGTCAGAGCTTTGCTTTGGATCAGAGTATTAGGTCGATCAGAACTTCATATTTGATCAGAGCAACATTGATCAGAGCTTCTACATTTTGATCAGAGCTTCTAGCTTCTAGTCTTCATAGTGTTCAGGAGCTTCCTTGTGCCTGTAGACTTTAAACAAAACAGAAAAACATTTCAAGTAATAGAGTTAGAATGTTTGAGAATTTCTGTCTAGTTAGCCGTTATTGATTTTAAATATCATTCGTTCTCCCCCTTTTTGTCAGCAATCAAAAAGTGTCGGTGATGTGCTAAAACAATTTAGAACAGAAAAACTAATTATATTAAAATAGTTCAGAGCAAAAGAACATTACACAAACATAGTCAAAACAGTACATCAGAAAATGAAGAAAGCATGAAAAAGTTATGCATGAAAAAGATTTAAGGTTGAGGTGGCATGCGTGAGAACAGGCTTTCCAGCATCGCTTGAATCTTTTCAGAAGTTTCATTCTGCTTCTGAACCATGGTGACAACAGTGTCAATTTTGCTGTCTTGTACATCCATTCTTGCTTTCATCTTCTGATCATTGTCGTCCATCCGCTGCTGAAGACGTAAGTCATTCAGCCTTAATTCTTCCAGAGCCTGCCTGTCCAAGGCAGCTTGAGAACTTTCAGAAGGAGGAAGCTTCTCAGAACTTTCAGCTACATCTTCTGCTGGATTTTCTTCCTGAATGGTCTTGTCCTCTGATGGTTGCACCTGTGCAGCTTGCTGTTTCTCCAACCAAGGTTCACTGTCCAGAGGAAGCACAACTTCTTGAGGCAGCTGACTTTCAACTTCCTTCAGCAGCTTGCTGAAGTTCTGTTGAGCCTGCTCATAGTTGACGTCCTGCAGCTTGAGTGCTTCAGCACGTACCCATAATCTGAACTGTGACCAGAGCTGATCAGAAGCAGCTGGGTCAATCATCCCAGGACAGACTTGCTTCAAAGAAGCAATCCATTGCAGCACACCTGTTTCAAAATTCAAAATACCAGAGCCAACATCTGGTTGCTTTGGTTTTGGGATAGCAATTTTGTGTCTTAAATCAGCAAGACGTTCAAGACTGGTTAAGTCAATGAAGATCCTGCTGGGGTTTTCAGAGGATTGGTTTTCAGAGGTTTGCTGAGATGCTGTTGGTTTTGGAGGAGGGGTATCAGAGTCAGATATTTCGATTGGAGTGGTAGGAGTTTTTGGAGGTGTCGATTCTAATGAGGATGGCAACTGGGCCCTGACAATAGTGGTTCCACATGGCAACTGGATTGCCAGTGGTGAAGGTTGAGGTGAGTGAGGGTCAGAATGATGAGGAGAAGGGGTTTCATAGTGGTGAAACTCTGTTTGTGGTGAAGGTGGATTATTTTCTGGTTGAGGAGGTGGAATCTCTGATTGCTCAGGGATCAGAGGTTCTTCTGTGAGTGGTTGTTGTTGTTGTGGTTCTGGTTCTGGTTCATGTTGTTGTTCTGGTTCAGGTTGTTGTTCTGGTTGTGGAGGAGGAATATTTGGTGGTTCAGAATTTGGTTGAGCAGAAGCATGTTCACGCTCAATATCAGCTAGCACTCTATCAAGTGCTGGTGTTGTTGAAACAGTTGGTTGTTTGGGAATTTTGATTCTGGTTCTTCTGAGTTGTAAGGCCTCAGAAGGGTCTTCTGGTATGGTTTCATCAATGGTAGGGATTGGGATTGATATTCTGTGAGAGGTTTGAGGAGGGGCAGCAGATGTTGGAATAGTAGATGAAATTGAAATAGGGGCAGCAGATGAAATACCTCTTTTCTTTGGAGTCTGATGAGATGATCCTTCTGCTGGCGCTTTCCTCTTCTTTGTCTTCTTCTGAGTCACTTCAGGTTGGGGTTGACTCAGATCTTTGATCTTCAGCTTTGAACCTGTATCTTCTGCCTTATATGAATCTGGATACTTGAGAAACATATCAGGTTTGGATTCCATTTCAGAAAATACCGGAAAATCACTCAGAGGCACTCTTCTGCTGGAGATGTCAGCAGTTGAAGTAGCTCTGGGTTCCTTCTGAATATTTTCTATCAGCTTCATCTTTTTCAGGTTCTTAGCGTTCAGCGGTTTTCCAACAGTTGGTTGTTCAATAGTGCTCAGCATTTGAGCTTCGCTCAGATACTCTATCAGCTTATTCTCTGTCAGAATATCTGATATGAGCCTTCCAAATGGTATCCAGTCCCTTTTGGTCCTTTCTTCTTCTCTAGTCTCTTTGACACTGGTCTTGAGATGGTTGAACAGGAAGTGTGCCAGATTGATCTTCACCCTCTGATCAATAAAGTAGATCAGAAATTGCTGATCCACGTTTATATAATCAGGAGAACTTGTTGGTTTCCCGTGATTGAAGCAGCCCAGAACAATCTTGGCCCATACTCTGCAGTGGTCCTTCAGATCCTTAATTTTGCTGCTGGGCATTCCAAGAGTGAAAATTCTGTTGGCTACCACACCTATATCAGGGCATCTTTCAGCCATGTCCACACAACGGACTCCACCACCACTTTGATCGATTAGCCTAGCAATGAGGTCTTCAGAAATTACAATCTTCTTTCCCATGACAGAAGAGATGACTAGATATTTGGAAACCTTGGCGTGAATCCAAAATTCCTTGACAAGCGCTGGGAATGTTGGTCCAACCAACCTATCGAAATACCTCTCCCACTTTTGAGCCCTAATTTCTTCAGTTAGGTCAAATCCATTATCCTTCAAGCTTTCGAAGTCGACGATTAACTCAGAGAGAACTTCAAGATTCTTTACCGGTGTGAGAAGAGTTCTGAGGGGCACCTGATATTGCTCAGAAGTTTCTTTCTTCTGATTCCCTGCAGAAATGCTGGAGGATGCCATTGTTCTCACTAAAAAAGCTTTGAGAATTATTTGAGAGAAAAAGGTTTGTAGGAGATAAACTCAGAAATATGCAGAAAATACTTGAATGATTATGAGAAAGCGTAAAGAATAAGAGTGAAGGATTAGTGTGCTTAAATAGAGTTTTCAAAAATTATTTTGAAAAATAAAATGTTTTTAAGAGAGAGAAAAAAAATAATGATTGCCATTTAACAAGCGTGATTACTTTGCATTAAATGCTTGCTGATTTTGGGGGATTTGAGAAAGATACTTAAAAACGGTTACCAGACATGTGTCTCAATGCACCCAATCAGCGCTTTGCCTTCTCAGAAGCGTGCACGCGTTCTGCTTCAGAGATTTGCTGATGATTGGATGACACTTGTTTGATGTAGTGATCAGCACGTCTGTCTTTGAGATTAGACTCTCAGATCTTTAGACTTGCATCTGATACAATCTGCATGTTCTATCTTTCTGAAAGGAGATTGATCAGAAGTTCACAGCAAAATAATTACATTCTGAAAGTAAATATATGGAATTAAAACATTTTCACTCTGGGCATACTTTCATGCTGAGATGTTTCAGAATGAAATTAAACCTATCTTCTGAAAGGGGTTTAGTAAATATATCAGCCCATTGATGGTCTGTATCTATAAATTTTAAGTTTAAAATACCTTTCTGAATATAGTCCCTAATGAAGTGATGTTTTATTTCTATATGCTTAGCTCTAGAATGTAAAATAGGATTCTTACTTAAGCAAATTGCAGAAGTATTATCACAAAGAATAGGAATGTTACTCTCAAAAATCTGGAAGTCTTCAAGCTGACTTTTCATCCAGAGCATTTGTGTGCTACATCCTGCTGCTGCTATGTACTCAGCTTCTGCTGTTGACAGAGCAATTGTTGATTGCCTTTTGCTGGACCACGAGATCAGATTTTCTCCCAGAAACTGGCAGCTTCCAGAAGTACTTTTACGTTCCACTCTATCTCCAGCAAAATCAGCATCACAGTAGCCTACTAAGCTGTAATCACTAGATTTTCTATAAAACAAACCCAGATTAGTAGTACCTTTCAGATACTTGAAAATTCGCTTAACAACTGTTAAGTGAGATTCTCTAGGATCTGATTGGAATCTAGCACAAATACATACGCTGAATAAGATATCAGGTCTTGAAGCAGTCAGATAGAGGAGAGAACCAATCATACCTCTGTAGACTTTCTGTTCTACACTTTTGCTTACCTCTTCTCTTTCCAGAATGCACGTGGGATGCATTGGAATCTTTGATGGCTTACATTCTGAGAGGTCAAATTTCTTCAGAAGATCTCTGATGTATTTGCTCTGATGAATGTAAGTTCCTTCTGGGGTTTGATTGATCTGAATTCCTAGAAAGAATTTCAGTTCCCCCATGAGGCTCATCTCAAATTCTGCCTGCATACACTTAGCAAATTTTCTTCCAAGAGAAGGATTAGTAGAACCAAAGATAATATCATCAACATAAATTTGACAGACTAAAATGTCACTCTTAACTGTTTTACAGAATAGAGTAGTGTCCACTTTCCCTCTGGTGAATTCATTTTCAAGCAGAAAGTTACTTAGCCTTTCATACCAAGCTCTGGGAGCTTGTTTCAGACCATACAGTGACTTCTTTAGTTTGAAAACATGTTCTGGATGTTTTGTATTTTCAAAACCTGGGGGTTGGTGAACATAAACTTCTTCTTCTATATAACCATTTAAGAATGCACTTTTGACATCCATCTGATACAGAGTGATGCCTCTATTAACAGCAAATGAAATTAAAAGTCTGATAGATTCTAACCTGGCGACTGGGGCAAAGGTTTCTGTATAGTCTATCCCCTCTTGCTGACTATAACCTTGTGCAACCAGTCGTTCCTTGTTTCTGATGACTTCACCTTGTTCATTTAGCTTGTTTCTGAACATCCATCTTGTTCCAATGACGTTGAATCCTTTTGGTCTGGGAACGAGATCCCATACGTCGTTTCTGGTGAATTGATTCAGCTCTTCTTGCATTTCCAGAATCCAGTCATTATCCAGAAGTGCTTCATCAATAGAAGAAGGTTCAATCAGAGACACAAGTCCCATAAGAGTTTCTTCAGAGTTTCTGAAGCTTGCTCTTGTTCTGATTGGATCTTCCTTTCTTCCTAGGATAGTCTCTTCTGGGTGATCCAAACTGCTTCTGGGTAATCTCTTCTGAGGTTGATCAGCAGCAGTTGTAGGATTTCTAGCATTGCTCCTTTCAGACGTTGAAGGAATGTCTGTGTTGAGAGCTTCTGATGACTTGTCTTCAGAACCTGCAAATTCAATTTCTATACCTGCAAAATTTTCATTCTGCTTTGACTTTTCAGAGTCAAGCTTATCATCAAAACGAACACTGATTGATTCTTCCACAATCTGTGTTTCTGTATTGTATACTCTGTACCCTCTTGAGCGTTCAGAGTATCTTAACATAATACACTTCTGTGCCTTAGAATCAAACTTGTTCAAATAATTCTTCGTATTCAATGTAAAGCAAGTACATCCAAATGGATGAAAGTACGAAATGTTGGGCTTTCTGTTCTTCCACAATTCATATGGAGTCTTTTCCAGAATAGGTCTTATTGAGATTCTATTCTGAATGTAGCACGCTGTGTTTATTGCCTCTGCCCAGAAAGTCTTAGCAACGTTTGTCTCATTGATCATGGTTCTGGCCATTTCTTGCAATGTTCTGTTCTTTCGTTCTACAACTCCATTTTGTTGGGGAGTTCTAGGACAAGAGAAATCATGCAGAATGCCTTTGTCATTAAAGAATGACTCAAAATCTTTATTTTCAAATTCTCCACCATGATCACTTCTGACTTTAACGATTCTAAGATCTTTTTCATTCTGAACTTGGTTAAAGAAGGTAACAAACACAGAGTGTGACTCGTCCTTGTGTCTTAAGAACTTTACCCATGTCCATCTGCTATAGTCATCTACGATTACTAACCCATACTTCTTACCACTGACTGAAGCAGTTTTAACTGGTCCAAATAAGTCAATGTGCAGAAGTTCTAATGGCTTAGAGGTAGAAACAACATTTTTGGATTTAAAAGAAGGTTTTGCAAATTTGCCTTTCTGACATGCTTCACACAGAGCATCTGAATTGAACTTCAAATTAGGAAGTCCTCTGACCAGATTGAGTTTGTTAATCTGAGATATTCTTCTCATACTAACATGCCCCAATCTTCTGTGCCAGATCCACTGCTCGTTGTTAACAGACAGAAGACATTTTACGTTCTGACTCTTTAGTTCAGAAAGTTTGATTTTGTAAATGTTGTTTTTCCTCTTACCATTAAACAGGATAGTCCCATCTTTCTGACTAACAGCTTTACATGATTTTTGATTAAAGATTATATCATAACCGTTATCACTTAATTGACTTATGGATAACAGATTATGCATCAATCCATCAACTAGCAGAACATTATTAATAGAGGGAAGATTTCCATTACCTACAGTTCCAGAGCCAATAATCTTTCCCCTCTGATTGCCTCCAAAGCCAACGTGGCCTCCAGGCTTAAGTTCCAGGCTTTGGAACATATGCCTTCTTCCCGTCATGTGTCGTGAGCAGCCAGAGTCCAGGTACCATGACTGGTGTTTCTGACTTGCTGCTAAAGATATCTGCAACATGTATTATTTTATCCTTAGGTACCCAGATCTTCTTGGGTCCTGATTTGTTAGTTTTACCAAAACTCTGGTTGAATTTTGGTTTCACAGAGTGCTTACTGCTAGTATATTTGATGTCAAGTGTGTGACCATACACAAAGTGTGAATTTAAAGGAGTGTGTTTAATGGTTAAATCCATGACATTCTTCGGTGTAGGAGCCTTACCTAGGTATCCTATTCCTTTCCTGCCGTTTCTGCTAACTCCATAGATCATTGAAGCCATTCTGCTTCTATCTATGCTTTTAGCAAGGAACTTCTGGAAACTGTGATCATACTCCTTGATGATCTCATCAGCGTTGCTGGGAGTTTCAGAAATTGGTTCCTTCTGAGAGTTTTGTAAAGAGTTTTCTAATTTTGAAATTTTATCTCTCAGCTCAGAGTTTTCCAATTTGAGACTCTCAGACTTATTAGAGTCAGATTCAAGATTCCTTTTCAGGTCTCTGAATTTAGCTCTAATCTGCTGATAACGTTCCAGAATTTCATTGAGGCTTTCAGCAAGTTCAGCCTTTGTAAAATTAACAGCGAAGTTAGGAAATACCTCTTCTGTGTCTGATTCTGAGTCTGATTCAGAAGCTTCACTGTCATCTGGAATGTTAGCCATGAGCGCTATGTTTGCCCTTTCATCATCTGATTCTGAGTCAGCTTCAGACGAGTCAGAGTCATCCCATGTGGCCATGAGACTTTTCTTCTTCTCTCTTCCAAACTTCTTTTTGGGCTTTTCCCTCTGAAGCTTTGGGCAGTCACTCTTGTAGTGTCCTTACTCATTGCACTCGTAGCAGATGATGTCTTTTGTGTTTGGCTTCTTGCTACTGGAGGAGCCTTCAGATCTTCTGTATCCAGAGGAAGAATCTGTCCTTCTGAATCTGGAAGAAGACTCGTTCTGATCAGATCTTCTGGGATTCCTGAACTTCCTTTGTCTTTGCTTCCACAGTTGATTTACTCTTCTGGAGAGAAGGGAAAGTTCGTCTTCTTCTGATGAGGATCCATCAGATGTTTCTTCAACTGCCTGCAAAACTTTAGACTCAGATTTTCTGTTAGATTTTAAAGCTAAAGGCTTACCTTGCTTCTGAGGCTCGTCAGCTTCTAGCTCTATCTCATGACTTCTGAGGGAGCTTATAAGTTCCTCCAGAGTGATTTTGTTGAGATCTTTCTCCAGCTTCAGAGCAGTAACCATAGGCCTCCACTGCTTGGGTAAACTTCTGATTATCTTCTTGACATGGTCAGCAGTAGAGTATCCTTTGTCCAGAACTTTGAGACCAGCTACCAGAATCTGGAATCTAGAGAACATAGTTTCAATGGATTCAGATTCTTCCATTTTGAACGCCTCATACTTCTGAATGAGCGCCAGAGCTTTTGTTTCTTTGACTTGAACGTTGCCCTCATGCGTCATTCTGAGAGAATCAAAGATGTTCTTAGCTGTGTCTCTGTTGGAGATCTTTTCATACTCAGTATATGAGATGGCACTGAGGAGGATGGTTCTGGCCTTATGGTGATTCTTGAAGTCACGCTTTTGTTGATCAGTCATTGATTTTCTATCAATCTTCTGACCAGTTGCATTCACAGGGTGCGTGTATCCATCTGTCACCATATCCCACAGATCAGCATCATGTGCTAGAAAGAAGCTTTCAATTCTGTCTTTCCAGTAATCAAAGTTTTCTCCATCAAAAACTGGAGGTTTGCCGCTGAATCTGTCTCTGTCCTCATTGTTGTCATTGCTGAAATGAGAGTTGTTTCCTGCCATTGTGTTTTTCTGACGCTGGATCTTGTACTGACACGGTTAAGTGTTTTAGCTCAGAACCAGGCGCTCTGATGCCAATTGAAGGGGTGAAAAACACAAGAAGGGGGGGTTGAATTGTAAAACTGAAATCTTAAAGCAATTGACAAGATATTTTTATCCTGGTTCGTTTGATCTCAAACTACTCCAGTCCACCCGTCAAGGTGATTTCGCCTCTCTCCAACGAGGTCTTAATTCACTATATTCAACTGAATATTACAGACTGCTTTAACAACTGCTAAAGCCTTCTTGATTCAAACCACAATCCGGTTTGTCAAGGCAACACTTTCTTACAAAGCTATAAAACAATGTGTGTGAATGTTTTCTACAAAACTTTATCACAACTGTGATGTATACACAAATGAAGCTTAGAATACTAGGTTGCTAAACACTAATGGAGTATCAGAGTTTGTGGTTTAGCAAAACTGGTTGATGAAGATTATTGTTCAGCTTTGTGCGTGTAGAGATTTGGAGAGCATTAGCCATTATAATCTTCGAAGCCTTGTTTATATAGCACTTGAGAAGATGAACGTTGAATGCAATATTCTTGATTCAATGCTAATAACAAGCTTTCCTTTTTGAGCAGATCTTGTCTGGAATGAGGCCGTTGGAATTGATTAGCTTTCAATGCACAGTACCGTTGCTTCTTCAATGCACGTTCTGGCTTGGCTCATTCTGATTCTGCTTCGCTGCTGATGAACTATTGTGTTTCTGTATCAGAGTGTTTACGCGCAGTTCTGTTCATCAAGCTACAGCATGTACGTGAGTTGATCATCTGATCTTGACGTTCTGATTCAGCAACTTCTGATGCTGGTGTATGAAATCAAATTCTGATGCTGAATAATTGATCTTGCTTATTTTAATCAGCGTATCTGCAAGTCAGAGCATAGTAATTTTAGGCAGCATATAGTTCAATCATGAAACATTTAAATACTATATCTTTTCACTTTGTTATCATCAAAACTCAAATATAGGGTAGTAGATTCAAACATTGTTCTAACAAAACAATCATGTCCCTCGAACGTGAGATGTTTTAGCAAAGACCCTCGATAAAAAGATCGTAGTCCCTCGATGACCCTTCAATGTTTCATTTGATAAACGATATTAGTCCGTTACGAAAATTGCTAAAACATCTTACAAGTTACATTCTATGACTGTACGATGATCGACGCTCGTCCCTCACATCTAATGATATGGCTCTCTACCAATCAATGGTAGACAAGCACTATCTAAAGGAGAAGAAGAACAACAAAGAATTTTTGAGTAGGTATATTGCTCGTAATTGATTTCTCACAAATAAAAACATTCCACACCTCACACTTTCAAAATACTTTTCCAAATAAACATTTTGTATACATTCTCAACGATACGAGAATCATTACAAAATTGCCTTACATTGGCATTTTCAAACATCTTTCAAAACATTCCTTTTCAATGAATACTTTCAAAACCAACACTTTGTATACATTCTCAATGATACGAGAATCATTGCAAAGTTTTCCAAACGAAGGCGTTTTCAAAATATTTTCAAACTTACACAAACACAAAGCATTTCAAAGTGATCAAGCAATTAAGAGCCCGCAGATAACTACGGATGAAAAGGGTACTAACACCTTCCCTTTTCATAACCTACCCCCCCAACTTAAGAAAAATTCTCAAAAGGTCTTTCTTATTCTTTTCACCCTTTCCTTTACTGGATAAAAGAAAAGTCGGTGGCGACTCTTGCTATCTGCAACATTTGCGATAAAACGCAAAACACCAAGTCAGTTCTCCCACCGTATCACAGAACTGGCGAATCTGCTGGGGAAATAAACTAAAATTGGGGTTACCTTAAGAGCTAGATCACCTTTATTTGCTTTAATTGTTTGCCTTGTTTGCTTTACATTTGTGGATTATTCTTGGGTTTATTTCTTGTATAGATACTATACCTAGATATGGGGCATATTAGGTAAGTAACAATAGATCGTGGAGACTGTACGGTGTAGACTGATATGGTTGAAGCGATAGATATGTTAGTGCGACACATTTGTGGGTACAGGTGTCCCTTGAGTTAAATCAAGGAGAATTTGGGGCCGATGAGTGGTGTCATGAAACACTAACTGACCATAGAACCTTAGTTGAACAACTTAGCCATTAGAAAGTAGTGAGATAGCTAGCTTTGGTGCAAGACTGAAGTTGGTTGTTACTCAATACTACACTCATTGAGATCAGACTTTCGGGATATTTCGGTCGCGAAAAAAGATTGCTTGTGCTGAAACAATGCCCGATGAAGAAAGATCAATGATATTGAGATTCCTTAGAACCCGGTTACTTTCTTTTAGGACATGTTTAACCAAATAAAATTTCAAGAGGGTACTTACCTATAAACCTCATGCAAGCCTAAACCTAAGGCCTTGTGTGATTTGTGTGTATATGATTATGTGTTCATAACATCATAAACATCATGCCATAAAATTTTCACTAACCATTTCAAGGACCTAGGGATTTATCTTTGTCGTATTTTGTAGGATATGGCTTCCACTCACAGAAATACCATCTGAATCAGCTTTATAAAAGTGCCTCCTCAACTCCAAGAGTTAGCATCAAGGGTTCCTGAGAAATCTCTGTTCACCAATGACATGGTCGACTTCTCAATCTTGTTACCTCAAGCTTTAAAGAAGAAATGATGTGTGTGCTCTTTCAATTATTTGATCCTAAGCATCATTGTTTCACCTTTCTCGATTATCAATTGGTGTCCACAATGGAAGATTTCTCTCAACTATTAGGAGTACCTATTCTTGATCAAGTGCCCTTCAGCAGTTTAGAGAAAGATCCACAACCCGAGGAGATTGCATCAGCCCTACATTTGAAAAGGTCCAACATTGTAGCCAATTGGGAAACAAGGAGCGGAGTCAAGGGTTTTCTAGCTAAGTTTCTCTTAGAGAAGGTTCGACTGTTTTGGAAGGATATGGATTTGCAAGATTTTGAAGAAGTCTTGGCTCTTCTAATCTATGGGTTAGTATTGTTCCCTAATCCATACCAACTTATAGATGTGAATGCTGTCAAGATCTTTCTTTCTTGTAACCTTGTGCCTACTTTTCTCAGAGACATTTTCAAACTCTTCCCACTCGTACCATGAGGAAGAGAGGAGCTCTCATGTGTTGTATACCATTTCTATCTAGGTGGTTTATTTCACACCTTCCCCGGTCAGTATTGAATAATGAACAAGGTCTAAATTGGTCGCAAAGAATAATGTCGCTTTCTCATACATATATCCATTGGTGCTCTTGATCTCAAGAGGACATTACTATCATTGACCGTTGTGGGGAGTTCCCTAATGTTCCACTCTTAGGAATTAGGGGAGGTATTACTTATAACCCTTCTCTAGATTTGCGACAATTTGTCTATGCTCGAAGAGATCGTCCCCATGACGCACTCATTCAAGATATTATATTCGACTATGAGAATGATGTTCAAGGTCATCGTCGAAGGTTTGTACATGCTTGGAGAATGGTAAACAAGGTTGATAGCAAGACTTTGGGACATAAGAACTTTATTCCTTTGGAGCCTTATCTCAAATGGGTGCGAGCTTGCACTCAAAATATCATGATGCCATATCTTGCTATCCTACCAATAGTTGTGGAGCTTGTTGCTGAGGGAGATATTTATTATACCATTCTCCATCCTGACATGCCTATCGACTTTGAGGAAATGCAGAGATCATGGATTCAACTCAAGGGGGAACGAGACACCTTTGAAGCTCGATTCTACACAAGCAACAAGGAAGTGCTGGAGCTCACAAGGCAACTTCACGAGGAGCGAAGCTTGAATGCATACATTGCACCAAAGATGAAGCGCCCGTGGGAGACTTAAGTCTTTTGTTTTAGGAGTCTATTTTGTTGTCTCTTTAAGACCTTTTTTATTTTTCATTGTAAGCCCAAGGGGAAATTGTAATCTTTAAACTCATTAATACAATTGTTGTGTTTGTTTCTCTTTTTGGCTAGCAAATTTAAATTCTTTAAGGTCCTTGAAAACATTGCATCCACATAATATGCATCATATCATAAGTAGGTTTTCCGGTACAGGTTTCCTCATCTTTTTATTGTTTATTTTAGTATAAGATGGATCTAGAGCAAACCGTCAAAGATCTGCAAACTCAACACGCTTAGTTCCAAGAGACTCTCCTTAACCTAGCTAAAGGTCAACAAGAAATGACGACACTCCTTGCCACCAAAAATAAGACCAAGAAACAGGTTGTTATCCTCAACATGGGAAGAAGGTTCAAAGGACTCACGCGGCTGGCTCAAATAGAAGAGGTTTTTTCTGAGGAAGAAGACAGTCAAGACGAGGATGTTAGAAGCACCAGAGCCAGGGGTGGAAATAACCAGATTACCGAGGACTTAGACTATTTCGAATAGCAGTATCCACCGGCGGATGAGAAATACAAACAGTTAGAAGACCGACTTAAGGCTGTAGAGATCCAAACAGTGTATGGTTTGGACTTTGGAGATTTTGGTTTAGTCTCTGGGGTAGTTATTCCCCATAAATTTAAGGTTCCTGTCTTCGCCAAATACGATGGGGTCTCTTGTCCAAAGATGCATCTGAAGTCTTTTGTCCGCAAGATTCAACCACACACCGTCGATAGGAAGTTATGGGTGCACTTTTTCCAAAAAAGCTTATTTGGAACACAGTTGGAATAGTTCTATCAACTTCAGGGGACTAATATCCACACATGGGAGGATTTGGCCGCTGCCTTCTACCGACAATACCAATACAATGTTGATCTTGCACCAATCCGCGTGCAATTACAAAATATGACTATGGGTTCAAATGAAGGCTTTAAGGAGTATGCTCAAAAGTGGAGGGACCTGGATGGAAGGGTGCAACCCCCTTCAACTGATAGAGAATTGGTAGACATGTTCATGGGCACCTTGACTGGTCCATTCTTTAATTTGCTGATTGGGAGTTCTTCGTCAGGGTTTACTGAGATGATTTTGACTGGCGAGTGAGTTGAAAGTGGAATCAAAAGCGATAAGATCCAAATGGCCTCCATCTCTAATGCTGTGAAAAAACCATTCATTGGTAAGAAGGAAACTAATGTTATTTATGGACAAAGAAGTTGTATCAAGAATGATCGTCATCAGTCGGTAGGAGCAGTATTAATTTCAAACCCAACCTCGATTCAATGACCACAACAATCAAACAATCAAAAAAGCATGATGCCACAAGGAGGCAATTCACTAGAATCAACATGCCAATGTCTCAAGTTTACAACATCTGTTGAAGGGAGATTTGGTAACACTGAGGAATCCTCCTCAACATCCCAATACTTCATCTCCAAAATACAACCCGAATGAAAAATGTGCATATCATTCCAATAGCTCCGAGCATGATACCAATGATTGTTGGGCCTTAAAGAGCAAGATCCAAGATTTGATTGATAACAAGTGATTGAGTTTGACCCTCCACAAACCTCTAATGTGATTACCGCACCCATGCCAACTCATGGTAAAAGTGTTAATGTTGTTGACGATGTCTCCTTTGTTTCCACCATCGATGATTTGACTACTCCATTATTGACCATTAAGAAGAATCTGCTGAGAGACGGTTTATTTTCTGGCTGCCTTGAAAATTGTTACCATTATACATCCCAAACCAATGGTTGTATGTGGCTGAAGAAAGTTATCCAGCACTCGATTGATTGCCATGAAATTCTGTTCGAGAAAACTCTGTCAGTGAAAAGTATACCTCAAGATGTTTCAATAATCACAATCTCCAACACTCCTATTAGGATCACCTCTAAAGGACCTATAAGGATTCCTCTTGAGCCAAGAGTGGCTCCCCTGATTATCACTACACCGGGGCCAGTCCCCTATTCCTCTGACAAAGTTGTGCCTTAGAACTATGGAGTAGAAGTTTATTATCATGGTGTCAAGTAAGAGCTATGGATTATTGAAACTTAAGAGCCTGAAATTACAAACATTGCTGGAACTAGTAAGGTCACTAGGACAAGAAGGGTCTTTTCTTCGGAGATCTCTCCTCCAACAACTACAATAACACTTGTTCATATTCCTACTACTGGGCCAAATGCCAACGCCTGAGGTAAAAATAAAGTTACTGAGCCTGCCCTGACGGAGGAACCCTTAAGAAAAGTGACAATTGAAGACCCATCTAGAGAAGAGATGGAAGAAATTCTGAAGATCATCCAAAAAAGTGACTATAAAATAGTTGAACAACTGGGGCAGACACCCTTAAAGATATCCATTCTATCCTTGTTATTATGCTTCTAAGCACATGCCCAAGCTTTGATGAAATTCCTGAAGAATTCCCATGTTCCACAAGATACCACTGCAGATCAATTTGAGAACTATGTTACAAGCCTAACTGCTGATAATGGCTTGGGATTTTCTTATGCAGATTTAACTCCGGCAGGGAAGAATCACAACAAAGCTCCCCACATCTCTATTGAATGGAAATGCACCACTCTGGCACATGTGTTGGTAGATACTGGGTTCTCCCTCAATGTTTTACCTAAAGGTGCTTTTGATAAACTGGATTGTGATGGGATGGTGCTGAAATCCAACGATATTGTGGTAAGAGCCTTTGATGGGTCGAATAGAATGGTCCACTGTTGTACCCCAATTTCCCCCCCTAATATTCCTTCATCATACCACGTTGATTCCATTACAATAAGATCACACTAGGATTCTTGGTTCCCCTTATTATATTTAGCTTTGCACTTTGAGGAATCACCAAGAACCTTGACTTGTGTTCTTTTGTGATCATGAATATTTTTGTCTTGATTTCTTCTTTTAATTAATGAAATGTAATGTTGGTTTGTCTTGCTTGTTACTCATGTAGGTAAAGGCAATAAGATTTAGCAAGTTGCTCCATGGGTTCATGAGTTTATTTCCATGCCCTAGTCAATAAAGCTTGAGAAGTTCAAACCTCACCATTGGATTTGTTTTGGAAGAAATGGCATGGCAAGGTTGTTTTGGTTCACCACATTTCAAGGTTATCAAATTTGGTTGAAAAACACAAGGGTTGATTGGAGAAGTTGTCATGCTTGGACAAGGCTTTGTTCCCATTGGTCAAAAATGCACATTTCTCTCAATTCTCAAGATATGGAAGTGGTTGTGGTTGCTATGAGTTCTCATTATCATCCTCATCAACTTATATTTGCAAAGCATTTGTTTTGGTACAAGGAGTTTGTTCAAAATTTTCAAAGTTCCTCAAGGCACGTTTCTTAATCTAGGAGCCAGGGTTTTGAACTTCAAAGGAGTATATCTTGCCCATCTTTTGGTATTTTTGAGTGATCCCAAAGACATCATTCTCTTCAAAGGATCATTAACAAATCACTTCAAAAGTTCCAAGGAGTTTTCATATGAAAAAATTATGAAAAATATTTTTGATTATTCTCTTTCTGATTTTTATTTTTTCACAATTTAATTTTGTGCTTTGGTATTTTTTTAATAAATTTACACTGTATTTGAATTGTTTTAAATGTTTAAAAATACTTTTATAAGTTTTTAAATTCTGAAAAAATTATGGAATGATCCAATGATATTGTGACAAATATTAGTGACCTTATTTTATTTTTGTTTTTGACTTTGCTATTTTTTTAATCATTTTTGGTTTATTTTACCCATTTCTTTTAATTTTAAAAATAGTTTCTGACTTTAAAAAATTACCAAAAAATTTATAAAATCATTTGAGCCATTTTCTGATTTTTCTATGGTCTTACTTTTTATTTCTTGATTAATTTGAACATAGTTGATATTTTTATCTTTTTATTTCTATTTTTAAACATTATTTTTGAACCTTTTTGTATATATTAAAATGTAATATTATTTTGTGACTATTTTCTGGCTGATCTTGGGTTAAATTTTTTATCATGAACTTTATTAACATCATTGGATCCATGGTTTTGAGTCTAACTCCACAAAAATGGATGAATGATTTTAATAATAGTTTGATTAAATTTAATCCAAAAGTGGTTTGTATATTCTCTCCCACCCCTCTTCATCTCATCCCCTTCTTATTGCACTAAATGTTGTTGGAGCATGAGCTCTATATCATGTCTCAACAAAATGGTGCATAGATTGCTATTGACCGGCCTCAAAATAGGTGCGACTTCTATATAAGTCCACTTACGATTGCTTAACATAGCCCTAAATTTTGTCCCGATTCGAATAAATGATCATTTGTGGCCCAAAATTATGTTTGCAAGCCCAAGTATGTTAGTTTGATCTCTTTGATACAATAACCTTGAGATTCATTGTGTGGAGGCTTTGGTTCTACCAATCCTCTAATGGATCTACAATACCTTTGGTCAACGCGGATCACTTAAACATTATTGATCATTAAATGACACTCATAAGGATTCCAAATGGATGATATACTTGACAAAAAGCAAATGCAACTTGTTGCATGGAGGCTTTGGTTCTAACAATCCTCTAATGAGTTCCAAATGCAAGTTTCAAGATGATCATCCAGCTAACCACTAATCAATAATAATTGAATTTATCCTTTATTATTTTATTATATGACCCTTTTATTTTTATGCACTATTTACTTTTAGCATTTACATTTCATGCCATTTTCATCTTTGCTCATTTGAGCATTTACTTTCTTGTCATTTTTATTTTGCTCACTTGAGATTTTTTTCTTTTCTTTTTTCTTAAGATACTTAATAATCAACATAAACCATAAAATCCTTAATGATACTTGGACTATTTGGTTACTATCCTTGGCATTATGGAGCATTGGACTTTTTGGACTTATGATTAGAAACCTTGGCCTATGATTGGAGACCTTGTGATCTTATCTGATTATTTTGTATGGAGCTCTTGAGGTTTACCTCAAGACATTGGATTTTTTATTTGTTTTGTGTGCATGTTATTATGATTACACTCTTTATTTGTAATCTGGAATTCACCCGTATACAGCTGTTACTCTGCTTAATTTTTTCGTGAAGACTTAATACACTTGAAGTTTGGTTCTCTCAAGAGGTCTAGTATTTTTGCTTGTTTTGTTTCAATCCAAAGAATTGGAATTGTATCTTGGCATAGTGTCAAGTATTGGCTTCTTGTTAGTTAGATGGTTCTTATCCCTAGCTTTTACCTTATGCTTTAGGATAACCTCTTCTTCTCCTCCCATCTTCTTTAATTTCAAAAATCTTCTTCCTCCTTTTGAAAACTCTTCTTGTTTTAAACTTGAACCACTTTCATAATAAACTTGGACTTAGGTCCATGCATTTTCAAACATTTTCATAAATAAACTCCAATAAACTTAATAATACTTTGACATCCTTTTTGTGAGAAGACTAAAAGTCAATCAATCTCATTTCAAACCATTTTTGCCACTTTGGCTTTTATCTTTAAACTTTTCTCAAAAAGATTGAACTCTTGTCAACCCTTGTAGTGATGCAAACAACTATACTTCTATAATATATAGTGAAGGGAGATATTTTCCACTTGGGTGTTGAGTAAGGCATTGTTGATTTTAAAATCCAAGCCATATCCTCCATTTTGAGATGATGCAAGTTCTCCTTTCTCATGATTATGGGTAGTAGGTATGTTTTATACACGGACAATGACGATGATGTTTTATCTCATAAAATTAACCAACACATTTGTGTTTTTTTTAAGAGGAACTACGTGTACCCTGATCCCCTATTGCACGAAAAGGTGGTACGTAGGCATTAAAGGTTCGCAACCGCGGCAGGTGAAAAAATCATAAAAAATATATTTCTTTTCTCACCTCCACCATCCATTTTTATACAACATTTTTTTAGCCAAAATATACAGATTTTTACAAAGAGGTTCCTGCGGAGTACCGTAGATGTTTAGGGTGCTAATACCTTCCCTTTGCATAACCAATCCCCTTTCCTAGAATCTTTCCCCTTCTTTTTGGGTTATTCTCTCTTTTCCCATTCCTTTGGAAACAATAAAGTGCGGTGGCGATTTTGATTTTGATTTGTATAAAGTCTAGTCAATCCAATGGCTTAGTCTTGAACATTTCTACCGCTACAGAAAAATGGCGACTACATTGGGAAAAGATTGACCTTTTGCTGGTCCATCCCTAAGTGGGTTGAGCCTATCTTTGTTTATATCTGTATGTGTGTTATTATTGTTTTTTGTGTCATATGTTGTATATATGTTTGTCTGGATTTTCCTGGTTTTCAGGGTGCTTGGTGATTACTCATAAGTCCTATACCCGGACTTGGGCAAACTTTAAGATAGGACGGGCGGTATAATCATGTTAACTTTGAGGGAGTAATCCCAAAAAAGGAGGCATGAGATCCCCCACTCAGTGGAGGCCCGTTTGACTGTAGTGTCATTTACCGAGTAATCAGGAAGACATACTGCTTTCGACCTGGGAGCCTACTGAAACTGAGGACCGTAGAATACCAATCCATCTTGGCCTTTTAGGTGTACTGCGGAAGCTATGATGGAGTAATCCGGAAATAGTTGTCATGCGATACTACGCTCGGACGAGTCTTTCTTGAGAATATTACTAATTACCGAGTTAATCGGGAAGTTGTTAATATCTGAAGAAAGGATGTAGACTCTGGGAACCTCTAGAACCTTGTTCGGAAGATGATAACTCTTAGACCAACACCTTATGGGTAGTACCTTCGACCTCATGCCTGTGACGTTGAACCTATGAACCCTATATGTGTGATCTTGTGTGTGATTGCTGCATCAGGCATCCATGCACTCATAAGCATCTTTTGAAGAAACCATATTTCAAGGGATTTAAAGGTTGACCATTTGTGAATATCTCAGGTAATTTTTAACCATGGATTCTGGAAAGAGAAAGATCGGGAAGTACAATTTCAAGGATCCTAAGATAGATGAGTTGATCAGTATAATTCCTGAGATCGAGTGTTCTGCAGACTTTCGGAAGATGTATAGATCCATTATTCCTCTCATGAAGCTGAAGATGAAGAAGGGTATTCTCTCGACCTTGGTCCAGTTCTATGATCCGATGTATCATTGCTTTACTTTTCCCGACTATCAGTTGGTGCCCACACTGGAGAAGTATTCTTATCTATTGGATTTACCTATTACCAATCGTGTTCCTTTTACTGGTTTGGAGGGTGAGCCAAAACCACATGAGATTGTTGCTTTGATTCATCTGGGGAAGTCTGAGGTGGAAGCCCATATGACTACTAAAGGAGGGATTAGAGGAATACCAGCTCAGTTCTTATTGGAGAAAGCTCGTTACTTTTCCAAGATGAAGAGTACAGTCGCTTTTGAGGCCATCTTTGCTCTACTTGCTTACGGGTTGTTCTTATTTCCTAATGTGGACAAGTTTGTTGACATTAATGCTATCAGGATCTTCATGATTGGAAACCTAGTTCCTACATTGTTTGGTAATGCTTATTACTCTATTCATCTTCGGAATTCTTATCATGGGGGGATGATTATCTGTTGCACGCCTCTGTTGTACCGGTGGTTTATCTCTCATATGCCTCAGTTTGATGCTTTTTGGGATGTCAAGAAGGAACCCCGTTGGGCTCCTAAGATCATGGCACTTAATCACTCGGATATTGATTGGTATCATCGAGCTTACCAGGACATAGAGATTATTGACAGTTGTGGTAGTTTCCCTAATGTACCTCTTCTTGGTACAAAGGGAGGAATTAACTATAACCATGTTCTTGCACGACGACAACTTGGTTATCCAATGAGGGATAAACCAAATAGTATTCACTTGATTAGTTTCTTTCTGAAGGAGGGAGAAGATCATAAGGAAGCTAGGGAGAAGATTGCGAAGGCCTGGCGTCACATTCATAAGAAGAGTAGGAAGGATTTGGGACCTAGGGGTGCTGTTTCTTTGGAGCCATATCTTCAGCGGATCCAAACGAGAGCTATTCAGCTGGATGAAAATATTGAGAAATAAGAAAATGTTAGACCTGGGACTCGAACCCAGGTCCTCTCCCTCACACACGCGCTTGCCTGCCATCTGAGCTATCCATTCATTCATTCGTTATACCAAATAAAACAAAAATAATATAATCAAAACTTCGGGTAATTATTTAAAATAAAAAAACGCACACAGATTTGAATTGCCCAGTGGGGGGCTTCCACGCATCATCTTCTTCCTTCCTCCTTTGTTTTAGACATTGAGACCTATGGTGACAGTTTTGGTCTGCCACTATAGCACCTCTAACTTATAAAACTCATAATACGCAACAATAATCAAATGTGAGGCCGTGGATCAACTGGCCTTATCCTCTTGAGCATGATGGTACCACTGGTTAAGCCTAATTTTGACTGATCTGAAAAAACCCAATTCTAAAGTTCAAACCCTAGAAATGGTAAATTGCGATACCTGCATCAAAACTGCAATCCAACTATGCAAAAAGCTTGCAAACGCTCCAATAATCAGTAATGTATGATCAAAATGCATTTATGTTACATGAATCAAGAAAAATGAAATTGGAAGAAAATACTAACCGTGCGAATTGGTTGATGCATTTGGTAATGTTTCAAAGCTTAGTAATGGTTGCAAATGCTTCAGGGGACCTCTAGGAGCGTGTTTTGATCCTTTGTTTGGATTGAGGAGGGATGGAAACTAAAATTCAAACTTGACAACTTTGATGTTTTTTTTAAACTTGTAGAGTTTTTTTAGGCTTTGTGTGCATCCATTTGGCTTGCTACTGTATTGTATTTATAGATGAGATGGGAGGAGACAAAAAAAACAAAGTTTAAACAGCCTTAAACATGATGTTTCAAGGCCATGAATGGTGATTTGTAACCTTGGCCGAAATCAAGGAATCTTGTCCATTTTTAAATTTGAATGCACCTAGACAATTCTGGCCTTATTGTACACGAAATATGGGGCCTCTCCATGCATCAAACCAAGCCCAAACAATAATGGGCCATATAATTTACAATAGTTTTGATTTATTTGATTTTTAATTAAATAAAATTAATATAAAATGAAAATAAAATCAAGACTATGCAAAAATGGTTTTATGGGTCCTCTATAATCTTAGGAAGATGTTTGGAATCCAATAAATTAAACCCTTTCCTTAAAACTTCCAATTAGCTCAATGCATCATTCTTGAAAATTCCCAAATTTCCTAACTTGGGCAAGCCATAACATGCTCAATTTTGATCTTATGATGATGCCCTTGGACTTTTTGGAAATCCCAAGATGTATACTTCAATCCCTATTTTGATCGATTTTGCATTTTAAGATGTTATCATGATGTAAAAGGTCTTGGAAAAAAGTGACTTTTGTTGACTTTCTAAAAATGACTTGTAATGTATGAGCTTGTATCTTTCAAATGGTGCATTTCTTGGACTTGAGGGCTGAAGATAAGTCGTAGGGGATGCGATTATCTTCAATATTATCTTTGGTTGGGGAAAAAAGGATGAAGTATGTGAAAGTTATGTCTGGTCAAAGTTCAGTTGACTTTTCCTATAGAAACCCTAATTTAGCAATTTTTGACTTTTGATGAATTAGGAGTATTTCTTAAGGAATCATGATCAAACTTTGATCAAATGATGGATATCACTTAAAAATGTTGATGTTGACCAAAAATCTTGAAGTTTGACTGTACATGGGCCACAATTGACTTTTGACTTAGTACAATTGATTTTCAAGCATTTGAACAATTTTACTGGGCAAACTTGTAGTGCAAGGCATGAAATTTGTCATGGACAATATTGAAGATATATTAGGACCATAGAAAACATTTGAGACCTTTTGAGCTTAAACATCTTAATGAAAAGGGAAACCCTAGTTATAGGTTCATTGCTTAGGAGGGGAATTTGTCTAGTGAATTCTTGGTCAACCTTGAGCAATTGAGGATCTCTAGGAGCATGTTTTGAGTAAAAATGGGAGGGAAAATTTTGGGGTGCAACACTTTCATTGTATAACAACTTGAACTCATTTCAGGGCTTTGTTTGTACTCCTTACAGGACTTGCAGTCATTATCCAATAACTAGGATTTCCTGCAAGACATACTTGTCTTCATCACCTTACATTTTTGCTTGATGCATAACATACACATTATAACATCATACCACATCATTATCTTAACCATTTCAAGGATCTCGAGGTTCTGTGATGCAGGCTATGATGAACTAGACGTCTAGAAAGGGGCAAGAGGAATTATTTTCCCCTAACCAATGCTGTCAAAAGACCAAAGCGCGATAACTTGAGTCAGGGGCTATAACCCTCTTGATATGGTGAGCTTGATTCTCGTAGGAGGACATTTCAATGACATGAAGTGCTCCAATAAAAGTTATGATCGAAATTCAACTCCTAACATCTTCTTGTGTTTACCCCGCGAGATCCTTAAAAACATTTCCATATCATGCATATCATTGCATAACAGGTTTTTCAATACAAGTTTCTTATCTTTTCGCTGTTTATTTTAGCAAAAATAGATGGCTCTTGAACAAACAGTTAAGGATCTTTAAGCTCAGAACGCTCAGTTTTAATAAATGTTCCTGGCCCTGGCTAAGGGGAAAAAAGAACTAAAAACTCTCGTCATCAAAGAGAAGAAGAAGAAGGCAAAGAAACCGGCCGGTGTCTTGAATATGGGAAGAAGACTTAGAGGACCAGCCAAGAGAGCTCTAGATCTCTCGACTCTATCAAATGAGGGGGATAATCATGAAGAAGATAACAACTCAGGGACTGATGAAGATGAAGATGACTACTCTAAGGAACAATATCCTACTGCTGATGATAAATACAAACAACTGGAGGATCACCTCAATGCTATAGAGATTCAGCAGATACCTGGCTTGGAATTGGAAGAGTTAGGGTTGGTTTTCGGAGTGGTCACCCCACCAAAGTTCAAGGTTCCCACATTTTCTAGATATGAAGGGGTCTCTTGTCCTAAACTTCCCTTGAAATCATACGTTAGAAAAATCCAGCCTCACACTGCTGACCGGAAGTTATGGGTCCATTTCTTCCAAAGAAAGTTTGGCTGGCACTCAACTGGAGTGGTTATATCAATTTGAAGGAACCTACATTCATACCTGGGAGGACTTGGCTGCTACTTTCTACAAGCAGTATCAATACAATGCTGACATGGCACCAACTCGAGTGCAATTGCAGAATATGTCTATGGGCTCAAGAGAAGGGTTCAAGGGATATGCACAGAAATGGAGGGATTTAGATGGTAGGGTGCAACCTCCCCTGACTGATCGGGAAATTGTAGACATGTTCATGGGAACTATGGCAGGCCCGTTCTTCAATTTTCTGATTGGGAGTTCTTCATCCGGTTTTATAGAGATGGTTCTGATTGGGGAGAGGAACGAAAGCGGTATCAAGAGTGGGAAAATTCCGATGGCCGCATCTTCTAATGCTGAGAAGAGACCATTTGGGGGTAAAAAAGAAACTAATGCCGTATATGGTCAAAGGGGCCATAATAAAAAGGACCACCATCAATCCGTGGGAGCGGTGATAATCTTTAATCCTACACCTATTCAACAATGACAGGGCAATATGCATATGGTAAAGTAACAAGAAAGGCAGTACGCTAAGATTAATATGACATTGTCTCAAGTGTTACAACATTTGTTGAAAGCGGAGCTGATTACACTAAGGGATCCTCTTCAAAACACCGATACCTCCTCTCCTAAGTACAATCCAAATGTAAGATGTGCCTACCATTCTGATAGTCTTGGACACGACACCGACATCTGTTGGACTTTAAAGAACAAGATTCAAGATTTGATCAACCACAAGGAGATTGAATTTGACCCTCCTAAGGCTCCTAATCTGATCACTTCTCTCATGCCAAATCATGGCCAAAATTGAGAGCGTCTATTTCATTTAAATTATCAGTTATAATTTCTTTGTTTTCTTAAAACATTTGTCTTTCATGTCAAACTTTGGTTATTCATATTAATGCATCGCATATGTTTTGTCTTGAATTATTTCATTCGTATTCATTATATTTAAAATGTGTTTTTACTTCCTTTTGTGATATTCAAATCTCGATCAAAAGCTCTAAGTCTTTAGACGGAGGATGACGAAAACGATACCACAGTCTCTACAATATGCTTTTGAACAGACCCCGCTGACGATGTACATACGTTATTTCAAATCCTAAACAATTGGAGTTATAAGGAAGATAGTTCCTAGTCAACCCCTTTGAGCCTAAGAAGTAGGATTTTTCTTTTTCACACAAATTAAAACCCTTAATCATAACCTGGAGCAGGGTAGTTTCCTCATTTGATTCAGATGTGCATTCAGTCGCAAGCTCTACCTTCATACACGACAAATAGTGTAGAAGATGCTCTCCAAAACATGGTAATGGTTCCATATAACCGTCAATATAGGCAGTTGTTGTACCCAAAAATTTTCCCTCTCATTTATCAAGATTATTCTCACAAGTTTTTTTGACTCAAGACTGGGTTAGGGTTTGACCAGCTCAAGACCTCTCATCTTACACTAATGACCCAAAATTAGGGTTTGAGTTTGCCCAATGATTTTTGGACTATCAATGTTTCATATGACTTTCAAACATCATTATGGACCCCTAATATTACTCATGACAAGTTTCAAGCCTTGAACCACATTTTTGATCAGTCAATTGGACAATTGACCTAAAAATCAATTGTATTGGGAAAAAAGTCAACCATGGCCAATTTATAGTAAAACTTCATATTTTTTGGTCCACATCAACATTTTAGACTCATATGTATCATTTGATCAAGTTTGGATCACAATTCCTCAAGAAATTTGATCAAATCATCAAAAGGGCAAATTGGTCAAAATTAGGGTTTTGACTGAGGAAGGGCAATTTCTGATTTTTGACCTAGCAAATAACCAATTGATTTGAAGCATGGTTTCAAGGGTTCATTTTTATCATCTTAACCTAAATACATGGTGCAAAACACTGCAAATCCATTGGATAGACAGATGAAATTTGCAGTCAACTGATCAAAAGTCAACTCTATACTGAAAAATCAAACTTTGACTTTTTGGTGAAAATCAAGTGCCAAGGATCATAATTCATCAAAACATGTCAAAATGTGAAACTTGTTCATCAAGGAATCAAATATTGAAGATTTGGTTTTAAGATTTGAAATTTTCTTAACTTATAAATTTTTCTAAGTATAGAAAATTTCTTATTTTTTTCTCAACTTTAAGACATTTTTTCACCATGATACAAGATGATTCAAAGGAAATTCCCAACATGAAAGTTGTAGATCTCCATGAAATATACAACTTTGCTTCACACATTTTTCCTTAAAGATGCTTGGATCTCAAGATATAATTTTGTGAATATATGCCCATGAACTAAAATAACTTAGTGAAATTTTGCCCTAATTTAGGCAGATTTTTGACCCAAATTCATGGCAATTTTTCACCTAGTCCCAAGTGGAATATTGAAATGCATTTTAAATATGAGTTATAGAGCATATTTCAAGATTTCCAGAATGTCCAAGAACTCCTTGAGATCATTTTTGAGTAGGGAGAATCGAAGAGATGAAATTGGCAATTTCTCACTTTGAATTCAAGTCATTTCATGAAGAACAAAATTCAAATCTGAACCTATGCTGCCTAATTTTTGCTTTACAGGTCTCAAACTTGTTTATCACTTCATAATTTAATGCTTACTCAGTTGACAAAGACTTAATCCAAGCCCAAGGGTCTTTGTCCAAGCTTTAATTCCATAAATGGCACAAAGTTGCCATTGCCATTTTGGAAAAGCTTAACTTTTGCAACTTTTCAATTCTTGAGCATTGGACATGTCTTCTCTGCACACACAAGTCCTACAAACCTAAACCAATTTGTATAGAGCTTGTACCAACTCCAAGCAGGCCAGTACAAGCATGTAGAGACTTGTCCCTTCACTTTGCTTCAAAAGCAAGAAAGTGTGCAAAAAGCCTGCAACTGAGAAATCTGTTGAAGAGTGGATGAAAAACCTTCTCTATACTAATACACAAACACATTACAACTTAGGACACGATTGCAAAAGGCCAAAAACACTCCAAAACACCCTCTAACCAAAAACATGTCAAAAAACTTGCAGTTTGAGCATAAGCATAGAAATCCACAAATTTGCTCGGGCGTTTCAAGTTTTAATCATTCAAACACTTTACCTACCTCATATCTAAGTGATCTAGACCATCATCCCTGCACTGTAACACCTCCTTCTCCATCTGCCATTTTTGTTCTTCAAGCTTGCAGGTTGACTTGGATAGAGAGTTCCAGGAACTTCCAAAGCAAGGCAAGGATTGGAACACACTCAGGGAGGTTCAAGCAAGCTAAAGGAACCTTCAGGCCTTCCTAAATCTCACTCAAACTCCATTCACGATCTCAGCTGAAAGAGGTAAGAATTCCAACTTTTATCTCTTCGTACAGGCATCCATTGGCCACGATTTGTGAAAGAAAAATGTAGATATTATAGTGCTGAAGCCAACCATGTGCGTAGATTCCATTTCTGTTCATTATGTGTAGAGAATTTTGGAGTTCAAATTTCTGTAAAAAATTAGGTTTAAAATTAGGGCTTTCAAAATTTGTTTTAATCTTTGATTGTTAGTTTCCATAAGTTACATGTTTGAAATCATGGGAAATAGTACTATCATTTTCATGTTGGAAGTTTCCATTTTCATGGAGAGATGAGAAAGATACAGAGCTTCTGGTCAGCTTGAGGAAGAAGATGAAGTACAAGGCAATGAAGCTTTTTATGTTATGTTTTTATTGTTTCATATAAACTAACGGATGTACAGCCACCCCAGTGGCAAGGTAGCGCGCTGGAAATGCCCAGGTCATGGGTTCGAACCTTGGCGCTACCTTTTACATTTTTCTCATTTTTCAGCTTCAGTTTTGGTATTTTTGGCAGTATAGGCTTAGTTCTTGGGCCTTCTTTTTTTTCTAACACACTACCTCCTGTTTGCTTGCAGCACCCCTGGCCCATTCTTTTTATTATTTATTTTATTTTCATATTTGTTTTATTAAAATATTTTCTTTAACACATAAAAATCATAAAAAATATAAAACATGATGATTTTGCATTTTTTGTTCATTTTATTTTATTTTATTTTATTTTCACATGAAAAAATATTTGTATTTAACTATATATTAATTATTTCTTTCTTAAATAAACTTGTAAATATAATAGATTTAGTTTAACTATTTTGTTCCTTTTTTATTAATACTTGTAAATATTTATTTTGACATATAAAAAACTAAATATTTTCATAAGATATTATTTATTACTTTTAATACAAAAAATACATAAAAATAATACCTAAAGAATTTTATTTTCTTTTAAATTAGAAATTAGGGTTAACTTTGGTTTTCAAGAATTAATTTCTTTTTCTTAAGATTATTAGATTTAAGTCAAAACTCTTTTGCATATAAAAAATAAAACAAAATCTTTTTCCTTGCATATACATAACATTACATTTAATTTATAGTGTATCTTATTTAAATATTCGTGCAAATTTGATTTGGTTGTAATAGCTTAATTAGATTTATATTATTGCAAATCCCCATTCATAATTTGTATCCCCTCCCCCCCCATATAAATGTTGTAATAGCGTAGTAATCTTTAAATTACGCAATTTACCGCTTTTATATACCATGCTAGTAATTAGGGTTTTAGTGGTAAGATAAAAACAAAGAAAATAGAAAACCCTAAATCCAAGACAAAATCAAAGCATGAAAATAACACACTTGTACACAAGCACCCTTAGGGTTTCTCCACTTGGTTGCCTTATATGAAAATGACCATATTATGCATGCGAAGTATCTTGACAAAACAAACAAGTATAAGATTATAGTCCCACGATGACGCTATTCAAAGTTTCCTTACAAAATAATCTTTGTCCCTCAAAAATGCTAAGATACTTTGCAATATTGCTAATCATGGTTATACGATGACCCACACCCGTCCCGTTTACATCCAAAGATAGGGTTGCTTACCAAATCAATGGTAAGACAACAATGTCAAAGGAATAGAAAATGAACAAGAAAGACATTTGAGTAGGTAGATTACTTCTAGTTACTTGCTCTATTTCCAAACAACTATCCTTGCTATTTTCAAAATAACCACACACATTTCCAAACATTTTACAAACATTGAAAACATTTTCAAAAAGACAAACATCTTTGTATATATTATTACGAACGAGAATCATTACAAAGGTTGCCTAAACACGGTCTCTTTTACAAAATAATTTCAAAAAACCACACAAAGCACAATTTCGAAACAAAAAGTAAGTGATCTAGCAAGTAACTAAGAGCCCATGTAAAACCATGGATGAAAAGGGTGTTAATACCTTCCCTTTTCATAATCTACCCCCCGAACTCAAGAAACAATCTCAAAGGTCTTTCCTGTGCTTTTTCACCTTTCCTTTTGGATAAAAGAAAAGTCGGTGGCGACTCTTGCTAAACTACAATATTTGCAATAAAACGCAAAACCCTCAAGTCAGTTCTCCCACCGTATCACAGAACTGGCATCTCTCCTGGGGAATTTATAAAAGTGGGGTTACCTTAGGGCTAGATCAAATTTATTTGCTTACATTGTTTAACTTGTTTTGTTTACATTATGGTTCTTTATTTTTGTTTGAATCCTCCACTCGGATTTGGGAGACGTTATAGGTAAATAGCAATACGTTATGGAAACTGTGTGGGGTATACCGATATGGTCTAAGTAATAGCTATGTTAGTGTGAGATATTTATGGGTACCGGTAGCATTTGAGTCAATCAAAGAGAATACGGGGCCGCTAAGTGATGTCATGAAGCACTAGTGAACTTCTAGAACCCTTTACTTGACCAACTTGGCCTTTAGGATGTAGTGAGATGATCGACTTTGGTGCAGTCCGAAGTTGGTAGATACTCGATACTACACTCATTGAGGGTTAGTTTCTTGGGATATTTCGGTCGCCATTAAAGAGGCTTGAGCTGAAACAATGACCAAGGAAACAATCCGGTGATATTGAGCTCCTTAGAACTCGATTACTATTACTAGGACAGGTTTAAGCCAACTAAACTTCAAGAGGGTACTTACCTATAGAACCCCATGCAAGCCTAAAATAAGAACTTGTTTGTTTTTCTTGTATATGCATACTTGTACATAATATCATGGACATCATGAGCATCATATGCATCCACTAACCGTTTCAAGGATTTTGGAGATTCATCTTTGTTCTTGTTTTGTAGTGTGATCGGTGGAAATAGAACTGACTGTTTAAAGCTGGTTCGCGAAATGTCGCGGTAAGCAAGAGTCGTCATCGTCTTTTATGTTCTCCAACATGGAAAGGACAAAAGCACAACAAAATTCCTTCTTTGAGAATGTTTCTCGGTTCGGGAGGTAGATTTATAGAAAGGGAAGGTGTTAGCACCCTTTCTATCCGTGGTTATCCACGGGCTCTTAGGTACTTGCTCTTATGTTTTCAAAATTTGTTTTCTTTTCAAGTGTGTGTGGGTTTTGAAAAAGTTTCGTTTGAAAAATTTCTAAGTAACTCTTGTATCTGTCCTCAAGAGTGTATGAAAAATTTGTTTGAAAACTTTTTGAAAGTGTCAGTGCGAAAAAATGTTTTTGTTTTTGAGAGAGCAACTACCCATGAGATCTACCTATTCTAAGGAATTAGGTTGTGTAAGAGTCCTTTAAACAGTGCTATCCCACTATTGAGAAGTAGGTAGCACCGCCGTTGGAGGTATTCGGGTCAATTCGATTATTAGGGACATGTGTGGTCACCGAAGCAATAGTAGGACACCTTAGAAGTAACCCTAATATCCTAGATCCTTTTTATCCGAGACAACTGTTTCGAGGCAACTGGATCTTAGACAGGAGGGTGACCTCTAAAACACCCTATACTTGACGACCACCTTCGAGGCAACCGAGTGAGGCGTACCCTAGAAGTGGCATGTGCATGTGTGTTGTTTCAGTTTATATTTATCTTTGAACATGCATTTGTGAGCTACGAGTTGATTTTAATTTGTCATACAAATCTTTCATGCATTTTTAACAGTTAAGAGTGCGGAAAATAAAGTGCGGAAATATGAATCTACGCTATTACAAGGCGCGGGTCTATACATCGCCAAAAACAAAAACCCGTTTGGAAATAAAATGCGGAAAATTAAAGAAAGCGATAAATCCTAATTAACTATTACATCCTTGGAAGCAGATACATCAATAATCAAAATAGATAATAATGCGCAATGGAAATTAAATCGGGAACGTCCTTAGGGTTTTGACCCTTTTTGAGAAAAGAATTGAAATTGTCCTTTTTTGCAATTAAATTAAATATTAAACCTAAACCTAATTAATTATTTAATTAAAGAAAAATGTTTTTTTTAGTTTTAATGAAAATAAAAATAAAGGAAATTAAAAGTCAAGAAAACCCTAATTCTAAGTTTATTTTATTTATTATGAAAAAGATTAAAGTTAACCTAATTAACTAATTTAATTAATTTACATTTTATTTACAAAAATAACAATTATTAGTAAAAATAATGAATAATAAAAATATTATAAATATTATAAATATTTAAGTTTCTAAATTTAATATGAAAAATAATTTGTTTATGAATTAATAATAATAATTAATAATAATTAATGAAAATTAGTAAAAAGAAAATAAAAGGAAAATTGAAAGAACCAGGGGGGTTGATTGACCCAAATAGGAGGTGTGAAGAAATTGCTGGCCCATTTGCTTCATAAGCCTGCTTGGACTATGGGAATCGTCCAGGTACGCGTGGACTAAGGAGTACCATGGTCCTTCCATCTGAACCAGTAGATTGATGCTATGGCCACTTGGCGCTTGGACCACTGGAGGTTTATGGTGGAATGCATTGAATAGCCTGCATAGGAACGCATTAGAAAAAATATTATTGGGTTTTGGGGGGACCTGGGAATCGAACCCAGGTCCCAATGGTGAACGTCCACCTCACTTTCCACTACGCCATGGTGCTGCATCTGTTAGTATAGTGGGCAATAAAAATAATATAGGAAAACAACCGCATATGCTGGAAAGAGAAAAACGCGCGTTATATTTGAATTATCCAGTGGTGTGCTTACACGTCTCGTCTTCTTCACCTGGCCTGTAACAAAAACAATCAAATAGCGGGGTTTTTAACCCCCACAACTCTCATGGACGAAAAATAGCGATTAGGTGTACGTTAAATATAAATAGGGCGCGACATGTCCATTGTGTTCGTCACGTTTAGACGGTTTCAACCATGGGCATGGGAGGTTCCAATTTTTCCTGTGCTGTAAAGCCCTAATTCAAGACCTTAAGAACCCTAAGATTTGTTAATGGAAAGTCATGATCCTGTGCGTTATAATCCAATTGATTAATATCATTAGCTTCCTGTGGACTCAAGCAATGCAAGACAACCAATAAATCATGTTAAATGCGCATGAAATATGAATTATGATTACGAACAAAAATGCCAAACCGTGAGTCTATTTGAGGTGATTCTTGGAGCTTTAAGGCTTGTTTTCGATTGCAATGTGTTCCTGGAGACTTATGCAATGTGTTAGAATCAAGAAGATGCCTTGAATTGGCCTGGAAGTGAGGAAACGATTTGGCAATTTTCTTGAAAAAAACTCAATATGGTTATGGCTTCTGCAGCAGTTTTGCATGTTCACAACATTAGGGTTAGCTTTAGTATTTTTAGTAGAATGGAATTAGGGTTCAATCTTGGCCGAGAATCCATGGAATAATGTTTTGCATCTTTGATTTTCAATCAAATATTTTTCAATCTTTTTGATTGACAAAACTTGCTAAAATTGGATATTTTGGTCCCCTTGATTGATACATGAAATCTTCAGCATGTGTTGAGTTTATTTGCACCACAAAAAGATTTGAAAACCATATCTTAGTATTTTCCTACAATTAAATCAATTAAATGAATTAATAATCAATTAAAAATCCAAATAATTAACAAAAATAAGAAAATAAACTCAAATAGGCTTGATGGGTCGTGCATATGCTTTGGGTAAAGATTCAAGAAGGAATTTGAGGCCCATTAGCAAAAACAAGGTGTTTTAGGCAAAGTTGACTTTTGTAAATTCCCAAAAATTTCCCAACTTCTCCAATGCATATCTTGCTCAATTTTGATCCTATGAACATGTTCTTGGACATTTTGGAAAGTTCTTGAAGTCCTATAACCAATGCCTTTGGTCCCATGTCATTTGAATTTACCAATCTCAAGTTATGGTCTTTGACTTAAAGTGCCTTTTTGTTGACTTTTGAAAATGACCTATAATGTAGAAATTAATAACTTTTTGTGAGAGCATTTATTGGACTTGGAATGTGAAGATGAGTTGTAGGAAATGTCATCCCCTTCACAATGAGCATTGGATGGGATTTTTCTGATGAACGATGAAAAAGTTATGCCCTGGTCAATTTACAGTTGACTTTTCTACTGTCCAAAAATAGAAACTTTTGCATCTTGATGATTTTTGAGCCACACTTGTGGAATCATGATAAATAATTGATCAAATGATGATTGTGGCTTCAAAATGAGATGTTGACCAATTTTTTTGACTTTTGACTGTAAAATGACCATTTTGCCCCTGCAGTTGATTGTGAACCAAATAGGGCTTTTGACTGTGCAATTTGACCCTGTGAGTCTTGAGACTTGGTACGTAGATGCTTGGAAATGTATATAGGCATATATGACTTGATTGAGCCCTTGAAAACCTCAAATTCACTGAAGGAACCAAAACCCTAATTTGACTGGCTTAGGAGGATGTTTAGACTGGGCAACCCCTTGATCCATTTGAAGATTGATGTTGACAAATCTTTGAAGAATATGGGAGGGAAAATTTTGGGGTACAACAGTTGCCCCTATTCAATCTTCTTAGACCTGAGGATGTAGATTGGCTTGCGTGCCTTTCGTGATCCGAAGGTGGAAGATGATTGAACACTAGAGTGCCCAGAAATTTGCACTCACATAGTGGAGTATCAGCAGTGTGATGGCGTGAATGGGCTTACAGATGCCATTTGGAGAGATGGTGGATAGGAGGATGGACTTATAGATGCCATCTGGAGGTGTGACAGAACCTTGTCGGGAATGGGCTTATGGATGCCATTTGGAGGTGTAATGGATAGTTGGATGGGCTTATAGATGCCATCTGGAGGTGTCGATCGCGTAAGAGGTTCCTTAGCGAGAACTTGCATACCTGAGAAAGAAAGATAATTACCTGGCCTGTTACAGGGGTTGATCTTCAAACTCCTCGTGCAGATATGCCCTGGCTAGATATAGGTGTCGAATCCACAATCAAATCACTCACAGATGTGCCCTGGCTAGATACAGGAATCGAATCTGGAATTAGTTGTCTACAGATATGCCCTGGCTGGATACAGGTATCGAATCTCTAAACTCTTCATGTAGACATGCCCTGGCTAGATACAGGTGTCGAATCTACAATCAGTTATTCACAAATATGCCTTGGCTAGATACAGGAATCGAATCTGGAATTAGTCGTCTACAGACATGCCTTGGCTGGATACAGGTATCGAATCTCTAAACTCTTCATGCAGACATGCCCTGGCTAGATACATGTGTCGAATCCACAATCAATCACTCACAGATATGCCCTGGCTGGATACAGGAATTGAATCTGGAATTAGTCGTCTACAGATATGCCCTGGCTGGATACAGGTATCGAGTCTCTAAATTCTTCATGCAGACATGCCCTGGCTGGATACAGGTGTCGAATCTATAATCAAATTACTCACAGATATGCCCTGGCTGGATACAGGAATTGAATCTGGAATTAGTCGTCTACAGATATGCCCTGGCTGGATACAGGCATCGAATCTCTAAACTCTTCATGCAGACATGCCCTGGCTGGATACAGGTATCGAATCTACAATCAGTCACTCACAGATATGCCTTGGCTGGATATAGGAATCGAATCTGGAATTAGTCGTCTACAGATATGCCCTGGCTGGATACAGGTATCGAATCTCTAAACTCTTCATGCAGACATGCCCTGGCTGGATACAGGTATCGAATCTACAATCAGTTACTCACAGATATGCCCTGGCTAGATACAGGAATCGAATATGGAATTAGTCGTATACAGACATGCCCTGGCTAGATACAGGTATCGAATCTCTAAACTCTTCATGCAGACATACCCTGGCTGGATACAGGTATCGAATCTACAATCAGTTACTCACAGATATGCCCTGGCTAGATACAGGAATCGAATCTGGAATTAGTCGTCTACAGACATGCCCTGGCTGGATACAGGTATCGAATCTCTAAACTCTTCATGCAGACATGCCCTAGCTGGATACAGGTATCGAATCTACAATCAGTTACTCACAGATATGCCCTGGCTAGATACAGGAATTGAATCTGGAATTAGTCGTCTACAGACATGCCCTGGCTGGATACAGGTATCGAATCTCTAAACTCTTCATGCAGATATGCCCTGGCTGGATACAGGTATCGAATCCACAATCAATTATTCACAGATATGCCCTGGATGGATACAAGTATCGAATCCGGAACTGGTCGTCTACAGATATGCCCTGGCTGGATGCAGGTATCGAATCTCTAAACTCTTCATGCAGATATGCCCTGGCTAGATACAGGTGTCGAATCCACAATTAATCGCTCACAGATATGCCCTGGCTAGATACAGGTATCGAATCTGGAATTGCGACAATTGATGGTAATCATCTTTGGATTGACCTTTTTCCTGAAAAGGCAAAACATCAGTTGTACGCAATGTCATGATGTATGAAATGCATGATGTCATGATGTTCAAAATGAGACAGTGTGTTTATGATGCGTATATGCATGCGTCATGGCGTATGATAATGTGATGTTTATGAATGTGTTTTCGTCTAGGAAAATAAATCCTTGACGAATGCCGGGAGCTTGTTGAATCCTGGGCTGATATTGAAGAGTAGAGTTCTTCATTTCCGGTGGGGATGATGGTTGCAAGAATAGACCGGTAGGAGAAGATGACTCCGTTGGGGAATAAACTTGTTGGAGAGATTACTCTGCGGGGAATTACTCTGTGGGGAGAGATACTTCGCTGAGGTTTTGATGATAACTCCGCTGGGGATACCGTTGATATGTTATGTTGGGGAATTTGATGAACTCCGCTGGGGGATAGGAAGAACTTCGCCGAGGACGATCTTTCAGTGGTAATTAGCTGAGGATAACCCAGTTATAAGCTCTGGTGGGGAATAACCTTTGAACAAAGCCGGGGAGAAGCTTTTGTACTATGCAGGGGACAAGCTTCAAGAATCTACTGGGGATATTGATCCAACTCTCCTGGGGAAACTTTTGAACTGTACTGGGGAATGGCTCCACTGGCGTGTCTGGTATTCCGCCGGGGAACAATCCTAGATCAAGACTGCTGGGGATGCTTGCTTAGGAACATCTGTATACTCCGCTGGGGAATATTGAGATCTTCTGGGAGTACCCAACTTCCTTAAGGCTGACAGTAGGCTAACTCTGCTTGGGGAGAGTATCGCTGACTTGCTGGAGATACTGTGCCTTTTGGGGCTGAATAGAGACCAACTCTGCTCGGGGGAGAGTATCGCTGAATCTTGACTTACTCTGCAGGGAGTGAAGGTATCCTGGTTACATTCTTCAGCTGAACTTACCTTGGTACCTGGAGGACAAAACAGCTTGTACGGTTTGGACAACTCTTATTGCCCCAGCTTCTACGGGAGAAGGTACCTGTGGAGGTGATTGACAAATCTTCTGGTAGACAGGTGACAAGATGACAGGACATATTCGTACGCTTTGATCCCTAACTTTTTCCGGGACCGCCCTTTCGGGTTTTCAGTCCACCGGGATACCCTTTTTTGCCCAAGTCGCCTTTTTAGGTTTTCGACTTGCCGGGTGTACAGATTTTTTCATTTTATCCCTTATTTTTGCCTGAACCCTTTTGGTTCCCCGGGAAGCCCTTATTATTGCCTAGGTGTGTCAACCTAGCGGGTCTTTGATTATGTGCAGTATTTTTTCGACTATGTCCATGCTCTCAGGATGCAGGGAGGTGCCCCTGTTGTTGTGTTGCCATGTGACCAGAAGATCTTCGTTGGATCAGGCAAGATTCATAGCTGGAATTCGTGTCCAATGCCCTAAGTGATTCAGATGGAGATCTGCCCCTGGCTGTTTGGCATTTTGAGAGATTCTCCGAATCTTGACTTAACCGCCCCAGATGATGGACAATGATCACGTCTGCCCCTTGGTTGGGAGTGCTTTTGTTCATTAGATATTCTTCGTGCGAACTTCTATGTTGTTCAAACAAATAGTCATATGCAAGCAATGTTATATTAAAAATGCAAAGCTTATGTCTGTCTTGAAGTTTTTGAAAATGTATTTTTTCAGTAAAACCGATGAATTTTTTGTAAACTGTGATGTCAACTCGTTATTTTACCGCAAGCCTTAAGGAGTCAGGATACCTTTCGTAACAGTATGATTTCGAACTTAACCCATTCTTCAGCTAGGACTTTTAAGGGTTGTAACGTGGCCTGGTTCACGGTTTAAGAAACAAAGGATAAAGGCTCAAATTATATTTGTACCCACCCGTTCTTCGTGATGTTCTTCAAACCTAAACTCAGTTGATCATGCATTAGACCTTGTTTGAGTCTTTGTCCTGATATTCCAGTGATGGTTCGGATATTGACAATTTATTTTGAATAGTCAGTCATTTCTTTTTTTTTGTTGTTGAGGGTTTGTAGGACTTCTTTCTTTTTTGATTTCGTTATCCCTATTTTTTGCCTGAACTGTTCCTTTTTGAAATTACAGTCAGTGGGATGCCCCAGTTTTCGTAAGTCTCCTTCATAGGTTTTAACTTATTGGGCTTTTATGACTGCCTGTCTTTTGGTTATTCGGAACCATCACTGTCTTTTGTTTTGTAAGGACTTCTTTGGTGCCATTCGTTGTGCACTTGGATCAACTGAGAGAACTACCCTGCCCCAGGTTATGATTAAGGGTTTTAATTTTTTGTGAAAAGAAAAACTCCAACTTCTTTGGCTCGAAGGGGTTGACGAGGGATTATCTTCCTTATAACTCCAGTGTTTAGGAATTGAAACAATGCCTGTACCTCATCAGCGAGGTCTGTTCAAAAGCATACTGTAAAGATCGTGGTATCGTTTTCGTCATCCTCCCTCAAGAGGCTTAGAGTTTTCTATTTGAGAGTTGAACACCACAAAAAATGAAAGCAATTATAGTGAAATACGAATGGATTGATTCACAAAACAGACATATGTGATGAATTAATGAAATAAAAAGTTTGCTATGACAAAATGTTTGAACAATCAAAGAAAAATACAACTTGAACATTCGAATGAACAAAAGTTTTTTTTTCAATCCTAGGACTTGTCACTTCAAATGGTGAATCTTGCAGGGATAGTAGAAGAACTCAGCATGGCCATCTTGGGTGAATTCCACTGCTCCTTCATCAATCAGATCCTGGATATTGTTCTTCAGAGACCAGCAGTCGTTTGTGTCATGTCCCGGACCATCAGAGTGGTATGCACATCTTCTATTGGGATGATAAGTAGGAGCGGAGATGTTGGGATTCCGGGGAGGAGTCCTTAGAGTTACCAAATTCAACCTCAACAGGTGTTGTAAAGCTTGATACAACGACGTGTTGAGCTTGGTAAATTGCGTTTGGAGCTTACTCTGATCAACCCGTTGCTCTGGGCGAGGTTGTGGTTGGACCTGTGAAGTGGTAGCAATTTGGAGAGGTCTATTCTTCACCATACCAGACTCTTGTCCTCTTGGAAGCTGATCAATGACCTGGTCCCTGACTTGGACTGTTTGCTTCATGTTGTATCTCTCTTGGTGAAGCTGGTTGACCATGGTTCTCAACTCTTCTTGCTCCCGAGCCAAGCCTTGGATAAGATCCATTTTCCCCAGCATCTGGGTTCTCATTGCATCCACCTCAGCTTGCAGATGTTTCAGCCGTTCGTCCTTGCTGTCTTCTGGACTGTTCCTGACTAAAGTCCCCATGAGGAGTGTTCTCAGCTCTTCCTGTCCCTTGGATAGATTTAGGAGGATTTCCCCGAACTGAGTCTCTTGAGCCTGAAGATCCTGGTTTTTGTGTTGGGAAGCCATTGCTGAAATAAACAACAGAGAAGGTAAGTGACTTGTAACAAGGGTACCTGTAATGCAATGATATGTGTGTATGCAATGTTTTCAAGGATCTCGCTGGGTAAACAAGAAAATTGTTAGAATCGAATCCGGTAGCTTGATTGAAGGAACTTCATGTTGTTGAGAGTCCTTCTTCAAGAGTCAAAGCTCACCATATCGAGTGGGTCATAGCCCCTGACTCAAGTTGTCATGTTTTGATCTCCAAACAAACTTGGCTAGAGGAAAATAAATCCCCTTTGCCCCTTGCTAGACATTTTGATTCATCATGACCTGCATCACAAACCCTTGAGATCCTTGAAATGGGTTAGCCCTTATGCAGGATGTATGCAATGGTATGATGGCATGATGTTATGTTATGCGTGGAGTGGTGTAATTAAACCCTGTTATAAGCCCAGATTAAGGACTGTAAACAAAACCTGCAAGGAACTCATGTGTCAGATAACAAGCATGCAAGTAGTCAAGTTGGAAGGCACACAAGTCACACAAGAGAGCCCTTGGATTTTAGGCCAGCATGAAGTTTAGGTACTACCCTCTTTCAGTTTCGTTGGTTAAGACCTGTCCTATCAAAAGTAACCGGGTTCTAGAGGATCCCAATATCACTGACTACCCTCAATCGGTCATAACTCCAGCGTCACAATCTTTTCTTGCGGCCAGAACCATCGCGAGAGTTTAGCCTCAATGGGTGTAGCATACTGCTACTGTTCTATGGCCAAGTTGGTCAATTTAAGGTTCTAAGGTCGGTTGGTGCATAATGACTCCTCAGAAGACCCATATTCTCCTCGTTGCAACACAAGGGATATCGGTACAGACCAAGGTGTCACACCAACGTAGCCACTGCTTCACCCGTGTCGTTCTACGCCGGACAGGTCCCTCATAGCTTATGCTACCTAAAAGGGTATTCCCCAGATTCGGGATAGGATCTATGAAACTCCGATGCAGCCCACAATAATAAAGCAAACAAAACATTCAATTGAAAACATAAGTATGATCTAATCCTAAGGTACACCTCACTTTAAAAGTATCCCCAACAGAGTCGCCAGTTCTGTGATTGGTGGAAATAGAACTGACTGTTTAAAGCTGGTTCGCGAAATGTCGCGGTAAGCAAGAGTCGCCACCGTCTTTTATGTTCTCCAACATGGAAAGGACAAAAGCACAGCAAAATTTCTTCTTTGAGAATGTTTCTCAGTTCGGGAGGTAGATTTATAGAAAGGGAAGGTGTTAGCACCCTTTCTATCCGTGGTTATCCACGGGCTCTTAGGTACTTGCTCTTATGTTTTCAAAATTTGTTTGCTTTTCAAGTGTGTGTGGGTTTTGAAAAAGTTTCGTTTGAAAAATTTCTAAGTAACTCTTGTATCTGTCCTCAAGAGTGTATGAAAAATTTGTTTGAAAACTTTTTGAAAGTGTCAGTGCGAAAATATGTTTTTGTTTTTGAGAGAGCAAGTACCCATTAGATCTACCTACTCTAAGGAATTAGGCTGTGTAAGAGTCCTTTAAACAGTGCTATCCCACTATTGAGAAGTAGGTAGCACCGTCGTTGGAGGTATTCGGGTCAATTCGATTATTAGGCACATGTGTGGTCACCGAAGCAATAGTAGGACACCTTAGAAGTAACCCTAATGTCCTAGATCCTTTTTATCCGAGGCAACCGTTTCGAGGAAATTGGATCTTAGACAGGAGGGCGACCTCTAAAACACCCTATACTTGACGACCACCTTCGAGGCAACCGAGTGAGGCGTACCCTAGGAGTGGCATGTGCATGTGTGTTGTTTCAGTTTATATTTATCTTTGAACATGCATTTGTGAGCTACGATTTGATTTTAATTTGTCATACAAATCTTTCATGCATTTTTAACAGTTAAGAGTGCGGAAAATAAAGTGCGGAAATATGAATCTACTCTATTACAAGACGCGGGTCTATACATCGCCAAAAACAAAAACCCGTTTGGAAATAAAATGCGGAAAATAAAGAAAGCGATAAATCCTAATTAACTATTACATCCTTGGAAGCAGATACATCAATAATCAAAATAGACAATAATGCGCAACGGAAATTAAATCGGGAACGTCCTTAGGGTTTTGACCTTTTTTGAGAAAAGAATTGAAATTGTCCTTTTTTGCAATTAAATTAAATATTAAACCTAAACCTAATTAATTATTTAATTAAAGAAAAATGTTTTTTTTTTAGTTTTTTTAGTTTTAATGAAAATAAAAATAAAGGAAAATAAAAGTCAAGAAAACCCTAATTCTAAGTTTATTTTATTTATTATGAAAAAGATTAAAGTTAACCTAATTAACTAATTTAATTAATTTACATTTTATTTACAAAAATAACAATTATTAGTAAAAATAATGAATAATAAAAATATTATAAATATTATAAATATTTAAGTTTCTAAATTTAATATGAAAAATAATTTGTTTATGAATTAATAATAATAATTAATAATAATTAATGAAAATTAGTAAAAAGAAAATAAAAGGAAAATTGAAAGAACCAGGGGGGTTGATGGACCCAAATAGGAGGTGTGAAGAAATTGCTGGCCCATTTGCTTCATAAGCCTGCTTTGACTTTGGGAATCGTCCAGGTACGCGTGGACTAAGGAGTACCATGGTCCTTCCATCTGAACCAGTAGATTGATGCTATGGCCACTTGGCGCTTGGACCACTGGAGGTTTATGGGGGAATGCATTGAATAGCCTGCATAGGAATGCATTAGAAAAAATATTATTGAGTTTTGGGGGGACCTGGGAATCGAACCCAGGTCCCAATGGTGAACGTCCACCTCACTTTCCACTACGCCATGGTGCTGCATCTGTTAGTATAGTGGGCAATAAAAATAATATAGAAAAACAACCGCATATGCTGGAAAGAGAAAAACGCGCGTTATATTTGAATTATCCAGTGGTGTGCTTACACGTCTCGTCTTCTTCACCTGGCCTATAACAAAAACAATCAAATAGCGGGGGTTTTTAACCCCCACAACTCTCATGGACGAAAAATAGCGATTAGGTGTACGTTAAATATAAATAGGGCGCGACATGTCCATTGTGTTCGTCACGTTCAGACGGTTTCAACCATGGGCATGGGAGGTTCCAATTTTGCCTGTGTTGTAAAGCCCTAATTCAAGACCTTAAGAACCCTAAGATTCGTTAATGGCAAGTCACGATCCTGTGCGTTATAATCCAATTGATTAATATCATTAGCTTCCTGTGGACTCAAGCAATGCAAGACAACCAACAAATCATGTTAAATGCGCATGGAATATGAATTATGATTACGAACAAAAATTCCAAACCGTGATCTGTTTGAGGTGATTCCTGGAGCTTTAAGGCTTGTTTTCGATTGCAATGTGATCCTGGAGACTTATGCAATGTGTTAGAATCAAGAAGATGCCTTGAATTGGCCTGTAAGTGAGGAAACGATTTGGCAATTTTCTTGAAAAAACTCAATATGGTTATGGCTTCTGCAGCAGTTTTGCACGTTCACAGCATTAGGGTTAGCTTTAGTATTTGTAGTAGAATGGAATTAGGGTTCAATCTTGGCCAAGAATCCATGGAATAATGTTTTGCATCTTTGATTTTTAATCAAATATTTTTCAATCTTTTTGATTGACAAAACTTGCTAAAATTGGATATTTTGGTCCCCTTGATTGATACATGAAATCTTCAGCATGTGTTGAGTTTATTTGCACCACAAAAAGATTTGAAAACCATATCTTGGTATTTTCCTACAATTAAATCAATTAAATGAATTAATAATCAATTAAAAATCCAAATAATTAACAAAAATAAGAAAATAAACTCAAATAGGCTTGATGGGTCGTGCATATGCTTTGGGTAAAGATTCAAGAAGGAATTTGAGGCCCATTAGCAAAAACAAGGTGTTTTAGGCAAAGTTGACTTTTGTAAATTCCCAAAAATTTCCCAACTTCTCCAATGCATATCTTGCTCAATTTGGATCCTATGAACATGTTCTTTGACATTTTGGAATGGTCTTGAAGTCCTCTAACCAATGCCTTTGGTCCCATGTCATTTGAATTTACCAATCTCAAGTTATGGTCTTTGACTTAAAGTTCCTTTTTGTTGACTTTTGAAAATGACCTATAATGTAGAAATTGATAACTTTTTGTGAGAGCATTTCTTGGACTTGGAATGTGAAGATGAGTTGTAGGAAATGTCATCCCATTAAAAATGAGCATTGGATGGGATTCTTATGATGAACCATGAAAAAGTTATGCCCTTGTCAAGTTACAGTTGACTTTTCTGCTGTCCAAAAATAGAAACTTTTGCATCTTGATGATTTTTGAGCCATGCTTGTGGAATCATGATCAAGAATTGATCAAATGATGATTGTGGCTTCAAAATGAGATGTTGACCAAAATTTTTGACTTTTGACTGTAAAATGACCATTTTGCTCCTGTAGTTGATTGTGAACCAAATAGGGCTTTTGACTGTGCAATTTGACCCTGTGAGTCTTGAGACTTGGTATGTAGATGCTTGGAAATGTATATAGGCATATATGACTTGATTGAGCCCTTGAAAACCTCAAATTCACTGATGGAACCAAAACCCTAATTTGACTGGCTTAGGAGGATGTTTAGACTGGGCAACCCCTTGATCCATTTGAAGATTGATCTTGACAAATCTTTGAAGAATATGGGAGGGAAAATTTTGGGGTACAACATGTAGGATATGGATTCACTTTGCAGGAAAAATATTCAAGTCAACCTTGAAAGAATTCCTCCACAACTCAAGGAGCTAGCTTCAAGGATCCCTGAGAACTCTCCATTCACCGAGAGGCATGGTCTAAAGATGTGAAAAACACAAGAAGGGGGGTTGAATTGTAAAACTTAAAACAAATGCTTAGATAACACAATATTTTTATCCTGGTTCGTTTGATCTCAAACTACTCCAGTCCACCCGTCAAGGTGATTTCGCCTCTCTCCAACGAGGTCTTAATCCACTATATTCAAAGGATTACAACAACTACTTTAACAACTGTTAAAGCCTTCTTGAGTATAACCACAAACCGGTTTATCTCAAGGAAATCTTTTACAATTAATTTGAACAATGATGTGTTAACGTTTTCTAATAAAACAATATATCACAACTGTGATAATTACACAATTTAAGCTTGGAATAAACTGAATTTGCTAAAGCGTTTGAGTAAGCGTGGTTTTGAAGGCTTGGCAAATTATGTGAGTGCATGCGTGCGTCTTTTCTCAAGCAGATTAGTTTATATAGACAAGGCAGAGATGCGTTGTCCATAAAGCCATTTTAATGATAATAACGCACTTCCCTTTTGAAGAAGATCTTGTCTTGAAGAGAGCCGTTAGCATTTAATTCTGTCTTGAATACTTAGTAACGCTTCAGAGTCTTCTTTGCTTATGATAACGCTTCAGAGTGTTCTTTGCTTTAACTTATGATGACGCTTCTGAGTGCTGATGACTTGGTAAAGATCTTTGATCAGAGTCAGAGTGTATTTGTTTATGCGCAGATTCTGGTCATCAAGCTTCAGCGTATGATCTGGTAGCTTCAGCGTGTAGCATATGTTACTGATCTTCTAATGCTGACATATTACTGATCTTCTGATGCTGATTCCATCAGAACTTCTGTATATATAAAACATAATTTTAAGAAGCATATTTGTTCTATATATATATATATATATATATATATATATATATATATATATATATATATATATATATATATCTTTGAATTTATTTATTCTTTGTATTTTGTTATCATCAAAACTCTAATCAAGGGTTGTAGAATCAAACTATGTTCTAATAATCTCCCCCTTTTTGATGATGACAAAAACCAGAATTTTCAATTAAAAATAAAGAATAAAAAGTATAGAATTAAGAAGAGAAAACTCCCCCTGAGTTGATTACTTTCCTTTAATTCCATGAGTCTTTGAGCATCAGAACTTTACTGTATCTTTCATCAGAGTTTTGTACCTGTAAGCTTTTCAGAAGAGAGAAATTTAAATGGATCAGAATGTCTGAGACTTATGTCTCAGTAATCCGTTATTGAAAAATATCATTCTTTCTCCCCCTTTTTGTCAGTTATCAAAAAGAACAAATAATCAGAGTCAAAATGCATTTATATTAAAAACCAGAAGCAATGATAAGTTCAGAACAATGTAAGAAAATTACAGATAAACATGTTATAAAAACGAGGAAATTCTAAGAGGGAGGAGGAAGACGTGTGAACAAAGCTTCCAACATGCTCTTGATCTGGGTGTTGGTTTCCTGTTGCTGGGTTAACATGCTCGTGATTGCATCAATTTTGTCGTCTTATTTATCCATTCTTTCCTTCATCAAAATATCAGATCTTTTCAGGTCTTCTAGAGTCTTCCTATCAAAGGAGGAAGCTTGAGAATCTTCAGTAACAGGATGCTTCTCAGAGCTTTCTGCAATATCCTCTTTTTGACCCAGTGCTTCAGCAAGAATCATCTGCTCTGGAGAATCAGTCAGATTGAGATCTTCTGACTCTGGTTGAACTTTGGATGCTGGACGATGTTCAGACCAGGGAGCAATGTCTAGAGGGAGAACTTCTTGCTTAAGCAGCTGGCTTAGAACTGGATCTTCAATTTCTTTCAGCAGATTGCTGAAGTTCTGTTGAGCTTGCCCGTAGCTCTGTTCTTGCAACTTATGAGTTTCAGAACATACCCATCTTCTGAACTTTGACCAAAGGTAGTCTGATGCAGCAGGATCAATCAGCCCAAGACTAGCTTGCTTCAGAGAAGTGATCCACTTCTGTACTTCTGTTTCAAATGTCAATAAGCTGGTACCAACATCTGGAGAGGGTTCAGATGGTTTTGGTTTTGGAATAGCTGTTTTGTGAGTTATGGCAGCAAGACGTTCAAAGACCGTTAAGTCAATGACAGTCTTGATGTTGTCATCTGAATTGTTCTTTGGTGAGGGAGTGGGAGAGTAAGGAATTATTATTGGACTGGTTGGGGAGTTTGGTGGAGTTGATTCTAGAGAAGAGGGAATTTGGGGAATATTTAGAATGGTTAGGGGTATACGAATGGCCAGAGCTTCTGTGATTCCAGGAATGGGAATGGTATCAGAATCAATAGTTTGGTTTGATTGATCATTGTGAGGTTCTGGTTCACAGGATTCAGAAGGTTGAGTCTCAGAAGTTTGAACTTCTGGTTGAAATAGTTCAGGTTTTGGAGAAGGTGGATGAATTTCTGGTTGAGGAGATGGAGATAGTGGGATTTCTGGTTGTGGAGAGACGGGAATTTCTGGTTGTGGTGAGAGGGGAATTTCTGGTTGTGCTTCTGTGGTGGTTTCAGGGTTTGGATTTTCTGGCATGGGAGCAGAAGTATGTTGGTCAAAGGTATCTATATCAGATAGAAATTTTGCAAGTTCTTGTTGGGTTGCTTCAATATTTGGATTTGGAGGTTGGGAGCGAGATCTTCTAAGAGTTAAGGATTCAGAGGGGTCAAATTCAATGTCAAAGTCATCAAATGTTTGTGGTGTGGGGTTTTTTGATTGAGTTGGAATTGGGATAGATGTTGATACAGAAATTGAATTTAAAACAGTTACAGAAGAAGGATTACCTCTCTTTTTAGGAGTCCACTGGGATGATCCTTCTGCTACAGCTTTCCTTTTCTTGGTTTTCTTCAGCACAACTTCTGGAGCCTTCTGCTGCAGATCCTGAATGTTCAAATTTGGTGCTGTACCATCCGCCTTGCATGCATCCAGATATCTGACTATTATATCAGGTTTAGAATCAATCTTTGAGAACATAGGAAAGTTATCCAGAGGGACTCTTCTGCTGGAGATTGTTGCAAAAGAAGTGACATTGGGTTCCTTCTTGATGTTCTCAATCAACTTCATCTTCTTCAGATTCTTTGCATTCAGCGGTTTGCCAACAGTAGCTTCCAAAGAGCTAATTTCCTGAGCCTCTGTTAGATGATCAATCAGCTTATTCTCTGTTAGAATATCTGATATAAGTCTTCCTAGGGGTATCCAGTCCCTTTTTATGCGCTCCTCTTCTCTGGTTTCCTTAACACTAGTCCTTAGATGGTTAAACAACAGATGAGCCAGATTCACCTTGATCTTCTGGGAGATGAAGTAGATCAGAAATTGCTGATCAATATTGATGTAGTCAGGAGAGCTGGTAGGCTTCTTGTGGTTTATGCATCCCAGAATGATCTTGGCCCACTGTGATCGGTGGAAATAGAACTGACTGTTTAAAGCTGGTTCAAGAAATGTCGCGGTAAGCAAGAGTCACCACCGTCTTTTATGTTCTCCAACATGGAAAGGACAAAAGCACAACAAAATTCCTTTTCTAGAATGTTCTCGGTTCGGGAGGTAGATTTATAGAAAGGGAAGGTGTTAGCACCCTTTCTATCCGTGGTTATCCACAGGCTCTTAGGTACTTGCTCTTATGTTTTCAAAAATTTGTTTACTTTTCAAGTGTATGTGGGTTTTGAAAAAGTTTCATTTGAAAAATTTCTAGGTAACTCTTGTATCTGTCCTCAAGAGTGTATGAAAAATTTGTTTGAAAACTTTTTGAAAGTGTAAGTGTGAAAAGATTGTTTTTGTTTTTTTTGAGAGAGCAAGTACCCATGAGATCTACCTACTCTAAGGAATTAGGCTGTGTAAGAGTCCTTTAGATAGTACTATCCCACTATTGAGAAGTAGGTAGCACCATCGTTGGAGGTATTCGGGTCAATTCGATTAAGGGACATGTATGGTCACCGAAGCAATAGTAGGACACCTTAGCGGTAACCCTAATGTCCTAGATCCTTTTTTTTATCTGAGGCAACCGTTTCGAGGCAACTGGATCTTAGACAGGAGGGCGACCTCTAAAACACCCTATACTTGACGACCACGTTCGAGGCAACCAGTGAGGCTTACCCTAGGAGTGGCATGTGCATGTGTGTTGTTTTAATGTTATATTATCTTGTACATGTATCATAGTGATCTACGAGTTGTTTTTAATTTTCATCCAAGTCTTGCATGCATATTAACAGTTAAGAGTGCGGAAAATAAAGTGCGGAAACATGAATCTACTCTATTACAAGGCGCGGGTCTATACATCGCCAAAAACATAACCCGTTTTGGAAATAAATGCGGAAAGTAAATGAAAGCGGTAAATCCTAATTAATTATTACATACTTGGAAAGAGATACATAAATAATCAAAATAGATAATAATGCGCAACGGAAATTAAATCGGGAACGTCCTTAGGGTTTTGACCCTTTTGAGAAAAGAATTGAAATTATCCTTTTTTGCAATTAAATTAAATATTAAACCTAAACCTAATTAATTATTTAATTAAAGAAAAATGTTTTTTTGTGTTTTTTATGTTTTAATGAAAATAGAAAGAAAAGAAATTAAAAGTCAAGAAAAACCCTAGTTCTAAGTTGATTTTATTTATTGTAAAAATAGTCAAAATTACCTAATTAAAACTAAGTCAATTTGGTTAGTATTTATTTACAAAATAATGAATTAAAGTGAGATCAATAAATAATACTAATAATAAAAACATTTGCATTTTTTTAATTCTGAATTTATTATAAAAAAGATTAGTTTATGAGGTAATTAAATAATAATAATAATTAATAATGATAATTAGTTAAAAGAAAACAAAAAAAAGAAAAGGAAAACAAAAGAAAATATGAAAGAACCAGGGGGGTTGATGGACCCAATTAGGAGGTCTTGCTGGAAATTTGAGGCCCAACAAGCTTAAGCCTGCGTTGACTTTGGAGTTGTCCATGTGCATGTTGACTGAGGAACATGGTGTTCCTTCCCTTGTAGCCATTGGATTTGTATTAGGAGACACATGGCTGGCTGATACGTGGGATGCATGATGGAACCCTTCTTTGAAGCCTGCATTGGATTATACAAGAAAAAATAGGAACAATTATATGGGAGACCTGGGAATCGAATCCAGGCCCCAATGGTCATTGGACAGATCACCCACCACTCAGCCAAGCGAACGCCTTTGATATTATAATAACAAACAAATATTTTATTAAGAAAACAAACACTATGCTGGAATTTATGAAACCACGCGCGCGCTTTTTGAATGACCCAGTAGTATGTCACCACGTCTTCGTCTCTTTCGTTTGCCTGCAACAAAACAAAATAGATAGCGGGGGTTTTTAACCCCCACAAGATAGCATGGCCAAAAATAGCGATTAGGTCTGTAAGCTATATAAATAGGGCGCGATGGTCCTGTTTAATTCGTCTTGATCTTCTGAATTCAACCATGGGCATCATTAGTCCTAATTTTGATTGGTCAAGAAAGCCCTAAAATCAAAGCTTCGAAACCCTAGATTTCTTCAATGGTATCTTTTGATTTAAGGCTCTATAACTCAATTCACCTATACCATCAGCTTCAGAAAGGTCATAGCAATGCAAAGCACACAAAAATTCTTGTTAATGATGCATGAATAACGAATTACAATTATGAAAAAATAACCAAACCGTGTGACTTGTTCTTGCGTGTTCTTGGAGGGTTAAGGCTTGTTTTTTATTCCAATCCGTTCTTGGGAATGCTAGCAAGGTGTCTGAATCAAGAAAAGGCTTTGAATTGTCCTGGAAGGTTGAATTAAATTTTCAAATTTTTCTTGAATTTTTGGAATTTCCTTATGGCTTTTGACAGCAGTTCTCACCTGTATGCAATTAGGTTTAGGTTCTATATATGTAGTAGAATGGAATTAGGGTTCAATCTTTGTCCAAGAATCCATGAAATAATGTTTTCAATCAAATCTTTTTGCACATTTTTGATTGACAAAACTTGCTAAAATTGGATATTTTGGTCCCCTTGATTGATACATGAAATCTTCTGCATGTGTTGAGTTTATTTGCACCACAAAAAGATTTGAAAACCATATCTTTGAATTTCCTACATTTAAAATCAATTAAATGAATTAATATTAATAAAAATTCAATTAATTAATTAAAAATAAGAAAACAAATCAATTTAAGCTCATTGGGTCGTGCATAGGCCTTGGACAAAGTTTCAAGAAGGAATTTGAAGCCCATAAGCAAAAATGAGGTGTTTTGGGCAAAGTTGACTTTTGCAAGTTCACAAAAATTTCCCAACTTCTCCAATGCACATCTTGCTCAATTTTGATCATATGAACATGTTCTTTGACATTTTGGAAAGGTATTGAAGTCCTCTAATCCATGCCTTTGGTCCCATGTCATTTGGATTTACCAATATCAAGTTATGGTCTTTGACTTAAAGTGCATTTTTGTTGACTTTTGAAATTGACCTATAATGTAGAAATTGATAACTTTTTGTGAGAGCATTTCTTGGACTTGGAATGTGAAGATGAGTTGTAGGAAATGTCATCCCCTTCAAAATGAGAATTGGATGGGATTTTTATGATGAACCATGAAAAAGTTATGCTTTGGTCAAATTACAGTTGACTCTTCAGCTGTCCAAAAATAGAAACTTTTAACACCTTGATGATTTTTGAGCCATGCTTGTGGACTCATGATCAAGAATTGATCAAATGATGATTGTGGCTTCAAAATAATATGTTGACCAAAATTTTTGACTTTTGACTGTAAAATGACCATTTTGCCCCTGCAGTTGATTGTGAAGCAAATTGGCCTTTTGACTGTTCAATTTGATGCTGTGAGACTTGAAACTTGACATGTAGGTGCTTGAGAACATGTATAGGCCTATGGGACTTGTTTGGACCACTGAAAACCTCAAGTTCATTAAAGGAACCAAAACCCTAATTTCAGCTGGCTTAGGAGGTGTTTGGACTGTCTAATCCTTGAGCAAATCTTGACCCATTTGAGGATGATTCTTGACAAATCTTGAGGAATATGGGAGGAAAAATTTTGGGGTACAACAGTTGCCCCTGTTCAATCTCCTTAGACCTGAGGATGTAGATTGGCTTGCGTGCCTTTCGTGATGCGAAGGTGGAAGATGATTGAACACTTAGAGTGCCCAGAAATTTGCACTCGCATAGTGGAGTATCAGCAATGTGATGGCGGGAATGGGCTTACAGATGCCATTTGGAGAGATGATGGATAGGAGGATGGGCTTATAGATGCCATCTGTAGATGTGACAGAACCTTGTCGGGAATGGGCTTATAGATGCCATTTGGAAGTGTCGATCGCGTAAGAGATTCCTTAGCGAGAACTTGCGTACCTGAGAAAGAAAGATAACTTCCTGGCCTGTTACAGGGGTTGATCTTCAAACTCTTCATGCATATATGCCCTGGCTAGATACAGGTATCGAATCTACAATCACTCGCTCAGAGATATGCCCTGGCTAGATACAGGAGTCGAATCCGGAACTTCAAAAGGTTGCTTACAGACGTGCCCTGGCTGGATACAGGTATCGAATCACTAAACTATTCATGCAGATATGCCCTGGCTAGATACAAGTGTCGAATCCATAATCAAATACTCACAGATATGCCCTGTCTAGATACAGGAACCGAATCTGGAATTAGTCGTCTACAGATATGCCCTGGCTGGATACAGGTATCGAATCTCTAAACTCTTCATGTAGATATGCCCTGGCTGGATACAGGCGTCGAATCGACAATCAAATACTCACAGATATGCCCTGGCTAGATACAGGAATTGAATCTGGAATTAGTCGTCTACAGGTATGCCCTGGCTGGATACAGGTATCGAATCTCTAAACTCTTCATGCAGACATGCCCTGGCTGGATACAGGTATCGAATCTACAATCAATCACTCACTGATATGCCCTGGCTAGATACAAGAATCGAATCTGGAATTGGTCGTCTACAGATATGCCCTGGCTAGATACAGGTATAGAATCTCTAAACTCTTCATGTAAATATGCCCTGGCTGGATACAGGCGTCGAATCCACAATCAATCGCTCACAAATATGCCCTGGCTAGATACAGGAATCGAATATGGAATTAGTCGTCTACAGATATGCCCTGGCTGGATACAGGTATCGAATCTCTAAACTCTTAATGCAGACATGCCCTGGCTGGATACAGGTATCGAAACCACATTTAATCGCTCACAGATATGCCCTGGCTAGATACAGGAATCGAATATGGAATTAGTCGTCTACAAATATGCCCTGGCTGGATACAGGTATCGAATCTCTAAACTCTTCATGCAGACATGCCCTGGCTGGATACAAGTATCGAATCCACATTTAATCGCTCACAGATATGCCCTGGCTAGATACAGGTATCGAATCTGGAATTGCGATAGTTGATTATAATCATCTTTTGATTGACCTTTTTCCTGAAAAGGCAAAACATCAGTTGTATGCAATGTCATGATGCATGAAATGCAGGATGTCATGATGTTCTCAAGAATAAATGCGATTGTGTGTTTATGATGTGTATATGCATGCGTCATGGTGTATGATAATGTGATGTTTACGAATGTATTTTCGTTTAGGAAAATAAATCCTTGACGACTGCCGGGAGCTTATTGTATCCTGGGCTGATGTTTGAAGAGTAGAGTTCTTTGTTTCCGCTGGGGATGATGGTTGCAAGAATAAACCGGTAGGAGAAGATGACTCCGTTGGAGAATAAACTTGTTGGAGAGATTGCTCTGTGGGGAATTACTCTGTGGGAAGAGATACTTCGCTGAGGTTTGATGATAACTCCGCTGGGGATACCGTTGATAAGCTTCGTTGAGGGAATTTTGATGAACTCCGCTGGGGATAGGAAGAACTTCGTCGAGGACGATCTTTCCGTGGTAATTAGCTGAGGATAACCCAGTTATAAGCCCTGGTGGGGAATAACTTTGAATAAAGCCGGGGAGATGCGTTCGTACTCTGCAGGGGATAAGCTTCCAGAATCTACTGGGGATAAGCTTCCAGAGTCTACTGGGGAGGATGATTCAACTCTCCTGGGAGAACTCTTGGATTGTACTGGGGAGTTGGTCCACTAGGGTGTCTTGTAGTCCGCCGGGGATCAATCTTATATTAAGTCTGCCGGGGATGCTTGCTTAGGAACATCTGTATACTCCGCTGAGGAATATTGAGACCTTCTGGGGATACCCAACTTCCTTAAGGCCGACAGTAGACTAACTCTGCTTGGGGAGAAAGTCGCTGACTTGCTGGTGATACTGTGCCTTTTCGAGGCTGATGGGAGACCAACTCTGCTCGGGGGAGAGTATTGCTGAATCTTGTCTTACTTGCGGGGAGTGGAGGTATCCTGGTTACATTCTTCAGCCGAACCTACTTTGGTATCTGGAGGACAGAACAACTTGTACAGTTTGGACAACTCTTATTGCCCCAGCTTTTATGGGATAAGGTACCTGTAGAGGTCTTGATAACTGTCGATTTGACAAATCTTCTTCTAGTAGGCAAGTGACGAGATGCCGGGACATAGTTGTACGCTGTGATCCCTAACTTTTGTCTGGACTGCCTTTTCGGGTTTTCAGTCCACCGGGATACCCATTTTTGCCCAAGCCACCTTTTCAGGTTTTCGACTTGTCGGGTGTACAGATTTTTTCATTTGATCCCTTATTTTTGCCTGAACCCTTTTGGTTCGCCGGGAAGCCCTTATTTTTGCCTAGGTGTGTCAACCTAGCGGGTCTTTGATTATGCGCAGTATCTTTTCAACTATGTCCACGCTCTCAGGATGTAGGGAGGTGCCTCTGTTGTTGCCATGTGACCAGAAGATCTTCGTTTGATCAGGCAAGATTCGTAGCTGGAATTCATGTCCAATGCCCCAAGTGACTCAGATGGAGATCTGCCCCTGGTTATTTGGCATTTGAGAGATTCCTTGAATCTTGACTTGACTGCCCCAGATGATGGACAATGATCATGTCTGCCCCTTGATTGGAAGTGCTTTTGTTCACCAGATATTCTTTGTGCAAATTTCTCTGCTGTTCGAACAAACAGTCATATGCAAACAATATTATATCAGAAATGCAAAACTTCTGTCTGTCTTGAAGTTTTTGAAAATGCATTTTTTTAGTAAAACAATCAAATTTTGTAAAATGTGATGTCAACTCGTTATTTTACCGCAAGCCTTAAGGAGTCAGGATACCTTTCGTAACAGTATGCTTTCGAACTAACCCCTGCTTCAGCTAGGACTTTTAAGGGTTATAACGTGGCCTGGTTCACGGTTTAAGAAACAAAGGATAAAGGCTCAAAATTTATTTGTACCCACCCGTTCTTCGTGATGTTCTTCGATCCTAAACTCATCTAATCGTGCGTTAGACCTTGTTTGAGTCTTTGCTCTGATATTCCGGTGATGGTTCGGATATTGACAATTTATTTTGAATAGGCAGTCATTTCTTTTTTGTTGAGGGTTTGTAGGACCTCTTTTCTTTTTGATTTCGTTATCCCTATTTTTGCCTGAACTGTTTCTTTTTGTATTTACAGTCAGCGGGATGTCCCAGTTTTGTAAGTCTTCTTCATAGGTTTTGACTTATTGGGCTTTAGTTTTTTTTTGGTAATGACTGCCTGTCTTTATGATTATTTCGAACCATCACTGTCTTTTGCTTTGGAAGGACTCCTTTGGTGCCATTCGTTGTGCACCTGGATTAACTGAGAGAACTACCCTGCCCCAGGTTATGATTAATGGTTTTAACTTTTTGTGAAAAGAAAGAAACTCCTACTTCTTTGGCTCGAAGGGGTTGACGAGGGATTATCTTTCTTATAACTCCTGTGTTTAGGATTTGAAACAATGCATGTACCTCATCAGCGGGGTCTGTTCAAAAGCATATTGTAAATTGTGGTATCGTTCTCGTCATCCTCCCTCAAGAGGCTTAGAGTTTTAAATCGAGAGTTGAACATCAAAAAATGAAAGCAATTTTAAGCATAGTTAACATAATTACTTCAAAACAGACATGTGTAATGCATTAACGAAATAATAGCGTTTGACATGAATAAAATGTTTGAACAATCAAAGAAAAATACAACTTGAACATTCGAATGAACAAAATTTTTTCCAATCCTAGCCGTGTTTTGGCAAGGGAGCAGTGATCACATTGGGAGTCTCGGGCGCTTCGAACTCGACCTCCTTTGCATCGATCAGGTCCTGAACCTTATTCCTCGGAGCCCAACAATCGTCCGTAGAATGCCCCGGGCTGTCAGAGCGATAAGCGCAGCGGGCGTTGGGATTGTACTTCGGAGATGTGGTGTTCACTACCTTCGGAGCTTCTTTGACAGTTACCAGATTGGTTGACAGCAGTTGCGGCAATATCTGAGACAGGGTCATGCTGAGCCGAGTGTACTACCTTTTGGGTCTCTCACCCCTTGGATGGTTATACTGCTGAGGAGCAGCAGCAGGCTTTGAAATTACCACCGCGTTGACAGCTTGGCAGCGTTCTGGTTTGTTCTGTCTTCTGGGACCATAAATAACACTAGCTTCCTTCTTGAAGGGCTTCTTTTCAGTACTCGAGGAGGAACCTTTCTGTATCTTCCCCGACTTAATACCAACTTCTATCCTCTCCCCAGTTAAGATCAGGTCTTTGAACCCAGCAGAAGAATTACCAATCAGGTGGTTGAAGAATGGACCGGACAGGGTCCCCAAGAACATGTCGACAAGCTCACGATCAGTCAACGGTGGCTGCACCCTTCCAGCCAGGTCTCTCCACTTTTGCACATACTCCATAAAACCTTCGCCCGTCCCTAGCGACATACCCTGGAGTTGGGTACGTGTAGGAGCGAGGTCGGCATTGTACTGATACTGCTTATAAAATGCAGTAGCCAAGTCCTCCCAGTTTCGAATACTGGCTCCATCCAGCTGATAGAACCACTCGAGTTGAGCCCCTGAAAGGCTATCCTGGAAGAAATGGATCCATAGATTCTTGTCTGTAGTGTAAGGTTGGATCTTCCTTACATAAGAATGGAGGCGCAACTTAGGGCAGGAAGCTCCGTCATACTTCGCAAAAGAAGGTGCCTTGAACTTGTGCGGGATCACCACCCCAGAAGACAAACCTAGATCTCCAAAATCCAACCCAGGCACGTACTGAATCTCCATAGCACTCAGTCGGTCCTCTAATTTCTTGTGCCTGTCCTCAGCAGGAGGGTATTGTTCATCATTGAAATCTGTCTCGTTGTCAGAGACCACAGGACTAGGAGCCCTTCCCCCTTGGGGACTGTCTTTCCCTACAGAGGAAGTAGCCTGATCAGCCTCATTTTGCAGTGTATTCCCAAACCTCCGTCCAGTGTTGAATAACACATTCCTCTTCTTCTTCTTCTTCACCAGCAAAGCCTTCAATTCCTGTTGACCCTGGGCTAAGCTCATGACCAGCTCTTGAAACTGGGCGTTCTGGGCCTGGAGGGCCTTGATAGCTTGTTCGTTGGTAAGTTCAGGATTCATGATGATTGCTGAAATAAACAGCGAAGAAGATTAAGCAACCTGTAGAAAAGAGTACCTGTTATGCACATGATGCATGATATGATATTTATGCAATGCATTCAAGGGTTCGAAAGTTCAAATTCGTTGTAGCCAAAAAGGGAACACACGTTATATTAGGAAATAATCTGTTCAGTACATTAAGGCCTCATGGGCAAAACATTACAAAATAATTAATCCCAAAAGACACTGCGCATCCTCTTTGGAGCGATGTAGGTGTTGAGAGTCTTTTCCTCGTGAAGAAGAGGGGTGAGCTCCAAGACCTTCTTCTCACTGGCATGTAGACTGGTTTCAAGAGAATTCCGCTCTTCCTTTAGTTGGATCCAGCTCTTTTGCATTTCTTCCCAAGATGTTGGCATGTCAGGATGTTGAATGGTGTACGACACCTCTCCTTCCAAAACTGGCTCTTTGATCACGGGGAGAACATGAGGATATGGCATCACCAACTTCTGGGAGCGGGCTCGTACCCACTTGAGATAAGGCTCAAGGGGAATGGAGTTCTTGTGCCCCAGTGTCTTGCTATCTACCCTGTTGGACATCCTCCAAGCTCTGATAAATCTCTGGCGAAGTCCTTGTGCATCGTTGTCGAAGTCAAAAACTATGTCAGGAATCAATATGTCATGAGGGCCATCCCTCCGAGCATATCCAAACTGTCTCAAAGCCAGACATGGGTTGTAAGTAATACCACCTCTAATTCCAAGTAAAGGAACATTAGGAAACTCTCCGCAACGATCAATGATAGTGACATTTTCTCTGGACCGAGAACACCAATGTATATCAGCATGTGTAAGAGTCATTAATCGTTGTGACCATCTCAAACCCCGCTCGTTCTTCAAAATTGATTGTGGAAGGTGCGAAATAAACCACCTTGCCAGGAGAGGAGTGCAGCACATGAGAACACCTCTTTTTCTCATGGTTCGAGTGTAACATGAGTGGAGGATGTCCCAGAGCAACGTAGGTATAGGATTCCTGGACATGAAGATCTTGACAACATTGATATCTATAAGCTGATCTAGATTCGGGAACAACACCAGCCCATAGACAAGGATAGCCACAACTTCTTCAAAGGCTTGTAGGTCAAGGGAATTCCAACATTCTTGTGCTTTCTCAAACAGGAACTTTGCCAAGAATCCTTTGACGCCACTTCTAACTTCCCAATGTCCCTTGATGTCAGATGGTTGTAGACGTAATGCTTTAGCAACCTCTTCAAGCTTTGGCTCCTTCTCTGTACCGTTGTAGGGTAGTTGACTGAGAATGGGAACCTTCAGAAGCTGAGAAAACTCTTCCAAAGTAGGCACTAATTGATAATCTGGGAAAGTAAAACAGTGGTGCAAGGGGTCAAAGAATTGGAAGAGAACTTTTAACATATCCTCTTCAATGTTGGTGTTGACCAAGCTGATGAGTCTACCATGCCTTTCACTGAAGGAAGAGTTCTCGGGAATCCTGGATGTAAGCTCCTTAAGCTGAGGAGGGATCCTTACAAGGTTGATCTGAATTGTCTTTCTGCGGATAGTTTCCATGTCCTACAAAACAAGAACAAAGATGAAGATTCGAACCCTTGAAGTGGTTAGTAGATGCATATGATGTTGTATGATGTTATGATGTTATGATAAAACACACCACAAGTATCCACAAAAAGCAAACATGATAAGGCACACAAGTCACACCAGACAACCCTTAGAGTCTAGGCCAGCATGAGGTCTAGGTACTACCCTCTTGAAGTTGGTGGGCTCAAAACCTGTCCTATCAAAAGTAACCGGGTTCTAAGGAGCTCAATATCATTGGGTTGTTTTCTATGTTCATTGTTTTGATTTAGCCACTGAACTGGCAATCAAAATATTCCAAGAAAACAACCCTCAATGAGTGTAGTATCGAGTATCTACCAACTTCGGACTGCACCAAAGTCGGTCATCTCACTACCCCTAAAGAGGCCAGGATGGTCAAGTAAGGTTCCTAAGGTCAGTTGATGCTTCACGACACCATGCGGCGGCCCCGTACTCTCCTTGACTTGACTCAAGGGTTACCGGTACTCACCAAAGTGCCACATCAACGTAGCAAACTGCTTCAACCGTGTCGGTATACCCCGCACAGTTCCCTCACAGTTTTGTTGCTACTTTCTAAGAGGTATCCCTAGATCTGGGTTAGGATCTATAGAACTCCGATACAAACCCACAAAGTTGAAAGCATACAAAGCATATAATTAAAAACACAAGTGATCTAATCCTAAGGTACACCTCACTTATAAGATAGTCCCCAACAGAGTCGCCAGTTCTGTGATCGGTGGAAATAGAACTGACTGTTTAAAGCTGGTTCGCGAAATGTCGCGGTAAGCAAGAGTCGCCACCGTCTTTTATGTTCTCCAACATGGAAAGGACAAAAGCACAGCAAAATTCCTTTTCGAGAATGTTCTCGGTTCGGGAGGTAGATTTATAGAAAGGGAAGGTGTTAGCACCCTTTCTATCCGTGGTTATCCACGGGCTCTTAGGTACTTGCTCTTATGTTTTCAAAAATTTGTTTACTTTTCAAGTGTATGTGGGTTTTGAAAAAGTTTCGTTTGAAAAATTTCTAGGTAACTCTTGTATCTGTCCTCAAGAGTGTATGAAAAATTTGTTTGAAAACTTTTTGAAAGTGTAAGTGTGAAAAGATTGTTTTTGTTTTTTTTGAGAGAACAAGTACCCATGAGATCTACCTACTCTAAGGAATTAGGCTGTGTAAGAGTCCTTTAGACAGTACTATCCCACTATTGAGAAGTAGGTAGCACCATCGTTGGAGGTATTCGGGTCAATTCGATTAAGGGACATGTGTGGTCACCGAAGCAATAGTAGGACACCTTAGCGGTAACCCTAATGTCCTAGATCCTTTTTTTTATCCGAGGCAACCGTTTCGAGGCAACTGGATCTTAGAGAGGAGGGCGACCTCTAAAACACCCTATACTTGACGACCACGTTCGAGGCAACCAGTGAGGCGTACCCTAGGAGTGGCATGTGCATGTGTGTTGTTTTCATGTTATATTATCTTGTACATGTATCATAGTGATCTACGAGTTGTTTTTAATTTTCATCCAAGTCTTGCATGCATATTAACAGTTAAGAGTGCGGAAAATAAAGTGCGGAAACATGAATCTACGCTATTACAAGGCGCGAGTCTATACATCACCAAAAACATAACTCGTTTTGGAAATAAATGCGGAAAGTAAATGAAAGCGGTAAATCCTAATTAATTCTTACATACTTGGAAACAGATACATAAATAATCAAAATAGATAATAATGCGCAACGAAAATTAAATCGGGAACGTCCTTAGGGTTTTGACCCTTTTGAGAAAAGAATTGAAATTGTCCTTTTTTGCAATTAAATTAAATATTAAACCTAAACCTAATTAATTATTTAATTAAAGAAAAATGTTTTTTTTTGTGTTTTTTATGTTTTAATGAAAATAGAAAGAAAAGAAATTAAAAGTCAAGAAAAACCCTAGTTCTAAGTTGATTTTATTTATTGTAAAAATAGTCAAAATTACCTAATTAAAACTAAGTCAATTTGGTTAGTATTTATTTACAAAATAATGAATTAAAGTGAGATCAATAAATAATACTAATAATAAAAATATTTGCATTTTTTTAATTCTGAATTTATTATAAAAAAGATTAGTTTATGAGGTAATTAAATAATAATAATAATTAATAATGATAATTAGTTAAAAGAAAACAAAAAAAAAGAAAAGGAAAACAAAAGAAAATATGAAAGAACCAGGGGGGTTGATGGACCCAATTAGGAGGTCTTGCTGGAAATTTGAGGCCCAACAAGCTTAAGCCTGCGTTGACTTTGGAATTGTCCATGTGCATGTTGACTGAGGAACACGGTGTTCCTTCCCTTGTAGCCATTGGATTTGTATTAGGAGACACATGGCTGGCTGATACGTGGGATGCATGATGGAACCCTTCTTTGAAGCCTGCATTGAATTATACAAGAAAAAATAGGAACAATTATATGGGGGACCTGAGAATCGAACCCAGGTCCCAATGGTCATTGGACAGATCACCCATCACTCAGCCAAGCGAATGCCTTTGATATTATAATAACAAACAAATATTTTATTAAGAAAACAAACACTATGCTGGAATTTATGAAACCACGCGCGCGCTTTTTGAATGACCCAGTAGTATGTCACCACGTCTTCGTCTCTTTCGTTTGCCTGCAACAAAACAAAACAGAAGCGGGGGTTTTTAACCCCCACAAAATAGCATGGCCAAAAATAGCGATTAGGCCTGTAAGCTATATAAATAGGGCGCGATGGTCCTGTTCAATTCGTCTTGATCTTCTGAATTCAACCATGGGCATCATTAGTCCTAATTTTGATTGGTCAAGAAAGCCCTAAAATCAAAGCTTCGAAACCCTAGATTTCTTCAATGGTATCTTTTGATTTAAGGCTCTATAACTCAATTCACCTATACCATCAGCTTCAGAAAGGTCATAGCAATGCAAAGCACACAAAAATTCTTGTTAATGATGCATGAGTAACGAATTACAATTATGAAAAAATAACCAAACCGTGTGACTTGTTCTTGCGTGTTCTTGGAGTGTTAAGGCTTGTTTTTTATTCCAATTCGTTAATGGGAATGCTAGCAAGGTGTCTGAATCAAGAAAAGGCTTTGAATTGGCCTGGAAGGTTGAATTCAGTTTTCAAATTTTTCTTGAATTTTTGGAATTGGCTTATGGCTTTTGACAGCAGTTCTCACCTGTATGCAATTAGGTTTAGCATCTGTATATGTAGTAGAATGGAATTAGGGTTCAATCTTTGTCCAAGAATCCATGAAATAATGTTTTCAATATTTGATTTCAATCAAATCTTTTTGCACATTTTTGATTGACAAAACTTGCTAAAATTGGATATTTTGGTCCCCTTGATTGATACATGAAATCTTCAGCATGTGTTGAGTTTATTTGCACCACAAAAAGATTTGAAAACCATATCTTTGAATTTCCTACATTTAAAATCAATTAAATGAATTAATATTAATAAAAAATTCAATTAATTAATTAAAAATAATAAAATAAATAAATTTAAGCTCATTGGGTCGTGCATAGGCCTTGGACAAAGTTTCAAGAAGGAATTTGAGGCCCATTAGCAAAAATGAGGTGTTTTGGGCAAAGTTGACTTTTGCAAGTTCACAAAAATTTCCCAACTTCTCCAATGCATATCTTGCTCAATTTTGATCATATGAACATGTTCTTGGACATTTTGTAAAGGTCTTGAAGTCCTATAACCAATGCCTTTGCTCCCATGTCATTTGGATTTACCAATCTCAAGTTATGGTCTTTGACTTAAAGTGCATTTTTGTTGACTTTTGAAATTGACCTATAATGTAGAAATTGATAACTTTTTGTGAGAGCATTTCTTGGACTTGGAATGTGAAGATGAGTTGTAGGAAATGTCATCCCCTTCAAAATGATCATTGGATGTGATTTTTCTGATGAACCATGAAAAATTATGCTTTGGTCAAATTACAGTTGACTTTTCAACTGTCCAAAAATAGAAACTTTTGACACCTTGATGATTTTTGAGCCATGCCTGTGGACTCATGATCAAGAATTGATCAAATGATGATTGTGGATTCAAAATAAGATGTTGACCAAATTTTTTGACTTTTGACTGTAAAATGACCATTTTGCCCCTGCAGTTAATTGTGAAGCAAATGGGCCGTTTGACTGTTCAATTTGATGCTGTGAGACTTGAAACTTGACATGTAGGTGCTTGAGAACATGTATAGGCCTATGGGACTTGTTTGGACCACTGAAAACCTCAAGTTCATTGAAGGAACCAAAACCCTAATTTCAGCTGGCTTAGGAGGTCTTTGGACTGTCTAATCCTTGAGCAAATCTTGACCCATTTGAGGATGATTCTTGACAAATCTTGAGGAATATGGGAGGGCAAATTTTGGGGTACAAAAGTTGCCCCTGTTCAATCTTCTTAGACCTGAGGATGTAGATTGGCTTGCGTGCCTTTCGTGATCCGAAGGTGGAAGATGATTGAACACTTAGAGTGCCCAGAAATTTGCACTCGCATAGTGGAGTATCGGCAATGTGATGGCGGGAATGGGCTTACAGATGCCATTTGGAGAGATGATGGATAGGAGGATGGGCTTATAGATTCCATCTATAGATGTGACAGAACCTTGTCGGGAATGGGTTTATAGATGCCATTTGGAAGTGTCGATCGCGTAAGAGATTCCTTAGCGAGAACTTGCGTACCTGAGAAAGAAAGATAATTTCCTGGCCTGTTACAGGGGTTGATCTTCAAACTCTTCATGTAGATATGCCCTGGCTAGATACAGGTATCGAATCTACAATCACTCGCTCACAAATATGCCCTGGCTAGATACAGGAGTTGAATCCGGAACTTCAAAAGGTTGCTTACAGACGTGCCCTGGCTGGATACAGGTATCGAATCTCTAAACTATTCATGCAGATATGCCCTGGCTAGATACAGGTGTCGAATCCATAATCAAATACTCACAGATATGCCCTGGCTAGATACATGAACTGAATCTGGAATTAGTCGTCTACAGATATGCCCTGGCTGGATACAGGTATCGAATCTCTAAACTCTTCATGTAGATATGCCCTGGCTGGATACAGGCGTCGAATCCACAATCAAATACTCACAGATATGCCCTGGCTAGATACAAGAATCAAATCTGGAATTAGTCGTCTACAGATATGCCCTGGATGGATACAGGTATCGAATCTCTAAACTCTTCATGCAGGCATGCCCTGGCTGGATACAGGTATCGAATCTACAATCAATCACTCACAGATATGCCCTGGCTAGATACAGGAATCAAATCTGGAATTGGTCATCTACAGATATGCCCTGGCTGGATATAGGTATCGAATCTCTAAACTCTTCATGTAGATATGCCCTGGATGGATACAGGCGTCGAATCCACAATCAATCGCTCACAGATATGCCCTGGCTAGATACAGGAATCGAATCTGGAATTAGTTGTCTACAGATATGCCCTGGCTGGATACAGATATCGAATCTCTAAACTCTTCATGCAGACATGCCCTGGCTGGATACAGGTATCGAATCCACATTTAATCGCTCACAGATATTCCTTGGCTAGATACAAGAATCGAATATGGAATTAGTCGTCTACAGATATGCCCTGGCTGGATACAGGTATCGAATCTCTAAACTCTTCATGCAGACATGCCCTGGCTGGATACAGGTATCGAATCCACATTTAATCGCTCACAGATATGCCCTGGCTAGATACAGGTATCGAATCTGGAATTGCAACAGTTGATAGTAATCGTCTTTTGATTGACCTTTTTCTTAAAAAGGAAAAACATCAGTTGTATGCAATGTCATGATGCATGAAATGCATGATGTCATGATGTTCTCAAGAATAAATGTGATTGTGTGTTTATGATGCGTATATGCATGCGTCATGGTGTATGATAATGTGATGTTTACGAATGTATTTTCGTCTAGGAAAATAAATCCTTGACGACTGCCGGGAGCTTGTTGAATCCTGGGCTGATGTTTGAAGAGTAGAGTTCTTCGTTTCCACTGGGGATGATGGTTGCAAGAATAAACCGGTAGGAGAAGATGACTCCGTTGGAGAATAAACTTGTTGGAGAGATTGCTCTGCGGGGAATTACTCTGTGGGAAGAGATACTTCGCTGAGGTTTGATGATAACTCCGCTGGGGATACCGTTGATAAGCTTTGTTGAGGGAATTTTGATGAACTCCGTTGGGGATAGGAAGAACTTCGTCGAGGACGATCTTTCCGTGGTAATTAGCTGAGGATAACCCAGTTATAAGCCCTTGTGGGGAATAACTTTGAATAAAGCCGGGGAGATGCGTTCGTACTCTGCAGGGGATAAGCTTCCATAATCTACTGGGGATAAGCTTCCAGAGTCTACTGGGGAGGATGATTCAACTCTCCTGGGGGAACTCTTGGACTATACTGGGGAGTGGCTCCACTAGGGTGTCTTGTAGTCCGCCGGGGAACAATCTTATATTAAGACTGTTGAGGATGCTTGCTTAGGAACATCTGTATACTCCGCTGGGGAATATTGAGACCTTCTGGGGATACCCAACTTCCTTAAGGCTGACAGTAGACTAACTCTGCTTGGGGAGAGTGTCGCTGACTTGCTGGTGATACTGTGCCTTTTCGAGGCTGATGGGAGACCAACTCTGCTCGGGGGAGAGTATTGCTGAATCTTGTCTTACTTGCGGGGAGCGGAGGTATCCTGGTTACATTCTTCAGCCGAACCTACCTTGGTATCTGGAGGACAGAACAACTTGTACAGTTTGGACAACTCTTATTGCCCCAGCTTCTATGGGATAAGGTACCTGTAGAGGTCTTGATAACTGCCGATTTGACAAATCTTCTTCTAGTAGGCAAGTGACGAGATGCCGGGACATAGTCGTATGCTGTGATCCCTAACTTTTTCCTGGACCGCTCTTTCGGGTTTTCAGTCCACCGGGACACCCATTTTTGCCCAAGCCGCCTTTTCAGGTTTTCGACTTGCCGGGTGTACATATTTTTTCATTTCATCCCTTATTTTTTCCGGAACCCTTTTGGTTCGCCGGGAAGCCCTTATTTTTGCCTAGGTGTGTCAACCTAGCGGGTATTTGATTATGCGCAGTATCTTTTCGACTATGTCCATGCTCTCAGGATGTAGGGAGGTGCCCCTGTTGTTGCCATGTGACCAGAAGATCTTCGTTTGATCAGGCAAGATTCGTAGCTGGAATTCATGTCCAATGCCCCAAGTGACTCGGATGAAGATCTGCCCCTGGTTATTTGGCATTTGAGAGATACTTTGAATCTTGACTTGACTGCCCCAGATGATGGACAATGATCATGTCTGCCCCTTGATTGGAAGTGCTTTTGTTCACCAGATATTCTTTGTGCGAATTTCTCTGCTGTTCGAACAAACAGTCATATGCAAACAATATTATATCAGAAATGCAAAGCTTCTGTCTGTCTTGAAGTTTTTGAAAATGCATTTTTTTTAGTAAAACAAGCAAATTTTGTAAAATGTGATGTCAACTCGTTATTTTACCGCAAGCCTTAAGGAGTCAGGATACCTTTCGTAACAGTATGCTTTCGAACTAACCCCTGCTTCAGCTAGGACTTTTAAGGGTTATAACGTGGCCTGGTTCACGGTTTAAGAAACAAAGGATAAAGGCTCAAAATTTATTTGTACCCACCCGTTCTTCGTGATGTTCTTCGATCCTAAACTCAGCTAATCGTGCGTTAGACCTTGTTTGAGTCTTTGCTCTGATATTCCGGTGATGGTTCGGATATTGACAATTTATTTTGAATAGGCAGTCATTTCTTTTTTGTTGAGGGTTTGTAGGACCTCTTTTCTTTTTGATTTCGTTATCCCTGTTTTTGCCTGAACTGTTTCTTTTTGTATTTACAGTCAGCGGGATGTCCCCGTTTTGTAAGGCTTCTTCATAGGTTTTGACTTATTGGGCTTTAGTTTTTTTGTGGTAATGACTGCCTGTCTTTATGATTATTCCGAACCATCACTGTCTTTTTCTTTGGAAGGACTCCTTTGGTGCCATTCGTTGTGCACCTGGATTAACTGAGAGAACTACCCTGCCCCAGGTTATGATTAATGGTTTTAACTTTTTGTGAAAAGAAAGAAACTCCTACTTCTTTGGCTCGAAGGGGTTGACGAGGGATTATCTTCCTTATAACTCCAGTGTTTAGGATTTGAAACAATGCATGTACCTCATCAGCGGGGTCTGTTCAAAAGCATATTGTAAATTGTGGTATCGTTCTCGTCATCCTCCCTCAAGAGGCTTAGAGTTTTAAATCGAGAGTTGAACATCAAAAAATGAAAGAAATTTTAAGCATAGTGAACATAATTACTTCAAAACAGACATGTGTAATGCATTAACGAAATAACATCGTTTGACATGAATAAAATGTTTGAACAATCAAAGAAAAATACAACTTGAACATTCGAATGAACAAATTTTTTTCCAATCCTAGCCGTGTTTTGGAAAGGGAGCAGTGATCACATTGGGAGTCTCGGGCGCTTCAAACTCGACCTCCTTTGCATCGATCAGGTCCTGAACCTTATTCCTCAGAGCCCAACAATCGTCCGTAGAATGCCCTGGGCTGTCAGAGTGATAAGCGTAGCGGGCGTTGGGATTGTACTTCGGAGATGTGGTGTTCACTACCTTCGGAGCTTCTTTGACAGTTACCAGATTGGTTGACAGCAGTTGCGGCAATATCTGAGACAGGGTCATGCTGAGCCGAGTGTACTGCCTTTTGGGTCTCTCACCCCTTGGTTGGTTATACTTCTGAGGAGCAGCAGCAGGCTTTGAAATTACCACCGCGTTGACAGCTTGGCGGCATTCTGGTTTGTTCTATCTTCTGGGACCATAAACAACACTAGCTTCCTTCTTGAAGGGCTTCTTTTCAGTACTCGAGGAGGCACCTTTCTATATCTTCCCCGACTTAATACCAGCTTCTATCCTCTCCCCAGTTAAGATCAGGTCTGTGAACCCAGCAGAAGAATTACCAATCAGGTGGTTGAAGAATGGACCGGACAGGGTCCCCAAGAACATGTCGACAAGCTCACGGTCAGTCAACGGTGGCTGCACCCTTCCAGCCAGGTCTCTCCACTTTTGTGCATACTCCTTAAAACCTTCGCCCGTCCCTAGTGACATACCCTGGAGTTGGGTATGTGTAGGAGCGAGGTCGGCATTGTACTGATACTGCTTATAAAATGCAGTAGCCAAGTCCTCCCAGTTTCGAATACTGGCTCCATCCAACTGATAGAACCACTCGAGTTGAGCCCCTGAAAGGCTATCCTGGAAGAAATGGATCCATAGATTCTTGTCTGCAGTGTAAGGTTGGATCTTCCTTACATAAGAACGGAGCTGCAGCTTAGGGAAGGAAGCTCCGTCATACTTCGCAAAAGAAGGTGCCTTGAACTTGTGCGGGATCACCATCCCAGAAGACAAACCTAGATCTCCAAAATCCAACCCTGGCACGTGCTGAATCTCCATAGCACTCAGTCGGTCCTCTAATTGCTTGTACCTGTCCTCAGAAGGAGGGTACTGTTCATCATTGAAATCTGTCTCGTTGTCGGAGACCACAGGACTAGGAGCCCTTCCCCCTTGGGGACTGTATTTCCCTACAGAGGAAGTAGCCTGATCAGCCTCATTTTTCAGTGTATTCCCAAACCTCCGTCCAGTGTTGAATAACACAGTCCTCTTCTTCTTCTTCTTCACCAGCAAAGCCTTCAATTCCTGTTGACCCTGGGCTAAGCTCATGACCAGCTCTTGAAACTGGGCGTTCTGGGCCTGGAGGGCCTTGATAGCTTGTTCGTTGGTAAGTTCAGGATTCATGATGATTGCTGAAATAAACAGCGAAGAAGATTAAGCAACCTGTAGAAAAGAGTACCTGTTATGCACATGATGCATGATATGCTATTTATGCAATGCATTCAAGAGTTAAAAAGTTCAAATTCGTTGTAGCCAAAAAGGGAACACACGTTATATTAGGAAATAATATGTTCAGTACATCAAGGCCTCATGGGAAAAACATTACAAAATAATTAATCCCAAAAGACACTGCGCATCCTCTTTGGAGCGATGTAGGTGTTGAGAGTCTTTTACTCGTGAAGTAGACGAGTGAGCTCCAAGACCTTCTTCTCACTGGCATGTAGACTGGTTTCAAGAGAATTCCGCTCTTCCTTTAGTTGGATCCAGCTCTTTTGCATTTCTTCCCAAGATGTTGGCATGTCAGGATGTTGAATGGTGTACGACACCTCTCCTTCCAAAACTGGCTCTTTGATCACGGGGAGAACATGAGGATATGGCATCACCAACTTCTGGGAGCGGGCTCGTACCCACTTGAGATAAGGCTCAAGGGGAATGGAGTTCTTGTGCCCCAGTGTCTTGCTATCTACCCTGTTGGACATCCTCCAAGCTCTGATAAATCTCTGGCGAAGTCCTTGTGCATCATTGTCGAAGTCAAAAACTATGTCAGGAATCAACATGTCATGAGGGCCATCCCTCCGAGCATATCCAAACTGTCTCAAAGCCAGACATGGGTTGTAAGTAATACCCCCTCTAATTCCAAGTAAAGAACATTAGGAAACTCTCCGCAACGATCAATGATAGTGACATTTTCTCTGGACCGAGAACACCAATGTATATCAGCATGTGTAAGAGTCATTAATCGTTGTGACCATCTCAAACCCCGCTCGTTCTTCAAAACTGATTGTGGAAGGTGCGAAATAAACCACCTTGCAAGGAGAGGAGTGCAGCACATGAGAACACCTCTTTTTCTCATGGTTCGAGTGTAACATGAGTGGAGGATGCCCCCAAGCAACGTAGGTATAGGATTCCTGGACATGAAGATTTTGACAGCATTGATATCTATAAGCTGATCTGGATTCGGGAACAACACCAGCCCATAGACAAGGAGAGCCACAACTTCTTCAAAGGCTTGTAGGTCAAGGGAATTCCAACATTCTTGTGCTTTCTCAAACAGGAACTTTGCCAAGAATCCTTTGACGCCACTTCTAACTACCCAATGTCCCTTGATGTCAAATGGTTGTAGACGTAATGCTTTAGCAACCTCTTCAAGCTTTGGCTCCTTCTCTGTATCGTTGTAGGGTAGTTGACTGAGAATGGGAACCTTCAGAAGCTGAGAAAACTCTTCCAAAGTAGGCACTAATTGATAATCCGGGAAAGTAAAATAGTGGTGCAAGGGGTCAAAGAATTGGAAGAGAACTTTTAACATATCCTCTTCAATGTTGGTGTTGAACAAGCTGATGAGTCTACCATGCCTTTCACTGAAGGAAGAGTTCTCGGGAATCCTGGATGTAAGCTCCTTAAGCTGAGGAGGGATCCTTACAAGGTTGATCTGAATTGTCTTTCTGTGGATAGTTTCCATGTCCTACAAAACAAGAACAAAGATGAAGATTCGAACCCTTGAAGTGGTTAGTAGATGCATATGATGCTGTATGCTGTTATGATGTTATGATAAAACACACCACAAGTATCCACAAAAAGCAAACATGATAAGGCACACAAGTCACACCAGACAACCCTTAGAGTTTAGGCCAGCATGAGGTCTAGGTACTACCCTCTTGAAGTTGGTGGGCTCAAAACCTCTCCTATCAAAAGTAATCGGATTCTAAGGAGCTCAATATCATTGGGTTGTTTCCTATGTTCATTGTTTTGATTTAGCCACTGAACTGGCGATCAAAATATTCCAAGAAAAAAACCCTCAATGAGTGTAGTATCGAGTATCTACCAACTTCAGAATGCACCAAAGTCGGTCATCTCACTACCCCTAAAGAGGCCAGGATGGTCAAGTAAGGTTCCTAAGGTCAGTTGATGCTTCACGACACCACACGGCGGCCCCGTACTTTCCTCGACTTGACTCAAGGGTTATCGGTACTCACCAAAGTGCCACATCAACGTAGCAAACTGCTTCAACCGTGTCGGTATACCCCGCACAGTTCCCTCACAGTTTTGTTGCTACTTTCTAAGAGGTATCCCCAGATCCGGGTTAGGATCTATAGAACTCCGATACAAACCCACAGAGTTGAAAGCATACAAAGCATATAATTAAAAACACAAGTGATCTAATCCTAAGGTACACCTCACTTATAAGATAGTCCCCAGCAGAGTCGCCAGTTCTGTGATCGGTGGAAATAGAACTGACTGTTTAAAGCTGGTTCGCGAAATGTCACTGTAAGCAAGAGTCGCCACCGTCTTTTATGTTCTCCAACATGGAAAGGACAAAAGCACAGCAAAATTCCTTTTCGAGAATGTTCTTGGTTCGGGAGGTAGATTTATAGAAAGGGAAGGTGTTAGCACCCTTTCTATCTGTGGTTATCCACGGGCTCTTAGGTACTTGCTCTTATGTTTTCAAAAATTTGTTTACTTTTCAAGTGTATGTGGGTTTTGAAAAAGTTTCGTTTGAAAATTTTTCTAGGTAACTCTTGTATCTGTCCTCAAGAGTGTATGAAAAATTTGTTTGAAAACTTTTTGAAAGTGTAAGTGTGAAAAGATTGTTTTTGTTTTTTTTGAGAGAGCAAGTACCCATGAGATCTACCTACTCTAAGGAATTAGGCTGTGTAAGAGTCCTTTAGACATTACTATCCCACTATTGAGAAGTAGGTAGCACCATCGTTGGAGGTATTCGGGTCAATTCGATTAAGGGACATGTGTGGTCACCGAAGCAATAGTAGGACACCTTAGCGGTAACCCTAATGTCCTAGATCCTTTTTTTTAATCCGAGGCAACCGTTTCGAGGCAACTGGATCTTAGACAGGAGGGTGATCTCTAAAACACCCTATACTTGACGACCACGTTCGAGGCAACCAGTGAGGCGTACCCTAGGAGTGGCATGTGCATGTGTGTTGTTTTCATGTTATATTATCTTGTACATGTATCATAGTGATCTACGAGTTGTGTTGAGTTTATTTGCACCACAAAAAGATTTGAAAACCATATCTTTGAATTTCCTACATTTAAATTTAATTAAATGAATTAATATTAATAAAAAATTCAATTAATTAATTAAAAATAAGAAAACAAATCAATTTAAGCTCATTGGGTCGTGCACAGGCCTTGGACAAAGTTTCAAGAAGGAATTTGAGGCCCATTAGCAAAAATGAGGTGTTTTGGGCAAAGTTGACTTTTGCAAGTTCACAAAAATTTCCCAACTTCTCCAATGCATATCTTGCTCAATTTTGATCATATGAACATGTTCTTGGACATTTTGGAAAGGTCTTGAATTCCTCTAACCAATGCCGTTGGTCCCATGTCATTTGGAGTTACCAATCTCAAGTTATGGTCTTTGACTTAAAGTGCATTTTTGTTGACTTTTGAAATTGACCTATAATGTAGAAATTGATAACTTTTTGTGAGAGCATTTCTTGGACTTAGAATGTGAAGATGAGTTGTAGGAAATTTCATCCCCTTCAAAATGAGAATTGGATGGGATTTTTCTGATGAACCATGAAAAAGTTATGCGTTGGTCAAATTACAGTTGACTTTTCAACTGTCCAAAAATAGAAACTTTTGACACCTTGATGATTTTTGAGCCATGCCTGTGGACTCATGATCAAGAATTGATCAAATGATGATTGTGGCTTCAAAATAAGATGTTGACCAAAATTTTTGACTTTTGACTGTAAAATGACCATTTTGCCCCTGCAGTTGATTGTGAAGCAAATGGGCCTTTGGACTGTTCAATTTGATGCTGTGAGACTTGAAACTTGGCATGTAGGTGCTTGAGAACATGTATAGGCCTATGGGACTTGTTTGGACAACTGAAAACCTCAAGTTCATTGAAGGAACAAAAACCCTAATTTCAGCTGGCTTAGGAGGTGTTTGGACTGTCTAATCCTTGAGCAAATCTTGACCCATTTGAGGATGATTCTTGACAAATCTTGAGGAATATGGGAGGGAAAATTTTGGGGTACAACACCCATATTCTGTGAGGGTCTTTTAAATCCCTTATCTTGCTGGAGGGAAGACCCAGAGTGAAGATTTCTCTAGCAATTAGGGCAACATCAGCGCATCTTTCAGCCATGTCAATGCATCGTACACCACCACCACTGTAGCCTATTAATCTTGAAATGAGGTCCTCAGTAATAACTATCTTCTTCCCTATAATGTATGAAGTAACTTGATGGTTGGAAGATGAAGCATGAATCCAAAATTCCTTTACCAGAATTGGGAATGTTGGACCCACCAGTCGATCAAAATATATGTCCCAACCTTGAGCCTTAACTTCTTCAGAGAGATTAAACCCATTCTCTTGAAGACTGTTAAAATCCATGATCAATTCTGAAAGAACTTCTAGATTTTTGATGGGTGTGAGAAGAGTTCTGTAGGGTTCTTCATATTGTTCAGAGGAATCTGTTTTCTGAGAACTGGAAGTAGGAATGCTTGAGGAAGCCATGTTCACACTGAAGGTTTTGTGAAGAAATTGAAAGGGTTTTTGAGAAAGGATGCAAAATGAAAACAATAAGTTTGTAGAGAAAATGAAAGTGAAGGTAAAAGAGTGTAAATGGTGAGAAATGTGTTTAAATAGATTTCTAAAGAAGTTTTGAAAACATAAACGACAAGAGAGAGAAATTAAATATAATGATTATGAGCATTTAATGATAGCTGATTTTGGGGGATTCAGAAAGATATTGGAACGGTTACCCATGACATGTGTCCCAATGCATCCAATCAGCGCTTTTGACCTTTCAGAAACGTGAACGTGTGTTCAGCCTCAGAAAGTAGCTGATGACTAGATGACACTTGTTTGCTTGAGTGAACTGCACATTTCTATCCTTGATTCTGATACAATCTGTACTTCTAAAGATATGAAGAAAGATTGGTCAGTAGTTCACGAAAAATAAACAAAGTTCTGAAGGTTAAGATATGGAATCAAAACAGTTTTATTCTGGGCAGAGCTTCATGCTGAGATGTTTCAGAATGAAGTTGAACCTATCTTCAGAAAGAGGTTTTGTAAAGATATCAGCCCATTGATGGTCTGTGTTAATAAATTTTAAATTTAGAATCCCTTTCTGAATATAGTCCCTAATAAAATGATGTTTTATTTCTATATGCTTAGCCCTAGAATGCAAAATAGGATTTTTACTGAGACAAATAGCAGAAGTATTGTCACAGAGGATAGGGATGTTACTCTCAAATATTTGGAAGTCCTCAAGTTGACTTTTCATCCAGAGCATTTGTGTGCTGCACCCAGCTGCTGCTATGTATTCAGCTTCAGCTGTTGATAGAGCTATTGTAGATTGTCTTTTGCTGGACCATGAGATCAGATTTTCTCCCAGAAACTGGCAGCTTCCAGAAGTGATTTTACGTTCTACTCTGTCTCCAGCGAAATCAACATCACAGTATCCTATCAAACTGTAATCACTTGATTTTCTATAAAACAAACCCAGATTAGTAGTACCTTTCAGATACTTGAAAATTCGCTTAACTGATGTTAAGTGAGATTCTCTAGGATCTGATTGGAATCTAGCACAAATGCAAACACTGAATAGAATGTCAGGCCTTGAGGCCGGCAGATAGAGAAGAGAACCAATCATACCTCTGTAGACCTTCTGTTCTACCTTTTTACTTACCTCTTCTCTTTCCAGAATGCACATGGGATGCATTGGAATCTTTGATGGCTTACATTCTGAGAGATCAAATTTCTTCAGAAGTTCTCTGACATATTTGCTCTGATGAATGTAAGTTCCTTCTGGGGTTTGATTAATCTGAATGCTCAGAAAGAATTTTAGTTCCCCCATTAGGCTCATCTCAAATTCTGCCTGCATACATTTAGCAAACTTTCTTCCCATAGAGGGTTTAGTGGATCCAAATATGATGTCATCAACATAAATCTGACATACTAAAATGTCATTCTTAACTGTTTTACAGAACAAGGTTGTGTCCAGTTTCCCTCTGGTGAATTCCTTTTCTAACAGGAAGTTACTTAGTCTTTCATACCAAGCTCTGGGAGCTTGTTTCAGACCATAGAGTGACTTCTTTAGTTTGAAAACATATTCTGGATTTTTGGAACTTTCAAAACCAGGGGGTTGGTGCACATATACCTCTTCTTCTATATAGCCATTTAAGAATGCACTCTTAACATCCATCTGATACAAAGTGATGCCTTTATTAACAACAAATGAGATTAAGAGTCTGATAGATTCTAACCTGGCGACTGGAGCAAAGGTTTCTGTATAGTCTATCCCCTCTTCCTGAATATAACCTTGTACTACCAGTCGTGCTTTCTTTTTGATGACTTCACCTTGTTCGTTCAGTTTGTTTCTGAACACCCATTTTGTACCAATGACGTTGAATCCTTTTGGTTTGGGAACTAGATCCCATACGTCATTTCTTGTGAAATTATTTAGCTCCTCTTGCATTGCTAGAATCCAGTCATTGTCCAGAAGTGCTTCATCAATTGTTGTTGGTTCAATTAGAGAAACCAGTCCCATGAGGGATACTTTAGAGTTTCTGAAGCTAGATCTTATTCTGATTGGATCTTCCTTTCTTCCTAAGATTATTTCTTCAGGGTGATCCATGCTGCTTCTGGATGGTCTTTTCTGGAGTTGAACAACAGAAGGTGCTGGATTGCTTGCAGTGCCTCTTTCTGATGTTGAGGGAGTGTCTCTGTTGAGAGCTTCTGATGATTTATCTTCAGTACCTGTGAGTTCAACTTCCATACCTGCAAGGAATTCATTCTGCTTTGACTTTCGAGAGTCAAGCTTATCATTAAAACGAACACTGATTGACTCTTCCACAATCTGTGTTTCTGTATTGTATACTCTGTACCCTCTTGAGCGTTCAGAATATCCTAACATAATACACTTTTGTGCTTTAGAGTCAAACTTGTTCAAATAATTTTTTGTATTCAGAATAAAACATGTACATCCAAATGGGTGAAACTAGGAAATGTTGGGCTTTCTGTTCTTCCACAATTCATATGGAGTCTTTTCCAGAATAGGTCTTATGGAGATTCTATTCTGAATGTAACACGCTGTGTTTATTGCCTCTGCCCAGAAGATCTTAGCAACGTTAGTCTCGTTGATCATGGTTCTGGCCATTTCTTGCAATGTTCTGTTCTTTCGTTCTACAACTCCATTTTGCTGGGGAGTTCTAGGACAAGAGAAATCATGCAGAATGCCTTTGTCATTAAAGAATAACTCAAAATCTTTGTTTTCAAATTCTCCACCATGATCACTTCTGACTTTGACGATTCTAAGATCCTTTTCATTCTGAACTTGGTTGCAGAAGGTAACAAACACAGAGTGTGACTCATCCTTGTGCCTTAAGAACTTTACCCATGTCCATCTGCTATAGTCATCTACGATTACTAACCCATACTTCTTGCCACTGACTGAAGCAGTTTTAACTGGTCCAAATAAGTCAATGTGAAGAAGTTCTAATGACTTGGAGGTGGAAACAACGTTTTTGGATTTGAAAGCTGGTTTTGCAAACTTGCCTTTCTGACATGCTTCACACAGAGCATCTGAATTGAACTTCAGGTTAGGAAGTCCTCTGACCAGATTGAGTTTGTTAATCTGAGATGTTCTTCACATACTAACATGTCCCAATCTTCTGTGCCAGATCCATTGCTCGTTGTTAACAGACAGTAGACATTTTACATTCTGACTTTTTAGTTCAGAAAGTTTTATTTTATAAATGTTGTTTTTCCTCTTTCCATTAAATAGGATAGTCCCATCTTTCTGACTAACAGCTTTGCATGAATTTTGATTGAAGATTATATCATAACCGTTATCACTTAATTGACTTATGGATAGCAGATTATGCATTAATCCATCAACTAGTAAAACATTACTTATAGAGGGAAGATTTCCATTACCTACTGTTCCAGAGCCAATGATATTTCCTCTCTGATTGCCTCCAAAACCTACGTGGCCTCCAGGCTTAAGTTCTAGGCTTTGGAACATATGCCTTCTTCCCGTAATGTGTCATGAGCAGCCAGAGTCCAGGTACCATGATTGGTGTTTTTGCTTTGCTGCTAAAGATATCTGCCACATGTATTATTTTATCCTTAGGTACCCACATTTTCTTGGGTCCTGATTTGTTAGATTTTACCAAAACTCTGGTTGAATTTTGGTTTGACAGAGTAATCACTACTTGTATATTTTATGTCATGTGTGTGCCCATATATAAAGTGTGAATCAAGTGGAGTACGTTTTATAACTAAATCCATGGCATTTTTTGGTGTAGGTACCTTACCTTGATATCCTATCCCTTTTCTGCCATTTCTGCTAACTCCATAGATCATTGAAGCCATTTTGCTTCTGTCTATGTTTTTAGCTAGAAACTTCTGAAAGCTGTGATCATACTCCTTGATGATCTCATCAGCATTGCTGGGAGTTTCAGGGATTGTTTCCTTCTGAGAGTTTTGCAATTGGTTTTCTAATTTTGAAATTTTATCTTTTAACTCAAAATTCCCCAATTTGAGACTCTCAGTCTTATTAGAGTCAGAAGCAAGATTCCTTTTCAGGTTTCTGAATTTGACTCTGATCTGCTGATATATTTCCAGAGTTTCATTAAGGCTTTCAGCTAGTTCAACCTTAGTAAAGTTTATAGTAAAGTAAGGGAATACCTCTTCTGTATCTGATTCAGATTCTGACTCAGAAGCTTCACTATCTTCTGTTATGTTTGCCATGAGAGCTATGTTTTCTCTTTCATCATCTGATTCTGAGTCAGCTTCAGATGTGTCAGAATCATCCCATGTAGCCATGAGACTTTTCTTCTTTTCCTTGCCAAACTTATTTTTGGGCTTTTCCTTCTGAAGCTTTGGGAAATCACTTTTGTAGTGCCCTTGCTCGTTACATTCATAGCAGATGATGTCTTTGTTGTTTGGCTTTCTGTTTCCTGAAGAACCTTCAGATCTTCTGTGTCCAGAGGAGGATTCTGACCTTCTGTATCTGGAGAAAGATTCATTCTGATTTTCTGATCTTCTGGGATTCCTAAACTTCCTTTGCCTCTGCTTCCACAATTGGTTCACCCTTCTAGAGAGGAGAGATAATTCATCTTCTTCTGATTAGGGCCCATAAGAGGTTTCTTCCACAGCCTGCAAAACTTTGGAGTTAGATTTTAAAGCAAATGGCTTACCTTGCTTTTGAGGTTCATCTGCTTCTAGCTCTATCTCGTGACTTCTGAGGGAGCTGACAAGTTCTTCCAGAGAGATTTTGTTGAGATCCTTGGCTAGCTTAAGCGCTGTGACCATTAGCCTCCATTGTTTTGGCAAGCTTCTGATGATCTTCTTAACGTGATCAGCAGTAGAATACCCTTTGCAAGAACTTTTAGACCAGCAACAAGAATTTGAAATCTTGAAAACATAGTTTCTATTGATTCACTCTCTTCCATCTTGAATGCCTCATACTTCTGAATGAGTGCAAGGGCTTTGGTTTCTTTGACTTGAATGTTACCTTCATGCGTCATTCTCAAAGAGTCAAACATATTCTTTGCAGTGTCTCTATTTTATATCTTCTCATATTCTGAATAAGAGATGGCGCTGAGAAGAATTGTTCTGGCCTTGTGATGATTTCTGAACTCACGCTTTTGCTGATCAGACATCGTTTTCCTGTCAATCTTCTGACCACTTCCATCCACTGGGTGCGTGTATCCATCAGTCACCATGTCCCACAGATCAGCATCATGGGCCAGAAATAAACTCTCAATTCTGTCTTTCCAGTAGTCAAAGTTCTCTCCATCAAAGACTGGAGGTTTGCCACTGAATCTGTCTCTTTCTTCATTGTTGTCATTGCTGATGTTTTGATTTGGTCCTGCCATTGTGTTTTTCTGACGCTGGATCTTGTACTGACATGGTTAAGTGTTATAAGCTCAGAACCAGGCGCTCTGATGCCAATTGAAGATGTGAAAAACACAAGAAGGGGGTTTAATTGTAAAACTTAAAACAAATGCTTAGACAACACAGTATTTTTATCCTGGTTCATTTGATCTCAAACTACTCCAGTCCACCCGTCAAGGTGATTTCGCCTCTCTCCAACGAGGTCTTAATCCACTATATTCAAAGGATTACAACAGCTACTTTAACAACTGTTAAAGCCTTCTTGAGTATAACCACAAACCAGTTTATCTCAAGGAAATCTTTTACAAATAATTTGAACAATGATGTGTTAACGTTTTCTAATAAAACAATATATCACAACTGTGATAATTACACAATTTAAGCTTGGAATAAACTGAATTTGCTAAAGCGTTTGAGTAAGCGTGGTTTTGAAGGCTTGGCAAATTATGTGAGTGCATGCGTGCGTCTTTTCTCAAGCAGATTAGTTTATATAGACAAGGCAGAGATGCATTGTCCATAAAGCCATTTTAATGATAATAACGCACTTCCCTTTTGAAGAAGATCTTGTCTTGAAGAGAGCCGTTAGCATTTAATTTTGTCTTGAATACTTAGTAACGCTTCAGAGTCTTCTTTGCTTATGATAACGCTTCAGAGTGTTCTTTGCTTTAACTTATGATGACGCTTTTGAGTGCTGATGACTTGGTAAAGATCTTTGATCAAAGTCATAGTGTATTCGTTTATGCGAAGATTCTGGTCATCAAGCTTCAGCGTATGATCTGGTAGCTTCAGCGTGTAGCACATGTTACTGATCTTCTAATGATGACATATTACTGATCTTCTGATGCTGATTCCATCAGAACTTCTGTATATATAAAACATAATTTTAAGAAGCATATTTGTTCTATATATATATATATATATATATATATATATATATATATATATATATATATATATATATATATATATATATATATATATATATATATATATATATATATATATATATATATATATATATATATATATATATATATATATATATATATATATATATATATATATATATATATATATATATATATATATATATCTCTGATGAGGATATGATGAAGGTGATCTTCTAGTTCTTTGATCCTTTGCACCATTGCTTCACATTTCCCGACTATCAGCTTGTGCCTACTTTGGAAAAATTCTCTCAACTCTTGAGGATTCCCATTCTTAATCAACTACCTTTCAACAGTACGGAAAGAGACCCAAAGCCAGAAGAGATTTCTCAAGCTCCGCACTTGCACTCATCTGATGTCACAACCCATTGGGAAACTAGAAGTGGTGTCAAATGCTTCTTAGCAAAGTTCCTGTTTGAGAAAGCCCAAAGCTGTTGGAATTCCTTAGACTTGCAAGATTTTGAGGAAATTGTGGCTCTCCTCATCTATGGGATGGTTTTGTTTCCAAATCCTAACCAACTCATAGATGTGAGTGCCGTCAAAATCTTCATGTCATGCAATCCGGTGCCTACATTGCTAGGGGATATCCTACACTCTTTTCACACTTACACAATGAGGAAAAGAGGTGTCCTTATGTGTTGCACTCCTCTCCTGGCAAGATGGTTTATTTCTCATCTTCCCCAATAAGTCTTAAAGAATGAGCAAGGATTAAGGTGGTCACAAAGGTTAATGACGCTCAAACATTCAGATATTAATTGATGCTCTCGATCCAAAGAGAATGTTATCATTGTTGACCGTTGTGGGGAATTCCCTAATGTCCCTCTACTTGGCATTAGGGGAGGCATCACCTACAACCCATGCTTATCTCTAAGATAGTTTGGTTATGCCCGAAGGGATGGCCTGCATGAGATGTTGATTCAAGGCTTGGTATTCAACTACGACAACGACGATCAAGGTCTTCGCCAGAGATTCATCCGAGCATGGAGGATGCTAAACAAGGTGGATAGAAAGACTTTGGGATACAAGAATTCCATCCCTCTTGAGCCTTACCTCAAGTGGGTACGAACCCACGCTCAAATTCTTATGATGCCTTATCCTTCCATTCTCCCGGTGATCATTGAGCCTACTAAGGAAGGAGAAGTTCCATACACTATCCTACATCCTGACATGCCCATATCTCTTGAAGACCTACAAAGGGATTGGATACAGCTCAAAGGGGAGCGAGATGCTTTTGAAGCCCAATTCTACGCAAGCGAGAAGAAGGTTTTGGAACTCACTAGGCTACTTCATTTGGAGCAGACTCTAAATGCCTACATTTCACCAAAAAGGATGCGCACTACTTTTTTTAATCTTAGAGTGTTGTATTATTTTGCCCAAGGGGCATTGATGTACTCAAACTCTATCTTATTAATATAACATGTGTTTCTTTTTGTCTAAAACGAACTTGAATCTTTAAAAATCCTTGAAAACATTACATATGCACATATCATTCATCATAACATAAAAATGTCTTTTGCAACAAGTTTCCTCATCTCTCTACTGTTTATTTCAGTAAGATGGATCTCGAACAGACAGTCAAAGATCTCCAAGTTCAAAACACGCAGTTTCAACAGTTACTCATGACCCTAGCCAAGGGACAAGAAGAGTTGAAAACTCTATTAGCTGAAGAAAGAAAGAAGAAAACAAAGAAGGTCACTAGGGTTTTGAACATGGGAAGAAGGTTTCAGGGACAGACTAGAAGAACCTTGAATTTCACAACAACCTCTGGTGAAGGAGAAGGGAAAGGAAAGGAAACAACGGTTCCGTCAGAATCTGAAGAGGAGGAAGAAGAGGAAGACTACTCCGAGGAACAGTATCCTCTAGCAGATGATAAGTACAGACATCTTAAAGAGCGTTTGAGTGCTATGGAAATACAAAAGGTTCTAGGTCTAGACTTTGAAGAATTGGGACTAGTGTCGGGAATTGTGATCCCACCGAAGTTAAAAGTGCCATTGTTTGCAAAATATGATGGGGTGTCATATCCTAAGATGCACCTCCGATCATACGTGAGAAAGATCCAACCACACTTCATCGATAAAGACCTATGGGTGCATTTTTTCCAAGATAGCCTATCGGGAATACAACTCGATTGGTTTTACCAATTGGAAAGGGACAACGTCCATAACTGGGAAGATCTTGCCGCAGCTTTCTATAACCAATACCAATATAATGCAGATTTGGTGCCTACCCATACTCAACTTCAGAGTATGGCCATGGCTTCCAATGAGGGTTTCAAGGATTACGCGCAAAAGTGGAGAGATCTAGCTGGGAGAGTTCAACCCCCTCTGTCTGAAAGGGAGTTGGTGGATATGTTCTTAGGCACTCTATCAGGACCTTTCTTCAACCATCTGATTGGAAGCTCATCTGCAGGATTTACTGAGTTAATACTAACCGGAGAGAGGGTGGAAGCTGGCATAAAAAGTGGAAAGATTCAGAAGGATTCATCTGCCTTTACAGTTGTGAGAAAGCATTTTACTAGGAAGAAGGAGGTACCTGCTATTTATCCACAAAGGAACCAAGGGAGAGCTGAACGCTGACCAATGGTAGAAGATGTTATGATCCCAAAGCCTACATCTGATTAACCAAGAAGTAATCAACTGAGGATGGAAAGGCCAGTCCGACAATTCACCAGAATCAATATGACTCTATCCCAGGTTTTACTTCACCTTCTAAAATCCAATTTGATAACTTTAAAAGAAGCTCCAAAGAACCCCAACACAGCGTCCCCTCATTATCAACCAAATGCTAGATGCGCATATCATTTCGAAAGTCCGGGTCATGACACTAACAACTGTTGTTCCCTGAAAAACAAGATTCAAGATCTTATAGAGGCAAAAGAGATTGAGTTTGATGCGCCCGAGAAGCCAAACGTCATTTCTGCTCCTATGCTCAGGCATGGTCACAACACCAATGCAATTGAAGAAGATTTGTTTGTGACCATAATTGATGAACTCTTGACTCCACTCCCAATCGTTAAGATAAATTTTTTAAAAGTCGGTGTATTCCCGGGTTGTAATGAAGACTACCATCTCTTGTTATCCTCACCAACTGTTTTCCCTTTGTTGAAAACAGGCATTCAACGGTTGATAGACAACAAAGAGATTCTGTTTGAAAGTACTCCGGTTTTACCTGTTCTTGTTGAAGATGTTTCAATCATCACCATCTCTGCCAATTCATCCAGGGTCCCCAAAATACCCGTTAGGATTACATCGATTCCAAAAACTACTCC